>VWZV01010458.1:231724-368242 GCA_013397155.1 Irena cyanogastra
TTGGGGTGTTTTTTTTTTTTTTTTTTTTTTTTTTTGGTGTTATCTTTTGTTTTTAAATTCAGATTGGTAGAGCAATCACTAAGGGCAAGAAGTAACTAAATTGTAAAGGGTATAAGAGTGTAATAATTGCAATGCAGTAGTGATTTCAATTTTGGTAGGTGGTATTCTGTGTGGTTTCAGGAGCTTGCCAAAAATTTAAGTGGTAACTGTCTTCTCTCACTCTCTTCATGTCCTCTTTTATTGCCTGTGTTTCTACAGCTGATCTATCTGATTTTTTGACACTCCTCCCTGTAGTCCTTGCCCTGTCTTGCCCTTGGCTTCTTTTGGTGGCTGTGGCCACACGGCTGAATCCCATCATTTTGGCAGCATCAGTGTCCTTTCTTCAAGTTTCCATGTGTTAGGATGAATTTTCTCTTATGGTATTAACAGCCATAATGGAAGCAGTTATACTTCTCTTCCTTTTTTTCCATTTTTTTAGGCCTCCTGATATCTTGGAATGTGCAACTCAATTATTGTTAAATCATCTGGAAGTAAGAAGAATCTGTGTTCTGCATGGTCTCTTTCCCTAGATCACAGTACTTGTTGTTTACTAGAAATAGAGGGCCTCATGAAATTTGTTCCTAAAATTAGGTTCCAATTTATGGCCTTAAGTACAACAAAGGAAACAAGAAAAAAGTGTAGGAGAAGTAATGACAGCACTGTTCTGTACTTTCCTCATTTTCTTAATAAGAAGGGTTTTCTAGCTTGCTGGTTGTATGCCTGGGATCAGGAATTAATTTATGGTATAGGGATTTTTCATGGTCTGGGACTTAAAGTTCTCTAAGGAAGCTTGTCCTCTAGGTAAATCTCTGGGTAGCTGCATTTGTGAGTTTGCCCACACTTGACTGAAGGCAGGTGTTTCAGATGTTTGAGCTTCCCAAGGAGCTCTGTGATGTTCATTTCCATATGAACTATAACTGGCCTAAGCATCTGGAAAATAATCCAGTTAGTATTATAGAACTGTGCAGTATCTGAAATTCTGATCGTTATGAAGTAGTTACTTTTTATCTCTTGCTACAACTTGATATTAGCCTTCAGGGTGGGAGGGACATGTGACACATGGGACAGCACAGACACTAAGTAAGGAGGCGCCACTGCAATCTCGCTTCCCTCCTCTAGCAGAGCTATCTTCTAATCCTAGATGTCACTGGTTCATCAGGCTAAGACTGTTTTTTTCATGCTGATACAGAACTTAATATAGCATATTCTCAGCTCTGAAATATATGTGATATAACTGGATCCTGTGAGTGACTGAAGGAGACTGTAAATAAAACCTTTGTTTCCCGTATGGCATCGCAGGTTGACTAGAACCACCCCTTTAGAACTCTTTCATTTGGTTGTCTTCTGGTAGCACTGTTAGTATTCTGTCTGAAACATGAGACTGACCTACATCAAGTAGCAAAAGTTATCATCGTACAACCTGTATAGAATTGATAGGAGAATTCCTAGTACCTAACCTTAAACTAATAAAAGCTACTGGTTTTATCAGTATTTTGCCAAATTTGTTCATCTTTATTTGCAGTGGAAATTAATATTTGGTTATACTGCCACTGCAGTCAACATTCATCATAAGCAAAATTCGTTTGGGGGATTACTGGGTTGATTTGTGTTTGGGCTCATGTGATTTTGTTTGCCTTGTTGTTTTGAGTTGTAGAACTGGACAACAGTGCTTGAATGACATAATGAATCTCTCTGTGAGGTAATGTGATGTAGTGGGTTTTTTCTTTTAAAAAACTATTTTCTTTAACCTTTCTAGAAAGAATGGGTGCATTCTGTTCCTACTATCTGATGCAGCTATTCCAGGAGAAAATGCTACTTAACAAATTCAATGCTTAAAGTGATGATGGAATGTATTTTATTCAGACCTTGCTGACTTCTTCTGTTTGCTTCACTCCCCCAGACAAACGTGTCGATGACTGGCCCTTGATGCAGTCTCCGTTCCCAACGCTGACCATAAGCACTATTTATCTCCTCACTGTCTGGCTGGGCCCCAAATGGATGAAGACAAGAGAGCCCTTCCAGCTACGCTTCCTGTTGGTTGTTTACAACTTTGGAATGGTTCTGCTCAACTTCTTCATTTTCAAAGAGGTATGTATGCCTTCTTGCAAGAGGGAATTGTTACTGAGGTTTGACGATGTCAAAATGAAAATGATGTTGTGTATTCTTGATGTCTGTTGAGAGTGAATGTTTTGCACAGACTTTTAAAGATGAGTTTGCCTCTGAGGTGAGTATTTCTATAAATAGGTAGTTTCTGTTTGAGAATAATTGCACTAAATGAGTCTATAGAGAGAATTTGTGTTTGAGGTATTCCAAGTTCTTCTTAGATTTGTTAGTCTAAATACTGGAGGTTTAACATCTGAAACTGATATTTTTTTTTCATCATAATAATCCTAAAGGGTATCAGAATGTATCTTGGTAGAAATTGAGCTGTTTACGCTTTCAATGTGTTTATAATATTTAGAAATTCAGATGCCCGTTGCTCTGTAGTGAGGAAAAGTATCTTGTCTGGAAGTCGTCTTTAAGAATAAAAATGAAGTGAACTATATCTTTAAATAAAAATAAAAGAATACAGACTTCTAATATTTAGTTTGGAATGTTCTGAGTGTGTTACTTGTAATTTCAGTGTTGCTGCATTTTTTCTTTATTGAATTTGCTGGACAGAGGAAATTAATAGTAACATTGCAGTGGATTGGCTGTGTGGCAGTAGCTAACTGGGATTACTTAACAGTTTGGTAATTATTATTCAAGGATAGCTGTACAGAATATGGCTGATGCTAAGTTATTGTTGCTGTGGCTGCTCATGTGGACTAGGAGTTGTCTTCCTGGAAGACCTCTGATCATAGATTTTCAAGATCTCTTTCCAGAAGTAAGCAAATGAACAGAGCAGTTAAAATTGCAGCATTGCAGAACTGTCTGGTCTGTTCTGTACTTTTGCCAGGAAAAAAATGGCATATCTGATGATGATCTGCATTTTGACCATTTCCCAGAGCTCCTAGCATAAAATCATTAATCATAAAATGATTTCAGCCTCTCTTTAAGACATAATTTAGTAAAATTTTAACTATCACACCTTAGTCATCATTTTGTCTAAACTGTTTTCTTGGACTATTCAACTAAGTAGTACGACAGGTACAAAAGAATTTAATGCTGACATGAAAGCATAGTTGAAGGAAGAGATTAAATCCAATCATCTTGGCAGGCTAAAACTGAAACTCCTGAAATTAATTCTGCAGTGTTACTGTAACTCCTGTCTTTTTCACATATTCTTTTAAACTTGTTTGTTTCATCCATAAGCTGAATTATACCAAACTTGCAGTCAAATAAGACCTTTCAGACCTATGTTCCTTATAGGATATGTGTTTGTAGCATTTCCAAGTCACTGAATTAGCATAAAAATTATTGAGACTGCAAACAGATATTTGTTGTTGATATGCTGAAAGCTCATAACTTTATACACAGAGGTTCTAGTTTCCTGCTCTCTCCTAATGGGAGGTTGTTATTCAGTGGATGTTAAGGCAATGGATACAGCACTTCCAGCAAGTGTCTTTTCTTGATTGTAGAGACTGATAGGAGGAAGGTGTTCAGGTTTCAGTGGTTCCCTGTGACAAGGAAATTTCTGCTTCCAAAGTTTACAATACAACTTTGCCACTATTGTAATTCACACGAGTTTTAATGTAATTGCTATAAGTAAAATGATACTGTTTGTATTTTGTGAGTGATTGCTAAGAACAGAATTTGAATATGAAATGCCTTTAAAAGTTATTTAAATAACCATCCTGATGGCAAGCTCTTTTGTTCATGTGTAGTAGCCTCTGTTAAATAGTAACTCATAAAGCACTGCGAATCTAGTGCAAGACTCATATGCTGAATTCAAATTCAGGTCCAAATTTGAAGCAAATTTTGCTTAGAACATGCAGAAGTCACAATGGAATTGACCCTATTTTGCCACAGAATCATCAATTTCTTACTCTACTCGAGAGCAGTCTGGTGAAGTCAATTTACTGCCTTTTACCAAGGGAACCTTGGTTGAGTTATCCGGTAGGTCACAGTAGAGATTGGTTGGTTTCTGAAACAATGCAAACTAAACTTTCTCTGCTCTTCTTTGTTAGTACTGGATGTGCTTGTGCCCGTGTGGGACCACACTGGAGTTCCAGTTAGTTACAGTAGCTTGTAAATGGACTTAGGTGATGCAGAAGTAGTTCAGTTTCTTTTCTAGGATAATTTCTGTGGACAGTTCTTTCATTTACCTGCTTTAACACACGTGCAGCAAACAAGTCCAGAGGTTCACAAGTTTTTTTATGTTATGTTCCTGCATAACACTTGTTTTTGCATTTGATTGCCCTCCTAGTGCTGTATGCAAAATGAGACACCAAAGTTTTCTCAAGTTCAGCCTAAATAAGATGGAAGTCAGGTTAGTGGTAAGAGTAAAATCTGTCCATGACAGTTTTTTTTTAAATCCTTTTCTATCACCCCAATTTATGTCTGCTCCACTGCTGTCTCTCTTTGATCCTTAATAGAGTGGGATTACTTGGCTTTAGATGTTCTTGGATCATAACATTTATGAATGTGAAGATTAAAAGTGTTACTTGAACTTTGTACAGCTTTCTTTCCAATGTCACTTGCTCAAATGTCAATTTTGTCTTCTCCTGTCCAGGTTTTTGCCACATGCTTAGTTTGGAGAGGCCCTACAGAAGCACTTCAGTTGCTTTAGGCCATTGTTGTTGGCACAAAATGGGGAACTTTTCTCCATCCTTTTTCCCTCACTGTGTTTAGTGGGTATTCAGCTTTGGCTGTTCAAAGTTGTTGGGGAGGAGGAGATTCTGGATTTTGATTGTTATACTGTGTTAAGAATTGTAGATCCAAATTATCTAATTCCTGTCTCTTGAATAGTGTTCTCTTGAGTCCACTGGGAATAGCATTTCTGTCAATAGTAGTGAAAGCAATTAGGTATTTTCTGTTTCTGAAGCTAGAGCCATCAGACAGAATATTTGTGTCCACATAGCTCAAGGTCATCCTGGAATTTTTTGTACAAAGGCTCCAATTATCCGGACAGATACATGCAGGGAAAAATGACTACTTTCTTTTAATTGATAAGAAAAAAAAATAAATAGTCTGTAACAATAGGTTGTTAGTACTAACTACTGGCTTTCTTCAATAGTATTCTCAGGACTAATAGGAATATTTTAAGTATTTCTGTTCAGATAAGTTTGATGTAGCAAGAAATTTGCTGATAATTGTTAAAAATCTGCTTTATGTATTATATTTCCCCTCATGTATGGTTTTAATATTTTCAGTTGTTCTTGTCATCAAGAGCTCGAGGGTACAGCTATGTCTGCCAGACTGTGGATTATTCAGATAATGTTTATGAAGTTAGGGTGAGTATTTCTTTTTTTTGTATTTGTATATGAATGTGTGTAATACATAGCACTACAAGATGGTTTAAGCCTTTTCTGAAAACAGGGTTTCCACAGCTGCTGTCAGCAGTGACTGCATCCCGTTACATCCTCACAGGCCACTGCAGGTTTGCCTACATTGTACATAGCAGGTTTAATCAAAATGCATCAGCATATTTGTGCTAACTTTCATCTGACTGCTACAAGTTAGGGAAGTCTTAAAGATACCATCCTTGGCTTCATCCACAGTTGTACAATCCAGGCTAAACTTGTGTACATACTTTGGTTCCTAGATTTGCTGAAGTTTGGGATACCAGGGTAACCACAGTAAAGGTGTTGTGCTCTAGCTAGATCAAAGCAAGTGAGATTTGTCATCTTATCTTCCCGTTGTACTGGTGAGGCAACTCTTTGTCTCCTTTACCCATGTTTGGCTTTATGAGGTCTTACTGGCATTTGGCAAATGTGTTATCAGTAGGTTTCATTTTATAATCTTAGATTTCAAATATCTGGGCTGTGGAAAACATCCAAATTAAAAGGAGATTGTTGTTCATTTTCATAATGCTGTTGATTAGCTCATGTACTAAACCTTATCTTCCAGCAGAGCTGACACTAGAGAATCTCTCAGCTGTTCTTGCAAGTTTCATGTACAGATTAGGACACGTTCCTGAAAATGCAGCGAAAATATGTGTTATATTTATAGTAGTTTGAAAAATGTCTGTCTGTGAGGTGGCTGTTCATGGACAGTGTTAGTCAAAAGCTTGTGCATGTGGCAGGGGCAGTAGTGAGAATGAAAGGTTTGAGTCTTACACCTTATTTGTAATGGCTGATATTGCAGAACAGCTCTGTGTGTAGATTTTTATTGGACTTATTGTAGCTGCCAGTCTTTCACCTTTGCCAATACAGTGCTCTCACTGTGTCAGTCACTAGAATGGTTTTGTTAAAAATTTTGTTGAGAAACAAGATCTAGCAAAGTATAGCAAGTGCTTGACAGGTTTGGGGTTTTTAATAAACAGCAGGATAGAATGCCCTTGTACTTAGCTGAATGACATTGAGGACTGGTGTGGTATATACTGACAGAATTTTTATATTAGCTAAATGCAAGCAGTACTCTGTTTCATAGCCTCACTTTTAGGTGCACTTGTTTGTTGTAGGCAGTGGAGAGGTCAGACCTGCTCAAAAGAATTGTCATCCATTCTGTTACAACAAGCACAGCATTATTATACAATGAAATAAAGGCAAAATGACCTGAAGAATGTATTTATACCATATAAATTGTCCTGATAGGAAGGATTGCTCTAGCAATATATATTCTTTTGATGTCCTGACTTTTTTCTTATTTTTTGAAATTATATAAAATTACTTTCCAGATCTGTGGATTTGCATAAAACTTATCCCTGAAGTTTTAAGTTGTAGCATGTTCAGTTTTCAACTGAGGGACCTGAGGAAGGAGGGAAAATGGAGTCCTCTCCAGTTGCTGCAGCAACTGTATAGTATGCTATCAGTCAAGATCCTTATCTTGATCATTTTCTGGAAGTTCTTTTGAATGAATTCTCAGTTCAGGTAAATAAGCTGAAAGTAGAAAATTATACTTTCCACAAGTGTGCTTTGTCAAACTGAGGATTCTGGGATACATTTCTGTCCTGCTTTACAGTATATCATGCTCTGGATTTAGAAGGTATGCTGTTTTTTGATGCTGTCAGGCCAAAAAAAAAAACCAAAAAAACCCAACCCAATCCAAACCTCCTCGAGATTTCGTTCACCATCGTCTTTCATAATATAAACCTGCAAAAGCAATTTTAAAATGTTTTTGCAGTTTTGAGTATAGAATTGATAAGCATTTTACCACATCTCTCATGTCCTTTTAATAGAGCTAGATACTAAATGTCTAGCATTTATTGGCACCAGGTTTTCTCTGCAGAGAAATGCTGCTCTGCACCAGTAGAATCAATTACAAATGCAATGACCATAATTGCAAGGGAATGAGTAAATAAATCCTGTGTTGCTCAGATAAAGAAGACTGGGACTAACTCACGTGGAAACAGCACTGAGCCCAGAAGGCATTATGGAACATGATCTGAAAAGCAGAGCTTCATATATGACTTTAATTTGGGGCTTTGAAATTTGGAACAAATGTTGAGAAACATGAAACTGTATATAGTGGTCTAAATGGCAAAATAGGAGCCTTGGTAGGGCCCCTGTTTCTGGCTTTTTGGGAATGTGCCACTGTGATATTCCCATCACATTGAGTGGCCTCTTTTGGGTAAAGCTCTTGATCAAGATAAGGGGTCAGGAAACCATCCTTTGTCCTTCAAGAGAGTACAGAGAGCTCCAAGAAAGCAGTTCCCAAAAAAAAAAAAAAAAAGTTTGGCTATCCTGGGTATCAGAGAGTGTCTTTCTCTGCTTCTCCAGCCCACATCATGTATCAAGAGAGTAAGCCAGTGTTTTTAAGGGAGAAAGTAAGGGCAGGTGGTAGCACTTCCCCTGCACAATTTAGCAACACAGCAACCTGTGGCTCAGAGACCTCCTAAGTCAGACATAGCCTCTTTGGTTTTGCCAGGTTTTAGTGGGATATTTTCCCATGTGTTTTTCTGTATATTTTCTTCAACTTTATCGATCTTCTGGCTTTCACTGATGGTTAATTGTGTAGGTAGTTTACACAAGATGTGAAGAAGCTGGTCCTGCTCCTTACTGTTTTGAACCTCCCTGCAGATGTTAATGTCCTTCAGGCTCCCCTGGCTGTTCTACAAGAAACAATGGACAACTGGAGCAAGCAGGGATGAAAATTAAATTCCCCAGTTCCTGAAACATTTGCTGAAATAAACTCCTTTGTGAAGGACTTATCTGATGAATGTAGCAGGTAGCCACTTTACTGACTGCTAGCAGGAAGTTGAGTGCTTTTGTTATGAAAAAAAAAGTTCATAGTAGACAAGAAAGAAAAGGGGGAATAAGCCTCTAAGAAAGAATTTAGGGGATCTACAGATGTATCTTGCAAAAACATTTTTTGTCATAACTTAAGAGTCAAAATAATAAATGCAAAGGGCTGAGATGTTAAATCCATGCTTTATAGTACTCCTTTGGGAGCTTCAGTATTTGAGGTGAATGATTTTGCAACACTGTCTGACTTAATGTATGCTGGTGTCTGTCAGTAGTCATTTCTCCCCTCTGCTTATGTTTGTGTGTCCTTATTTACCAGGTCAAAGTTCATCTATTTTATTAGCATTTCTGAAGAATTTGGAATATGGGGCTGTGTGAATTAGTTGTTATTTTAAGTGTGCTCCTTGTAATCATGAAGCCAACCAATGGTTGTTTTCTGTATTGTAAGTGTAATCTGCATTGTTAGGATTTAAGTCGAGCTTGAGAGGTTTCCTCCTATGAAAAAGACATAATATACTTTAAACTTCAGTAAATTTGTCTTCACAATTTCTGTAAACAACATTCTGTAACTGAAAATTCACTCTAAAAGCTATTTTAATTTTTCACATTGCTATGACCTTCCAAGAAGTACCTGTCCCTTCATACCCCTTAATGGATAAATGTCTCCAACCTGAAATGAGGAAAAATGGTACAGAAACAGAGTCCTGTGATGAAACAGCCCTCCAGTTAAAAAAATCCTGCAGCAGGCAGAGGACATGGGATTGGACCTCTTGTTGACCCCCTTAATCCTAGGCTGTAATGTAATCTTTCTGTGCCATCTGGTGTTTTAACAGACTTAGATTGGTATATTTGAAAATTACCAGAAAATATGTAGTTGTGACTAGTATTGTTCATTACAAGGATGTGCCTTTTTAATGCATGTTTCCTTTTCTTTTCAACTGAATCTTTCTTGTGCGCAGTGTCCAAAGGCTGCAGGTTAGATCATGATTTCTGATGCTTTGCAAAAGAAGTTTAGTAGTAGCCACGTGCTCCTGACAGAGCTTACATATCAGTGTATTGTTCTCCTCTGTTTCTGCCCTTTTTCACTGATTTTATGTGTGGCCTCAGGCAAATGACTTGACATTTGTTTCATTTTTTTCTATGAGCTAATGATGAAAACATCTGTAGAAGTCACTGGAAGTACTGAAATAGATCGTCAGTATGCAAAACCTGTCAGGTTTGAGAGTAAATGATAGAAAATTTGATGATAGTAAGACAGCAAAGAAGCTGACAGGCAAAAAAAATCTACAGGAACACAAAATCAGCAGGTATAATCCTTCAAAGAATCCTGTTGTTTTTCTTAAGTGATGGGAAGCATTTTGATCAAAAGTTCAGATTATTTTGACCTATGGAGTGTTATTGCTTTCTCTGCTAGGTGCAATTCAAAAGAAGAGCAATGAGATGTGTTATGGGACTTGTTCAAGAACATACCCTGAACTTGCGGCACTTTGGGTATAAGACAGAAGTATTTTTGTAGGATTTCTATATTTTGCTCTGTGTCACAGTAAATTGGCTATTTGCTTATTGGCTATTTGACTTATTTTCCCCCTATTTCATTAACAAAAATGTCCATTTACTTTATAAAAGGTTTTATGGCAGTTTGCTTGTAACTGACCTACTGGTTCTCTAAAAGTTTCTTTGAAGGGATGACCTCCAAAGAGCTAAAGTATTACAGCGCTGGATTGTCATTTTATGGATACACAGTCCAAAGTGTTTATTGTTAACTTATGAAATGAAAAGATGCTTATCTTAATTTATGTAAGAGATGCAACTTTAGCAAAGGCCTGTAAGAGATGCTGGACTGTTATGCTAACCCATTGGGTGTGAGACAAACCTTGATGTGGGTGTTATTAAATACCTGACTACATATCCCAGAGGCAGTACTGGATATTGAGTAATATATACATACATACATACATACATATATATATATATATATGATTCCTGCAGCTTGCCTGTGTGTCTGGGAACTCAAAGGTCTGTGGGAGTCACTTTTCTGTCATTAAGCCTCTCTCCAGCTTTAGATATTAATAGCTCTTCGTATAAAAGTGAAAAACTCTGCCTCCTCTTCCCAAGACATGAAGTGGGCTAAATCACATCCAGAGAGTGAGAAGGGTGCTCCTTAATGGATACATGGGAGGCTGCAGTTTGGCATCAGTAAGATGTGCAGTCTCTCTGGGAAACTGCAGAGCCTGCAATGCAGATATGCAGCACTCTTCTCCTATGCTGTGTTTTTGTGTCTGCTGTAATTTCTCCTAAACTGCTCACCAGACCAATTATGGCTGTGACAAAATTAGTCTGTGGAGAGATGTTGTTCTTTCTACTGGTTTGGAGAGGTGGAGGAAAATACCATGCAAGGCTATAGCATTGCTCTCTACAGCTCTTTATGATTCCCCTTTATCTCACCTAAAAGTACGTGTGTAGTTAGGAAGGGAAGCTACTCTGTGTTAACTCCTTTTTCTTTTGGCTTCCCTGGGGACTGAGGGGGTGGTGGGGTTATTTCACACCATATTAAGTTAAGGAAGTCTGGTTTACCATCAATTGAGTCCTGAAAGACAAGGCCAACTTCTTACAAATAGTGTGTTGCGACATTGCCTGCTCTCCTTGCTGGTGGTACCAATTCCAAGTCTTTTTTTTTTTCTTTTCTCACTCTCTGTGTGAGTCACCATCTGGTGCCACCCTTGTATAACAAGCTAGATGACTTACAATGCCAAAACTAGACTTGTTGCTATGTTTTGGGATCTGGGAGGGAGTCCCTACCCCCACCATACTCCCATATCATAGCATTAGCATATTGCTACACAGAGCTTCTGGGCTTTACTTGCTTTGACAATATCCTAATTTCAGCAGGAAGCCCTGTTTATGTAGCATCCTGGGCAAGATGCATTGTGATGGGTGGATTAGAAAAAGAATTCTGGGTGTGTAGCACTTCCCTGTTGGATAGATGGATTGTATCTGTTCAGTTTGTATGGCTTCTGTGGTCTCTTATTTTCTGCTCCCTGAATAGCAGAGAGCCACTGGGGGAATGCTGCTTTACAGAGGGAGTTCCTGAGCAGGCCAGAAGAAGCTGAGGGAGTATTGCTGTAAGGAATGTGAAATCTGTACTGCATCTAACTTTTTTTGATATCTTTCCACCCATATGCCTGTGGTACTGAAGGTTTCACCTTTGCAACTTGGTTTTATCATAATGTTCCTGCCTCATTGTTCTGACCACATCAAAGTGTTGCCTCATTAGAGGGGGAAGCCCTGTGGCAGGCTTCTTCTGCAAAGCTTAGGAGAGAATGAGGATGCAAACTTCCCATGTTTAACTGGTAAACTGTTCAGATATGGCAAAGCTTTTAACTATATCAGCTCTTTTTTACAGATGTGATTTGTGAGCAATAGGCTCAGAATAATCTCCTTCCATGTCCAGAATAGATGAAAGGAGGATTTTTTTGTTGTTCTCATACTGTCAGATGTTTGACTCTACCTCAACATTTAACCAAGATTTTGGGAAGGAAGAGGTATCCTTCTCTTACAGTAGATAGATGGTAAGAACTTTATTCCATTCATCTTGGAACCGCTAAAACTTACATATTCTCTGGTTTTCATTGCAGATAGCTGCTGCTTTATGGTGGTATTATGTCTCTAAAGGAATTGAATATTTGGATACAGTATTCTTCATCCTGAGGAAGAAATTTAATCAAATTAGTTTCCTTCATGTCTATCACCATTTCACCATGTTCACCTTGTGGTGGATTGGTATTAAGTGGGTTGCAGGTGGACAAGGTGAGTTCCCTTCCTCTCATATGCTTTTGACTGGACAGAAGAGAGAATTATTATTGTTTGGGTGCAATAGAAAAAAATTTTATAGACTTGACTTAATAATATACAAAACTGTTTATTAATGCATACAGTCTCCTTCTGTGAGAAACATGGGGGAGGAAAAGATAGCAGGGCAATAATCTAATGAATTGCAAAACTTCTTTTCCTCATGGGAATCAATTGCAAGCCTGAAGTTCTGCCTTCGAAAGTATCTTTATCTGTGTGAAACAGAAAGATGTATGCGTCTTGCTTAACTTTAATTTTTGCAGATACAGAGAGCTACAAAATCTAATTGTGGGCCACATTCTGTGTGCAAATTTAATGAAGTCAATGGAGATATTATTTTGGCATAGTATATGAGTTTGAGGTTTGCTTTTATTTTTATAAAGAGGCATGCATAAAATTCTTAAACCTTCCCTTGGAGGTGAGCCAATAAATCTATCAATTCACTTTTAAAACCTATTCATAATGACACAAGTCTAAATTCATTATCAGCCTTGTTTTTTCCCTGGCTTCCTTTCTAAAGCCTCCATCAAATAATTTTATTGTTGTTTATTGCACTTGCTACATCCTTCATTGCCTACGTTGTACTCTTGTTCCTGTTGTTTATCTTTGTCTCTCAAACTGAAAGCTCTGCAGAGCTGAGGGTACAGGGAAAATGCCCTGTTTTATTTGGCTTGTGCTTTGTAGGCTTGCAACACTGAAAATGCCATATAGTAAACACAAAATGCCATTTTATGAACACCAAATTAATATTTTGGTTTTGGTGTTTTGTTTTTGGTTTTTTTGAACCACACTGATACTTAATGCATGGATGGTTTATGCTGCCATTTACCATAGATATTTTGTACTGAGTGGCCACTTACATTGCCAGGAAGAAATATGTAAATTTAGTGTCTGCGACTACCTTTTAATTTCTCTCACGTAATACGCAGGAAGCAGATACTCAGCCAGATCTTTCATGATCTTTATTTGCAACTGCACCTATAAAATAAGATTATTTGAGACTGGATGGTTACTTGTAGTCTTGCTTAGAAATTCCCTGGATATCTCAAAAGGCCCACTCCCTTGTTGCCTTCTCAGAATTTTCATGTTAAATATCTGCAATTTTTAATACAACAGTTGCAACTATTTCCAAATTTCTTTCAAGTTTTGGTGTTCTAGCCCTGCCTCTTAGTTCCTAGAGCCTGCAAAAGGAAAAGCAGCAGTTGCTTTTCTGCATTTATGTAGCACCAGTGCATAAATGTGGATAGATCTGTGTTCTTCTGTTTTCTAGTTGATAGCACATTGCTTACATCAACAGGTCCATTGTAAACTAGACCCTATTATAACAACTGGGCCCAGACCACATGGGCATCCGAGCTGTTTGATGTCAGCAACTGTTGTCTGTATTGCCCTAATCTTATACATTAGAACATTTTTGAGCCTCTCTGTCAGTGTAAGAATACCTTAACATGATACAACGTGTTTCTGTCAAATGGCTTCTAATCTTGACAAAGCAAAGAGATCTTAATGCAAATGAAAGTGTCATCATGGATCTAACGTGGATCATTCTGGAAAATGTTATACTATACATTGACATATTTAGGAATACTGGATATTTTAAATTGTAAATAAAGAAACTAAAGATGATAACTAAAGGAACTAAACTCACCTGGCAATGCCTTAAAGTTCTTATAAACATGAGTCAAGTTTTGCTTTGTACGGGCTTTTTTTGGCCTATTTAATCAGACTTCCGTGTGAGTTTCTTGACTTCTTGCTGAGAAGTGAACCGTTTGCATTTAAATACAGTTTAAAAGATTTAAGTCCAGAGCCAGGTACTTTATGCTTTACATTGTCAAATAAAGCTTTTAATAATCCTTTAGTTACACTACAACAACTAATGTGTGATGGATGTCATTTATGTTTGTTCAACAAAAATCTTATAAAAAACATTGGCACAAGTAGTTACATGGAAGATGTGACATACTACTTGTGTTAGCATCTGTTTGTGTCAGCACATGTTGACAGCCAGGCCTGTATCATATTATTCGATATTTTGGAGATGGAATCCTGACATGTCCTGTGCTTTGTAATTTTTACTATTAAAAATAATGATACGAGTAATACCAGAAAAGAATCCTCTTTTCCAAAATTACATTATGGTCTTCCCTTCTGTTCCTGGACAGCTTTTTTCGGAGCTCAAATGAATGCATTTATTCATGTCATTATGTACATGTATTATGGATTAGCAGCTTGCGGCCCTAAATTTCAGAAATACCTGTGGTGGAAACGATATTTGACCATATTGCAATTGGTAAGTAATTCTCCTCCTTTTGGTATAAAAGGTGTTGCCTCTGCGTGGATTTGCATTTGCAGTGCTTTGGACCAGATGCTGCTCCTTCCAAAAGTTCTCTGCCTGACACTCCTCAATTAGAATACTTCCTGGAGATGGAAGCATTTATTCAACTTTGAAAAAAAAAATTGCAGCATATATAAGAGTTTTGTGAGTTCAAGCCTAGTGTTTCCTTGCTGGTTGTTTCAACTGAATAACAAAAACATGTTCAAAATGTAGAGAAAATCCAGACTGCTTATTATGTTCTCATTTTCCTGTTTCTGAAAACTGATGCCAGATAACTACAGTGAGTGTGATGTTCCTGGTCAAGCATAGATGTGCCTGCATGAATGTGACAGCCAAATACAGCTTCCCTACCACCTCTCAATCCAGCAGTTTTCATTACTTAATGAATTGGTATAAATTGGTGTACTCAGACCGACAGAATATATCCAGATGTTTTTGATTCTCTATTTTCTGTCTTTCAGGTGCAGTTCCATGTGACTATTGGCCATACAGCCTTGTCTATTTATATTGATTGTCCTTTCCCTAAATGGATGCACTGGGGTGTCATTTTCTATGCTGTCACCTTCATTTTCCTGTTTGGTAACTTCTACTATCGGACATATAAGCTGCCCAAGGAACCTGTAAAGAATGGCAAAATAGCAAATGGTGCTGTTGCAAATGGAGTTAGCAAACCAGAAAATAATGCAGTGGTGGAAAATGGAAAAAAGCAGAAAAAGGGAAAAGCAAAAGGAGAGTAACTTGAACCAGGCCTTAACCATTGTTGGCAGTGAGGAACCTCCAGTTTGGTTTATAAAAGGAAGAAAAAAACACTATCTGTACCAATTAACCTTAGGTTACTGAAGAGCTAGAACACAGATATTTTCATTATTTATGAAGATTGTTTTAAGAACAACACTAAAGTTGAATTTCTATTGTAATTATGTAATTATCATGCATATGGTCTCTGTGTAAACTTGTAGACTGCTGGTGTTGGTGAATGTAAGGAAGAATTGCAGTTGATTCCATGTTTAGCAGNAGCATTTGAATACTTGTGCTTTCTTTCCAGAAAATTATTAAATTTCAAATTATGACGTATTATCTAATCAGAATGCGCAACTTTTCTTCTCCTCCTTGGAGAGTACCTTCAGACAAAATATGTGCTGTCAGAACAGTGTTCGACTTTTCAGACATTACTTGATTCAATTGAGTATCTGTTACAGTTTGGTTTTTGTTTTATTATTTTTTCTTGTGTGGAACTATACCTACCTCTTCATCTGCTGAAAAGAATATTGAGCATTAAATAACTGGTTTCTGAAATACGGAGTCCTCTAATCTAAATATCCATTAATACTAATTCAGGAGAACGTGTGTTTCCCTGGGGGAGTAAAAGGGATTTTTGGTGGTATCCTTTGATCAAGTCATCATTTTAATGTAAACTGAAATTTTGGAGTGGTACTTTTAGTAGAGCCAAATCAAGAGTACATTTTAAGAATGTGTAAATATGAACAAATATATTGGTTGAAGCAAGCAGTAAAAATAGGCCTGCTGCTTGTTGTCTGTGACCTGCATTAAATCTGTGGCGCTGACTGATACTCAAAGTGGTAAGATAATGCTATGATAGGGAGAAAACATCACATAATTCCATTTAGAAATGTTGTGTGCATGGGTAGTCATGCTAACTACAAGACCAACCATCACTTTATTGGGAGAGAGAATTCGGTTTAAAAGTACTAAATACAGCAAACATAAAACCTTGAAAACGTTGCTATTGCTTGATACCTGTCAAAACTCTATTTGTTAGACACTTGCAGACAAAGTATTGCTGATAGACAGGCCACCGTTATAAGTCAAAACTGCTAAAATAAGTAGAAACTTTTAGATGGATTTTCATTTACATGTTACATAAAGGGCTTTTTACCATTCCTTTTGTGAAGAAAATAGGGAGAGGTTTATACTTCTTCTGAATAATGTGATTACTAAGAGATACATTTTGAGCTGCTTAGCATGCAATGAGTAGAAGATGGGTGGAATTAGAAACTATATCCTGAATTACTGTGTTCCTTGGCCATCACTGCAAGAGCTGCATTGTTACTGTCCAAATGCATTCTCCCCCCCAGCTCTGGTCAAAAACATATCCAGAGGTAGCAACAAACCTGTATCTGGCGAGTGGCACCATTGGTGCAGAAAGAGTACACGGAGCTGTGAGCGTAAAGTGAGCGACACGTTTAATAGATTTTTGTAGCTCAATCATCTATTGACTGTTTATAATATGCAAGCAGGTCACATATTCTGTGTCTCAGGGTTGTCTTGTTTCTATAGAAAAAAAAATCTAAACCCAGAAAACAGGCCCTAGGAAAAACAGTTTTGGATATAGTCTGTTGTATTAGAAAATAATTCCTAATGCTGGAGTTGGTTCAGCTGGAAGGTGGTTCATCCCTAATCACCACCACTTGGAATTTTGGGCAGAATTTAGAATTGTGAAAAACTGTCTCTGCTGAACTCAAATGCATGTGACCATTAAGTTTCTTATCTGCTGTGTCTTCTGATTCTTCCAGCCTTTGTAATGATGTTTTTTGCATTTGCATAACTGCATATTTACGTAGTGTGGCATGGGGAAGAGGGATGGTGATCTACCCTTCCTTCTTGGACAAGTGCCACTACCCTTAACCAAGCCAAAATGCTGACTGACTCAGTAACTTTGGAATAGCTAAAGGAGTAAATAACCACAGAGCAGATTTAGAGCACACCTGCTACTCCAAGGTAGTGACTGGTGTGACTACAGTTACCCTGCTGTAATTTCGAGGTCATTTACCCCACTTTGATTAAAGGGTAGCTTCTTTCTATTTGCCATGGGATGTGGGCAGCTAACTTCTAAATCTGTGTCATTCCTTGGATTGTGTTAAATTGGTTGTTTGCTCTGTCATTCATTCAATAAGCCAGATCAGCTAAACTGATTCTCTCAATGTGATCTAGCTCTGAAACAGCATACTGGGGAGTATTCCAGTACAGGTTCAATTGTGTCTTTGCTACACTTTCTGGCTTAAGAATTCTGTCTTGCATGATGGTAAATATTAAAATAACTAAAAGTCAAATTTTTTTCCCTCTCATCATGCATGGAAGTGGATTAAAGTTGATTGCAACTTGAACATTGTTGACAGAACTTGAGTAGAAGCCTACTGTCAAATTCTGGGGTAATTGTTAAATACTACAAAAACGTGAAAAAACTCATTGTGAGAATGCATGTGTATGTACACATCATGTTGTCTGGCCCTGTGCATAAGACCAGTTTGAGAGATTGCCATTTCATGGGAAAAAAACCCCCAGTTATAAATTACTGGAACACTGCTGTTTTGAGTACATCTTTTACAGCACGACTTTCCCAGGTCTACTTATGATATATTTGATTGTCCATGTAATTCAAGTCCCATTACAATCCTGAATATAATGGCCTTATTAAATGTGCATTTTTGTAGGCATGGTCTTGAGTGCAATATTTCTGTTTCTGACTATGCAGCCAGACTCACAGAATACAGGGCTGAACTTGTACAGCTTTTTGTTTTTCAAAATATGAGGCAATAATGCACATGTGAAATACTGACAGATTCATTAGCGTAATCTTTGAATCTAAGGAAGCTTAAAATTTTGCCATGAAAGTATGTATAAATCTGTGTATTTTCTATACACTGTACTAAAATTCAAATCATACAATCTTTTGCCGTACAATTATTCTTTACATGGTTATCGGGGTTTTGTTCTTCTAAATCCTTTCAATTTATTGAAAAATTAAATTCAAACCATTTGAAACGTTTTTTTGCCAACGAATGATAATTTTTTGCTAAGAGTTCTGAAGCTCTTGGACCAGAGTCTCTAAATATTTGATGCCATATAAGTAATACAATTTCATTTAGCCTCATCTCTAGCAGTGACAGTTGTTGAATTATTTTAGCACTTTTTCAGTGTAAAATTAAATACAAATTATCTATACATGTGTGTATATATGTGTACACATACATAGTGTATGTGTGTGTATATGTGTATGGGTTCTTAGCAGATTCTTTCAATATGTGAAGTAAATTCTATTTCTTGAATGTGAATTTGGCAGGAGCTAATCGAATGATTCCTACAGCTCCAGCAGGAAAATGAAGCAGTTTTCCTTCCACAGATCCAATATCAGTCTTGCAAACATAAATAGTATTTGTCAGTCATTTTAGACATAGGATGGCAGACAAGACAGAGCCATTTCTACCAGTGTAATAAATATTTTAAGGCATCAGTTGTAGATTCTGAGGGGAGAGATCTCAACTCAGGGTAGCTGGGGAATTATGCTGTATTATGGTAGGGATCATTTTAGTATGAGTAACTTGCTCCGGGTGAGTCTTTGAAATCATTGCAATCATATTCTCTGTTTAACAGAAAACTTCTAAAAATAAATCATAGAGTCATAAAACCATTTAAGTTGGAGAAGACCATTAGGATGACTGAGTCCAACTATTAAACAAATGTTGCCCTGTAAGTTCAAAAGCATGGCCTATTTGATTACAGGACCATCAATTACTTCCAGCTTGAAAAAGGTGAAAGCAAAATGAAAATGCTGCACATTTTTTCAGGTTAACCTAAGGGCACATTTCTTCAGAGTAAACACTTGAACTGCATGTGCTGGGAAGGAAGGTAAGAAAGGACAAATAGCTTTTGTGATGCAAGATCTCAGCCCTAAAATAGCTTACAAACACTAGCTATCTCTTAAAAACGTGAATAAAACTGTTCATGGTGCATAAAGTTAAACCTTGCATGAAGCTAGTGTGGGCTGAGAGTCATATTTAAAATCAGATATATTTTAGTTAAAATTGAAGAGAATGGGGAGCTAATTAACTATCTGGTTAGTGTATTTATCTTGGTTAGAAACACAGACTTATCTAATTTGATACCTAAAGCAAGACACCCATATGACATCTCATTGCACTGCAGTCTGATGCGCCGGCCCCTTTGCTAATGTAAGCGGAGGGAGCTCCATGGAAATGAGTGGGTTGGTTCCCATTTACCTCAGCAGAGTGTATTGAGCACAAAAGAGCAGAGAAAATACTTGCTTTCTGCCAATATCCCAGGAGGATTGAGGGAAATGTATGGTTCAGGGTGCTGCTTTTGCATAAGGTGTTCATGCTTTTGTAAACATTAAAAATAAACATTACTTTTTTCATGCTGTTTGAGTTTGGTTTTATACATTCTGTTGTATGTTCTTCTGTGTCCCATCTTGCCCCAAGATGCCTGCTAATTTTAGTGTTGTGCAGATTGTGTGATGTAATCTGTTTTGTTGCCCAGGAGTTTGAGAAAACCATTTTTGTGACACATCCTACTATTTTAAGGTTACAGAGACTTCCTAATTTTGAATACTGTCTCCAAATAATAGAGTGGCTTTGAAATCACCCTTAGAGAACTGACTGAAAATAGGATGCCCACTTGAAACAAACAAAAAGTCCCCTAAGTTTCCTTATTTGGTCTTGGAAGTGTTAACAATGAGAAATACAATTAGCCGTGAAGTTTAGCTTTTGCTGGACGCTGTGTGGTGTTAATGAAGTCTCTCATCCCAGAGAATCTGGAGCACTTTTGGCATTAGGTGCAATTCATGGTTACATGTGCTGGGTACAGTAAGTTCCTTCATTGTCTGCCAAGTATGATCTCTGTAATCAACCTTATAATATCGAGTTGCACCCATGTTGCACTCCTAGAACCTCAGTGCAAATAGCTACTCCAGATGTCAAGTAGTAGAGAATCAAGTCTGCCATCATAGCAAAATATGGTGTGGTCAATTATGTCTTGCACAATTCTCAGCTATTGCTTCAATCCACTGCTTACATCCTCCCTGGAATCAGAAAATACACCAAGTGTTCAGAACCAGATTTGTCCTTTAGATGATTAGCATGTGCTGGGGTAGGCTCTCTCTGCAGGCATCTTTCTCATAACTCTATTCCCCACTGGGAATTAAAAATAAGAACATGGTCAAATCAGATTTATCGGATGATTAGATAGAATAGACTGGATCCTCTGATGTTCAGTTTTCTTTTTTATATCACTTGCTTCTTAACATCTGGGAAATTGGGATTTGGCGTGGGAAGGGTTTTATTACCTGTTTTCTTGCTCAGCTCAAAGCACTGGGTGAACGTGGGCTACTCTCAGACACGCACACGAAGCATGTACTCAAAGACAGCTTTGCAGGCAGTGCCTTCTGTGTACTAGTGCTTTTCAGTGTCTTTTTATGCTTGGGACTTCTAGGTCACCTCAGGAATGCCGGCACACTTTTCTGTTGGCTGCCTGACATGTCAGTGATATTGCATTTGACTTAATTACAAAGATACTTACTGATGGTAAGTTTATGTCTCTTCATTATCCTGGCCCTGTTTAGTGCACACTATAAAACAGTGCTGGCAGTTCCTGCCAGAGCACCAGTGCTGCTTTGAGGGAAAAAGCTGTTTGCATTTTGATTCAGTAGGTGGGAATTGATACAAGCTTATATGGCATCACTACTATCTGTCAAATCAATATCAGGTAGATTTCAGTCTGCTAAACAAAAAGAAATCATTGATTTTTGAAATGATTCAAGGTGTTTTCTGTCCTTATCTTCAGCTAAAGAGTTATTGTTCTTGCAGTGGTATAACCTTAATTTGTTTGATGAGAAAACCACTGTTATGCTAGGTTTTTTTGGAATGTGTTTATGAGAGAAAACTAGAGAAATACAAGAAGCAACCTGGGCCAAAAGCTAGAGAACATGAGGTAATTGCTCCACTAGTTTTTCCTGTTGCCCCTAGATGCTGCATGAGTTAAATGACTACTCTGTAACTGTTACTGCTGTGTATCATTACAGATGCTGTAATGGTATACAAGCAGTGTACTTGTGCATAAGTACATTCTGAAGTACATAAAAGTTTCCTTTGTCTTAAATGACAATCAAGAGAGTGATTTATCTAACTACAAATGCCTGGAGTGAAAGTTATGACAAACATCATACTCCTGCATTGGCAGGACTCATTCTGGATTTTCTCATTGATAATTTTCAGAGTTTGTGAGTAGCTTCTTGCAGTAACACAAAGCCCTCCAAAGCTGAAAATTGCTGTATAACTGCTAAAAACCTATTTTTTATGGAGCTTCTGGTACTGCTTTGTTTCTTTTTTGTACATGTATCTTCAGGTCAGGTGCTTGCTTACTATATTATTCCAGAGTGGGATGTATGTCATAGAAAGATCTTGTAGTAGCTGCAAGTGAGCAAAATGTTAAAATAAACTTTAGGGTGTTTCACAGTCAAGGCTTTCAAGTCCATGGCATCATTTGGTACACTGGGTTCACCTCAAATGCTGCTCTTGGGCACAGGGTACAGCAGTCTGGGTCTACCCAGCCTGACAGGAATTTTCCTTACTGAACAACAGATTCTCACCTGGAAATTGATGTCTGACCTGGTTTCCACACATTTGGCAGATGGCACAGAAGAAGTCCCTGGGCCAAGGAGGAATTTTTTTTTTTTTTTTTTTGGTAGTTCTACCTATTCTCAAAATGTCAAATTTGGCAGGGGGTGTTGGAACATTTTCTGCTGACAGCATGAGGTATGGAGTTTGAAGAAAATGTGTCCCTGGATTCAGAACTTGTAAAGAGCCTGGAATGCTTTTCAGTTTTTGACATAAACCAAATATGCTGGAAATGCTCCAAGTAAATAGGAAAAAACCCACCACATTTTTAGGATTTACTCAGAAAATGAGATTTTAGGTAATAGATAGTTCTTTACTGAAAAATTCCCCTTTTTTCCTCTTTGCACTCTTCAATCACTGTGCATGCCTTTCTGCTCTGCTAGAGTGGCTCCTTGGATGAAGACTGTGATGTGTTCAGGGAATAGTTTACTGCTGTGATTTGTCACTGGGGCATGTGAAGTGACTTTTCTTGCAGTCTGAAATTCCAAATGGCGGCCCCACATTCTGAGCAGGTTGAGTAGTAACAATATTTTTCATTTAATGATCTCAAAACCAGGTGTCCTGGATACAATAAACTAATAGAAGGAACAGCTTTTATTAAATTTTTTCTTCCTGCTTAACAAATACGGGGCAACAAGGACAAACTCCAGTTTTCTGTTCTATGATATGAAGGCACACTGTACATTCATGACCAGAGCTTTGACTGTGAGAAACAGAGAATTTACTGCGCTATAAAATCACCTTGTTAGAGATTTTATACTGAGCTCTTCTGTGATGATGATTTAATAAATACCAGATTTTTATATAAATCTGACTTTTGGGTATTTTTATTTTAAAGTCAGGTAAGTTTTCTTTTGTGACTTTTGATGCTTTTTGTTATTTTCTAGGTGAAGGTTCACTTATTTCAGTGAGAATTTTCACTAAGGACAGTCCATGATACTAACAGAATTTATAAAATTTACTCACCATCTAGACCTCGCATTGCACACTAGAAAATTTGGATTGTAATAGAAAAATAAGGACCAAAACTTTTAATTTTTTTTCCACTTTGGTTTTTTTTGGTTGTTGTTGTTTTGGTTTGGTTTGTTTGGTTTTTTTTAAGACTTTACAATGAAGGTGTAATTACTTTAGTAAAATACTAGAACAACTAGCAACATATTTTGAACTTATGCAGTGTTGGTTGTGGCAGAATTCTTAGAGAGAAAACTCCGCTTTGTGCTGCAGATTTTTTTCTTGCTTTATGGCACTTTATTAAATCTCCTTTTGATAAAAGAGGAGACATGAGACTTTTGACTGACTGGGGAGTAAGTGGGTATTTTAATCTGACGAAAATATTCTTGATATTTTCTTCACATTATCTCTTGATGCTTGTTTTCACATGGAGTAGGAGTAGGAACATGTGCTGTAGGAACACGTGCTGTAGGAACAAAGAGATGCACAGAGCATTAGTGGTCTGCTTGCTTTTGCTTTGCAAGGATGCTGAAAATAACATCATGTTTTAGCCAGACAAAGGATTTGAGACTCTGTTCTCATTTAATTTTTGGTGTAGCAATTTTGGCAGCATGACATCTTGAGGAAATGTAATTCTTTGTTTGTTAAAACAGCAACAGAATACTGTGCAGTGCCTCCTTCACTGAGCAAATTCCCTATTATAATCATAATGCCAGACAGCAAGATTAGTTCTCAACATCATTGTGACCTGGTGAGCAGTCCATTCTGGATCTAAATTAGAAATTTAAAAGAATTCCATAATCTGCCACAACGTCAATATAGTCAACAGCTTTTTTCAGCATAGTGACTAGGCCAGGATATAGAGATTATTAGCTGCAAAAGTGATGTTTAGGAGCTAGGAATTCAGAAAAAGAAATGAAAAAACTCAACAGATTTTTTGTGTTCTATTTCCTTTATTTAAATAAGTTTTAAAAATCATTCCATTCAATACGACTTTGTCATATCTTTCTTCAGCATTGAGGAAAAAGGTAAAGAAAAGGAAAAATCCCTGAACTGTGCTCATTGAGGTTATTACTTACTGTTCTTTTTGTGCCCTCTTCTATTTCCATAGCTAAAGCAATCAAATTAAGAAATGCCCTCATTTTTGCTTATTAATGCTATTTGTACTAAGAAAATAAGTATCAGGTTTTAAATTCCCAGCTGGAGCCTGTTTCTCTTTGATGCTTAGATAAAATAGCTATTACAGTTGTGAAGAATGCTTTAGAGAAGAGATTGATCATACACTCAATCAGAGGTGAGGATGGGCTAATTAACTATATTTCTTAATTTCTTTTTTTTTCAGCTGTTATAATGCAATCTGACTGTTTATGCAAGAATTTCAGGTCTTGAAACTGGAAATTCCAGAGCAAAAGGAGCATTTTATGTCAGCAAGGAGGAATTCATCCATGCCCAGTGGGATGGAAAGTTGAAAGAATAAGAAATCATAGCAATATTTGGCCCTGAGCCACTTTTAAAATTACAGTATTCTCATCACTAGTCAATCCTATTTCTTGGGACTGGTTTACCTTTGAGGATTTATAGGATTGACTGAGCAGCAATTTAAATACATAAATAAATAAAAACAGCTGATGTCAAATGTCTGTTCCAGGTGATTTAGTGGGGAAAATGAAAATTCCCATAGCTGGAAAGTGCATCCACTTGCAGAACATTTTTTGGGTGGCACTTGAATTTAGCAGGTTTGCACAACCTGTGAGCTGTCGCCGGATTGCAGGATGAGGGGATGAATATGGGTGAGTGGTGGTGAAGGCATAGACAGCTGCAGGATGCATTTCATTACAGTGTTTCCTTGGGAAAACTTGGAGCCCTTCCTAACTGCTGATGTTTTCTAAGGAAGAGCTAAATAATGTTCTGGCATCAATAGGAAGGGCGTTTCTGCAGCTCCACCTCCATGGCTTTAGAGCATTAACTGATGGGCAATCTTAAAATGGCTTTTCTGGCATGTACCTACCACAAAAGCAAAAGCTGCTCTTTCCAGAGCTCCTCAACACTGGTAACAGACAACTCTCAGTTGTTTAGCTTTGCGGTATTCCTTACCTTAACAGGGAAAGGAGACCAAAAGAAGACTTACAGTTTGCTTTGAATGGCTACTGTCCAAACTGTGAGAGGTTCGTATGTTTTCCAGTGATTTGCAGGCAAGGATGAAAGGACTAAAGTTTTGAGCAAACACCCTTTCTGCAGTGTGGCGTCATGCCTTAACAATAGTGTTATCCCTCCTGGCAGGGCTATAAAGTAAGGAGATTATTAATTCAACAGTAAAAAGCAGAGTAGGTAATTTGTGTTAGTCCTAACTCTTTGTTAATACTTTTTTTTCCAAGAAAAAAAAAAAAAAGAGACATTTACAAAGTGGTTGGAATACTTGGTAAACAACCAGAAACAAGACTTGCAAGGACTTGGGTAAGGATGACTCTCTCCTTTGATCCTATTCTTTCTGCAGCGTGGCAGGCTAATACAGGGCTAGTGCTGCATCTGCAAGCTCAGTGCAGGACTTGTCACACTGCGGGGCTGGAAATGAGGTCCTGCAGCCACTGCTGCCTCCTGGGACATGGTGGTGTGGAGAAACATCGAGAACTGGCAGAGCTTTTGCCCTCCTGCCCATCCCCAGAGCACCCTGAATCTTCTCGTGCAGTGAAATGTGCTGCAACGCGTGATTTGTACCGTCACAGCTTTTGCAGTTTCTGGTCTGGGATAAGAGACTGAATCAGTTTGCACAGCATTAAACAGGAATTGTGCTGAATGCTGAAATCAAATGCCAAATCCCTGTATCTTATTCATTAATAAGGTCTTCTTTAATTTGGGATGTAATTAACTTACATCATATAAAAACTCTAGATAAGCATTTTCTAACAAACAGCTGAAAAGCAGTCACATGGAAATATTCATAATTGCTGAAAATAGAGCTAAAACCATTTTGCTTAGAAAGCTTCTAGCACAACAGTAGTTGTGTAAGCCAGAAAATCAGAAAGTGTTTATTTTTGCTGTGTGTCTAGACGTACACTCACAGACACCCATCTTCCCAATCATGGTGCTGCATTTTTTACTTTTTCTACAGCTCTTGAAAAGTAAATTGTAAAATGCCCAGCATCTTTCTGGTGTTACTCATGAGCATTCCCAGACACACCAGTTTAGCTGCCTGTGTGCAAGCCCTAAAACCTTTGTCAGCTGCACAACAGCTCTTCCTTAGCTTTGACTGTCTCTCAGCCACAGGAGGGAGATTTTTATAACATCACAGAACTCCTTTATCCTGAAACTCCAGAGCACTTGGAGTAGTGCAATGCCAATTATCAGCTGTTTTTATGAGGTGTTTATATATAAGTATTTTATCACCCTCTAATGAAGATTAATCATGTGCCAGTACCATGGTCAGCAATAAAAAACCTACATATGGAAGTGTTTTGAAAAGCCAGCAACAGCTCAGGGATGAAACTGGTGGCTCCTCACCAAAAGGCTCATCTGTACATGAAGTTCAACTCCTTCACCTTGTCCAGAGTATGGGTGTCCCCACAGGGCTGGCAGTCACCTTTCTACCTCACCCATTCTCTGTGTTTCCTCATTGCCAGCCTAACCCTCAGCCCATGCCCATCTAGACCAGTCTGGCTCCTGCTGCAGCAGCACTGGCTCAGGCAGGAAAACATGCCAAAACCTCACCAAGCAACAGGGAAATATGAGCAGGTTTGGTCTTGGTGTTGCCCAGGCTGTCTCTGAAGAGCACTGGCTGGGCAAGGCAAGCCTGCCCCTCACCTGCTGACAGCCCTGTGTTATCTCCTCTGCCATCCTTCCCATCAGCTCATTCTGCTTGGCTCTACCAGTGACTCAGTCTATTAAATGGGCGTCATATTTTATTACTAACCTGAGCTGATTAATTACATGCTGTTAGGCAAAAAAAAATGCAGGGCAGATGTAGAGGGGAACGGTGATGCAACAGAGGTGCAAACAGAAAAGTTGTCACTGCTAGAAAGGGAGAAAAAGGATTAAAGAGTTAACGTAACCAGAAGAGCTGCTTTCCTAAGTGGATCAGTCACTGGAGGCGTTGGGAAAGCATGGCTTCACAGGGCTGCTGCCATGGGAAGCACTGCCACCCACCATGCCAGGGCCTTGCAGCTTCACTTGCAGGCCTGGGGAGATGGGGAGCTCCTTGTGCCTTTTCAAAAGCAGTCATTGCCATTGGTGCTCATTAAAACAAAAAATGGTGATGTGTTTTGGAAAAGATTTTGAAAGTTCTTTAAATGGGGAGCATCTGGGCTGGTATGGGGGGATCCAGAAGAAGGAGAGTTTGGAAACATGGTGCTTCCCTCCGTTGCCCAGTAGTAGAGCAGGAGGAGGAAGTGCCCGCTCATCCTTGCTTTCTGTTTGGGTCGGCATCATAAGTATGCAGTCTAAAAGGGCAAAAGGAAAGGGCAGGAAAGGGCAAAGCATCTCTTGCCTGGAAGAGATGGAGAGTTCCTGACAGCTCTGTGTCTCATCTGGTGCCTGTGGGTAGGGAGGACACACTCCATACCTTCAAGGGGAAAAGCAAGGATGAGGGAGATGAGTAAGGCCAGGAAGGATGGTGACTTTCCGCTGCCAGATCTGTCTCTTGGGGCACAGGCTGGGATTGCCCGTCTTTCAAAAGAAGGCTCACACACACACAGAGACACATAAAAGCACCCTTTAAAAACAATTTGGAAATTTTGGGTCCAAGGCAAAGGGTTAGTGGTGTGGTTTAAGAAGCCAGGAACATCAGTAGATGAGAGCATGAATCATTCAAAAGACCTTTTGCAAACGGGAAGTCGTCAGGAATCACACTGAAATTACCATGGGTGGCAGCTCACACCCTTTGAAGCTCTGGCTAAGCCAATTTATTTTTTGCTATACGTGTTTGTTGCTCATGCTTGAAATCACACAGAAAAAAACCACTCCTGCTTGATCTGTAAAATAGCCTGTCTGCTTAGTGCTTGAGCTGGCACATCTCTGGGTGGTGGGTTCGCCCTGGCTGGTTGTACAGTGCCCATCAAAACCACTCTGTCACTCCTCTCCTTTGCTGGGGCAGGGGAAAGAAAATGCAATGAACAGCTCATGGGTCAAGATAAAGGCAGGGAGAGATCACTCACCAATTGCTGTCATGGGCAAAACAGACTCAGCTTGGGGAAATTAGTGTAATTTATTGCCAATTAACACCAGAGTAGGGTAATGCAAAATAAAAACAAATTTGAAAACACCTCTCCCTTCTTCCCAGGCTAAACTTCTCTACCTCCTTCCTTCCAGTGTCACAGGGGCACAGGAAATGAGGGCTGCAGTCAATTTATCACATGGTTTCTGCCTCTCCTTCCTCCTCAAAAGGGTGTTCCTTACACTCTTCCCCTGCTCCAGTGTGGGATTTTCCAGGGGTTTCAGGTGGATCTTTGCTCCAGCTGTGGACCTCCATGAGCAGCAGAGGCACAGCTGCCTCACCACAGTCTGCACCATAGGCTGCGGGGGAATCTGCTCTGGCACCTGGAGCACCTCCTCCCCCTCTTCTTCACTGACCTTGGTGTCTGCAGAGTTGTTCCTCTCCCATATTCTCACTCCTCTCTGGCCAAAATTTGCTCCTGGGCAGTAAATTTTCCCCCTCCTTAAATGTGTTACCACAGCAGAGCTACTGCTGTCACCACTGGTCTCAGTTTGGCCAGCAGCAGCAATCTTGGAGCTGGCTGCCCTTGGCTCTGTTGGGCATGGGGAAGGTTTCTAGCAGCTTCTCACAGAAGCCACCAGTGTAGACCCCTGCTACCAAAACCTCTCTGTGCAAACACAACACACCCTGTTTTCCAATGCCACATGAAAGTGGAGGAAGTGAAAGGGAAGAAAATCCTCCCTTGTTCACCACTACACTCTCAAAGCCAAACCCATGGCCTCGCTGACTCTGGAGAGGCAGCACAAGTGGTAAATGTGCACTTGCAGAGCTCTCTGACAACCAAGGCTATGGGTACCTTGGGGCCAGTGCCTTAGAAAACCACCTTTATCATTTGCTAGTGCTGGACAACTTCCTCCTGCAGCCCCACAGTGTTTGGTAGGTGTCTCAGAGCCCTGGCTAAAACATAGCCGGAAATGGCACAGATTCTGAATATATTATTAGCAAATGCAAGTGACTCACTGCTTTCAAAACAGCAGTGTTATCACTGCCTCACTTACCAGAGAGGACAGGCTCTGTGTAACAGAGGAGCCCACAAAGAAATGTACGTCATCATGCGCTGGGTGCATCCCTGGGCATTAGCACTGCAGATTGTCATCAATTGAAAACCTTCAAAGCAACAGAAAATATCATTGAATTAGGGAGTATAACATTTTTAAAGAATGGTCACACTTCCTGTAGAGTTTTTACTTCAGTAAATATAATTTAAAAGAATAAAGTTTTTTCAACAATGTAATTATGTCATGTGTCTCATCCTGTACCCTATCTTTGCCTCTTTAATATTTTCAGTCAGCTTGCTAAGTGATATACCATATTTTTGCATAGAATTATAGAACAATTTAGCCTAGGAGATCTCTCTGGCAACCTTCTGACCCAATTTCCTGCTCAGGTCAGGCAATTTTTAAAGACCAAGAAGCTCCTCAGATAACCCTTTCCTATTACTGAAAATGTGCCTTTCCAAACGTTCACTCTTTGGACACCTTGAATAACGCAGGGACTGGGCAGAAGGGGCTTGGAGGTGCCTCAGCTGTTAGTGGAGAGAGTGAACCATGGAGAATCTGAAATAAGAGGCTAGGGAGGGGGTTTGAGGCTCAACTGGCCTATTTGTTACCTACCTGCGCATAGAGACAGTCTGGTTTTCTTTTAAAATGTGACAAACTGATAGCCGGCTACTTTCTGGAAATAATGGTGATTCCCAGCAAAAAACCACAAAACTTCATCCACCAGGATGGTTCAGAAATTGAAAATGGCATAAAAACAGGGCATATGAGGCCAAATTCCAGGAGCTGTGGCCAAAAGCTCCACAAGAAAAGATGTTAAAAAAGGAGATGAACTTCCAACATGCCACCAGGAGAGCCCCAAAACCTTTTTAGCTGTGCAAAGAGAGGTCAGTATTTTTTTTATGAAATACCCAACAGACCAGCACAGAACTGTGCTCCAGAAGGGAAAGGGGACATACAAAGAGGAAAGCCTGATAGAAGCCTGAAAAACAGCAGGCAGCAGTGACATCCTACTAAGGAGAAGGGTAAGAAAAGGTAGACAAATAAACAGAGATTTCTCTTACACATTTGAAAAGAGGTGGGATAGTATTTCCAATTATAGTGAAAGAAGTGATATTCTTTTAGCTGCTAAGTTATAAGTGAGGACATTAAGAATCTGCAGATTTAAGTCTTGCTACATACTCAGAAGGCCTGGAAAACCTGCCAACGATATAATTGACCTACTCATCTTCATTTTGAGAACATCCTGGTGTACCAGGGAAATTCCTGAAGTCTTACAGAGCATTAGCATTAAGCCACTGATAAAAGGCATAAAGATGAGCATGCTAATGGCACAACATTTAGTCTGACATCAACTGTAGACAAACTGACAAGACTGCTGACTGACAAGACTGGACAGACAGATGACGGGAACAGAAACTAATGCTGCTCAGCACTTCAGTGAAAATGTTATTGGTTAAATTGTATCAGAAAGCAGAAAACTCTGGATGGGCAAGGCAGGAGGGAAAAGTGAGAAACAGCAGAGGGGACACCGGGGCAGAGGAGGAGAAGGAAAAGGGTGGGGGAGGAGGTACTCCAGGAGCTGAAGCACATATCCACTGCACTGGTGAGGATCCACACCAGAGAAGGTTTGTCCAGAAGACCTGCAGCCCAGGATGGACCCCATGCTGGAGCAGGGGCAAAGCATGAGAAGGAAAGGGCAATCATTAGGGACTGACCCCAACTTCCATTCCCACATCTCCCTGTGTAACCTGGGGTTAAAAGGAAGTAGAAAAGTTGGGGATGAAGCTGAGCCTGTAAGAAGTGTGAAAAGAAAGGTATGATTTTAATGTTTATCTTTGTTTCTCACTGCCTGAATCTATTTTAATTGGCAACAACTTGAAATATGTCTGCCCACCTCCATCAAGTCTAGTCTGCCTGTGATGCTAACAGGCAAGTTCCCAAACTCCCTGTCCTTCCTGTGACACAAGACCTTTCTCACACATTTTCCGAGGATTGGGGTGTGAGTGAGTGAGCAGCCGGGAGGGATTTAGGCTGTTTGGGAAGGTAAACCCACCACATACAGATCATGGGAAGCAAAAAGCAAATGCATCAAGTAATTTAGGAAAAAAACACAGTTGATTAATAAAGCTAATAAATAAAGGGTAAGGAAGCCAGTCGTAAAGATATGTTCTTGCTTCTCCCACGAGCCTGTTCTTGGATGCCATAGGTCAGGGGCCCATTGCCATCTCAGGCTATTCCAAAAACTGAAATTGAATGCTATTGGCAGATTGATTTTCCTTACGGGTATTTTTTGCCTTGTACACATCTACTAGATTAAAAAAAAAATAAAGCAGTTTGTCTCAAAGTATTGATTTTTAATCACGTTTGCCCTTCATGATTGATTTATCTAGAGAGAAGGAGCTCTCGTAAGGGTTTGCAACTGTTTGCTTGTGCTGTGCTTTCTGTAATCCATCCCCTGTGTACCTTAACTGTAAACACAAGGCTTTCCAGAGGGCTGCTGCCAAGGCTCCAGGGGCCAATAAAGAGTTGAGATATGTTTTCCAAAATATCCACTAGAGGGTACTCAATGACCTCCTAGCGGAGACAGGTTTGCAGTCGGGCGACTGGGAGAGGGAAGCCAAAAGGAAATGTCCCTGATCGTTGCATTAACAATAGCAGAGCACAGTGCAGCACCAAGTAGGATTTTAGAGGAAAGAAATGTGGGACGAGCTGAAATGCATTAGGACCATATCTGTAGCACAGCTCCGGTGGCCCCAAACTGCCAGATGGAAATGGGGTAATGGGAAATGGGGCTTTGTTGCCCTTTCCTGGGAAGCATGAGCCCATATCCAGCCCCGCTGTGCTGGATGTGAGGCTCTCTGGACTCCAATTCACATACCTGTGACAGAACATTGCTGAGATTTCTCCCTTTTTCCCCTTCTTTTGCTGTCTGACCTGCATTTGGGGTGACCTGTGTGCAAATTGGCTTGGCATAGATGAGGTTTCCTGGAAAAAAAAGTTCATTTTTCATACTGCTGGCCATTGAGAGAGTTGAAGTGGGATACTGTGGTGCAACCACCCATCTCATAAAACAGCAGTGATTATTATTCCACAGTGATCTATTTTTTTGTTAATCAGTCATGATCAGTTTAAATGGGTAGTCGATGACTGTTCTTTTTTGCTAGGAAATGAGAGAATTTTACCATGCAAATAAAACACAAACAGAGGCTTTACAAACCCACCAAATCCCCAGTCACAAATTTCTGCTTGTTGTATTCCAGGCTTTTATTTCCCCATTAAATGCTACAAAGGACATATAAAATGCTAGGCATGGCCTCAGAATGCTGGCCCTGCAAGGATATGTCATTTTGCCTTCTGCTTCCAACAAATCAATAATAAGCATCTTACTTCAGTGTTGAAAGAGAAGATTTTTACTATCCAGCAGGACATCTGAGGTATTGACCTTGAACGCTAATCAGTATGTTTGAATGTTCTCACCAGGTTTAGAGCTGAGGCTAAAAAAAAAACTAATTAAATCAGCAGGGGGCACAATTTCTTCAAAATATCACAGGATTATCCAGCCCTGTGCTGGGTATTCTTTCTGTTTCACAGAGCAGAACTGCCCACCAGTGCTATTTCTAAAGATCAAATTTGTCTTTTTTCTGAGTTAACCTGTTCAGGCCCTGAACTTTCCCACAGGGAAACCTCAGCTCTGACTGATGTAGTTCATGTTCCTGCAAAGGGATCCTCTGCCCTAGCAATGGGTCAGTCCTCCAGGGCACTGCTTAAATCATCCTGGCATCCTTTTTTTCTTCCTTTCCCAAAAGTCCAAGTTTCCTGGGGACAGCCCAAGCCTTGGCTGCTTTACCATTGGCCTGCAGAATGTTGAAGAAGTGTTGATGCACTGCCATGGGTCAAGGGCACCAAGCCCAAGGGTCCTGGTGGGATGCAGGAGGCTTGCCTGCACCCCTGAATTCCTTCTTAGCAATAAGCAAACAAGAAATCCTTTTCCCACCCCCCAATATTTAGCTTGCTCCCCATTATGTCTCATTGTAAATATTCTGTTGACATACACCTTCAGATCATATTCAAAACTCAAGGATAAAGCAAAGTTATGGTCAAGGGTAACTGTGGGTGGATAGATTTTATCTACTTTTAGTTCAGGATACTGAAATTTCCCCATTTCTCTAGCACACTGGCTGTGTGTACTTGCCATTTTTTTACCAGTTACACCTCTGGAGGAAGATTTTCAGCTGCAGAACAGGCAGGGCAAAACCAGTGAACATCCAGAAGGTGATCAGTGGGATGGTGCTCTAAGGTGGCACACCATCAGGTCTGATGCCCACAGCAGTATGGACAGATGACAAAAGAAGCTGTCTAGTAAGGATATATCCTTATTTTCTGTATGTCTGTATACCTTGGATACTCGATCCAAAGGCTCATGCCATTTTCATTGGAAATTCTCATTCAGACTCTGTCTCAAGTTCTTGGAAATTCAAGTTCACCTTCAGGCTTTGATCAATAGAGAAGAGGATTCTCTCCTCGGCATCTTGGCATCAATGATTGCATGTAGATTTGGAGGCTCAGATTGACTGAATTTGCTTTGTCTTGCCATAAAAATTGGCAACAAAGACACAACTATGTGAGTCAATCAAAGTTTATACAGAATAACCCTAAATGAGTGGCTCGTCATGGTTTATAGAGCAACATATTAGTTATTTTAGTAATTACATGGTGTCTTTTTCATGTAGAGTCCCTGCCTCCACTCTAATTAGGTCCCTTTGCTTCAGCATGAATCGCCTTTCATGTGCATCTCCCCCCTTCCTGCTTTTTGATGCCTCAGAAAATGAAATGGGGCTGGTAAGGCGCCTGTCTGGGCTCTGTTGCACAGGTCTGAGTGACAATACAATATTTCTGTTTCTGCTAAGATTCTGTCAGGGGGAAATCTGCACACTCAAGAAGACTTCCCAGAAGACAACGTACTTTATCTTTGCTGCTTCCCCAGTGAATACACAGGTGTGGATTAACAAACACCCACCCTTTTCTGATCTCAGGCATAAATTGTGGCTCACAAAGTGGATGCTTTTTACTGCCAGTTGCTAAAAAGCCTTAGTGATGCAGTTTTAAAGAGCTATTAAATGCTGAGGAAAAAATAAATACAAACAAGTGTTTTCCACTTGGGAAATGTTTTCCAGCCACGTTTAATGAAAAGGCAGAGGGGATAGAAGGTGGGCTGCAAAAATCTCTTTTTATTTTGTCCCCAGTGCCCCCAACAAGTGCACATATAACTCCCCTCCTACAAATGTATGTGCCAACAATTTCCTTGGGACAGGTCTCTACCTCCTGACTAGTCGAGACCTGTAGATCAGGCAGAGGGATGCTTATGCCAGCCCACAGCCTCCCTGGCACTTCATTGTAGACATTTGTGCTAAATGGGCTGACAGTGGCGGATTGCTCAGTAATGAACTGGAGAAGCAATGGCCACAGGAAGAGTCAGTTGTTCCCATCAGCCAACACTAGCAACTTACTGTCTGGGTATTTCCAAGAGGGGAATATATGAAGGCAAAAAACAAAACATGAACAAAAATCTTGGTTTTTAGCTTCGGGGTTAAGGAGAGAAACAGCTAGTTGATATTTGCCCACTATAAAATCCCTGCATCGCAACCGATGGATATAACATAATGACAGGCACTGATCTCTTCTCTATGGTGACCAGTGACAGGACCCAAGGGAATGGCCTGAAGTTGTGTCAAAGGAGGTTTGGGTTGCATAAGGTTCTTCCCCCAGAGGGTGGTTGGGCACTGGAAAAGGATCCCCAGGGAAGTGGTCACAGCACCAAGCGTGACAGAGCCCAAGCTCGGGCACATGGTGTGACACTTGGGGATGGTGCAGGGCCAGGAGTTGGACTCAGTGATCCTCGTGGGTCCATTCCAACTCAGCACATTCCATGATTCTTTGAATATTTGGGTGTTCTTGGTAGCTTTTGGATATTTCCTTATATCCAGCACATTGCAGTTTCTTCTCTGAGATGATTTCTACCAGTGCACAATCTTACCAAAGGCTGCACAAGAGTTTAAACCCCTTTTTGTCCCCGGCTGTGGCAGCTGGCTGATCTGTTTTGGTGTCTCTCTTGGGAGGCTGCTCAGGGAAGGACATACTTCTGCAAAGGTGGAAGAAAGATCAGTTTGTGCTCCACTGGAAGCATGCCATAGAACAAGTGTTGAAAGATGGACTGCTCTTTCAAGATGAATGGAAAGCCTCTAGCTACTTCTAGCTCAAGGTAGAAGTAAGAAGAGATTTTCCCTGTGTTCATTTGTTTGCTGACCCTTCTCTGAAGATTATCAGTTTCAACCTCGTGTTTAAAGATTAGGTGACCTAAACTGTCTAAAGCATTTGAATACAGGGGTACTACTGACTCATGCAGTGGCATTTTCTCATTTCTCTATCCCAGTCCTTTCTGTGTTTTGCTGAAGATGCCTAGATCAGCCTGCTGTTGGATTACAGTCCCAAAGATTGCCCACATTTTGTTCAAAAAAGGCAGATTCACAAAGAGATGAAAAAGGGGATGGACAGCTCAACATTTTCTGTGAAGGTTCATTATCTCATACTGACAACAGCCAATTTTCTCTTTTATCTTGTTTCATAAGTGCCATTCCTCTGCTAGTTTTTCCTGGAGTCTCCCTAATTCAGGAAAGACAGATTCACCTAAAAAAATGCTGCCTTCCTCAGACTTTTAACTCTGCACTCTGTACTTTTGAGGTCTCTAAACGTGTTTTAAAATGGTCAACAGGTTTGCACTTTTCCTGTCTCTTATTTCCATTTCTGCTTTTACTAATACGTGTGTCGCCTTTTTTTTTTTTTGCTTGCTTCAGTTTTGTTTTCCTATAAAAAGCTGAAGAAATCTCTTCTACATAGCCCCTGATCCTTAGCCAAAATCCTAACTTGTATGTGATGTGTGGGTGGATACACAGACTCTTCAAAGTCTCCATAACTTGTACCATGTGAACCACTTCCCATTTTACTCTTTATTTAGCAAAATTTAATAGCATTGCTTGCTTTTCAGTGTTTCAATATGTTCCTCTGCAAATGTTATGTACAAGATGATCATCACGTGAAATACTTAAGAAAGTCCAGATCGATGCTTAGAACGTATCTGGCACCAGTCTTTGGCATAAGTATATACACATATATTTACACATATACACTGTATACACACAAAAAGAAAGTGACTGCATCCAAGCTGTCCACGGGAGCAATGCCATTGGCAGGAGCAGAGATTAGCCAAGATATTTCCTGACGATGTCCTTGCTTCAGGGGGAGAACAAGGATGTTGAGCTGGGGCAAATCCCAGACTTCATACCACGGTGCTCACACCTTTTTCACACCACTCTTAGGTGTCACCACACCTGGGATTGCTACATCTTAGCCACCAATTTGGCAGTTCAGGGCCACAGCTCCAGGATCTGGAAACAAGGAGAAGCAGCACAGCGGGGAGGGGAGTTGGGCAGGCTGACTCTCATGGAGACTCCTCTTGATTTTGGAACCCTGCAGCAGAGCAGCATTCCCTTAGATATATTTCGTCCCAATTTTAAAACCTGAGGCTGTTAAACCGGCACTCATCTCATCATAACACCCATTGTGCTAAATTTTTGAAGCAAAACGAGTGATATTACAGCAGAGATGGGTTTCTTGCTCTACTAGATTATGTCGTCATATTGATGTATGGACACCCAGGAACGCATCTGTCTTGATTTATTCATTCCTAGTGGGTAAGGCTCTCTTTGTTTTCCAACTTCTCAGCAATGCAGGCCATTAATTAAAATGTATGGCTCTCTCAAGTCCTGTTTTAATTGCATTTCAAGTCCAACCTGCAGGGCTGGCAAATAATAAAACTGGGTATTATGTCCATTTTGAAATGCTGAAAGATATAGGGGGAACAGACAACTCCTGCAATTAATCTGTAGCCCCACACTACTCAGTTCCTGAGAGTGTCATTTGTTTGATTAATGGATGCTGGGGTTTTTTTCTGTAAAAATCAACAATTTTAATATTGTTTTCTGTCAGAAACCATTTGTGCCTTGCTTGTGTATTAAAGAGAAACTTCTTTAGCCTGTCTCCCACATGCTGGTGAAATCATCACTCAGAGCAGCCTCTCCTGACCTGGAAAGACAGGAGCTGTTCCAGGCACTTTGCATGCATGTGGCTCAGTTGCCTGCTCATTTGTGGCTGTATTACTCCATTGCCTGCCCTGCACTTCCTCCTCAAGGAATCCCTCCTGACCTTCTCATCTTCCTTCTCCCTTCACTTCTCCTCCTCCCACCCATTTTGATTGGATGGGCAGTGTGAGAAGCCCATGTGCCTCCCCAGGGCAGCCTGAGGTGCTGCAGGGGAGTTCAGACAGCCAGCAGATGTCAAAAGCTCAGTGTCCCATCAGCCACAGTAACAGGGTAGAGGTTCACACCTCAAGCTCCCAAATCTGGTAGGACCATTAATACTTTCATATTCAAATAGCTGTGATCAAACCCCATGTTTTCAATGGTCCTCCTGCCACCTCCTCCTGCCCCCCAGGTGCCAGAGGCCACCGCAGAGGGGACATCTCTACAGGAAGATAAGAAGCCCTCAGAGGTGTGTGGTGAGACCTGGATGTCACTGTCAACTCACGTGTCCCCTTCCAAGCAGCTTGTCTCATTCTCACTCAGCATTCATCTGTAGAGCTCTAAACTTTCCCTCCTTGTCTTACCAGGATTTTCTCCTGATAGAGAGAGAATTTTTAATTAAATAATTATGTTTTTGTTGAGCGGCCGCATCCTACTTCTGATCACTACTGACTCCATCAGAAACACCTCCCATCCACATGCTGCTTTTCTGTCTCGGCGGGAAAATCAGAGGAAAGTTGTGGGATTGGAAGTTCTTAGACCCCACAGAAACTTTTCTTACCACAGGTACCAAATATTTACATATATAGTTAAAATAAAGGAAGAGCTTTCCAATAAGAAAGTCTGGCTCCTCCTCTTCGTACCTCTTGCTTCTCCAGCCTCACTTCCTTTGGCTTGGCTGGTGCAAAGCAGCTGGAACCCATCCTCAGACTCAGCCCATCCTGACAGAAAGGTTACTGGGACTGGGTCAAAGCTGTACAATCTGCTTGCAGATGCAGCAGAGCAAGGCTTGCCAAGCAGTTTACTTTCTGCCAAGGAGGTGCTTTGGGCCTCAGGAAGCTCCTGGTTGTTTCTGTAACCTGGGACATGACACGGCTGCTACTGGAAGGATCAGCAGTTGTGTTTCAGCTCTAGCTTGCCTCTGTAAACTCAGAAACCAACCTTCCTCTTACCCATTTCCAAAAGGTCACTGACAGTATTTCACAGCTTCACAAAGGGATGGTGATTCACAGTTTCAAGAGGCTAAAGGTTGTAGAGGATGAAGAGATACATCCACTTATTTTAAAGTTAGTATATTGATATGTATTTGTGGGAGCTGTAGTTTCAACAGAAGTCACTGTATTCATTCCTTCCCTGCTTACATGTCCTGAGCATAGCAGACATATCTGCCTATTGATTTCATATTCATATATATAGATATTAGGGTTCCTAAACCGTGGTTGTAGAGGAAGTGTTTTTCTTTATTAACTGTTAGCCTGAGTGGCCCATTTGGATGCAGCTCACTCTGCACCCTCATAAATTTTATCATACTCCTAGGAATAAATAGATTAGTCCTGGGTTTAAGAGTGCAGCTGGTATCAAAAATGATGAGCAGATGAAGAGAGACCATTGACTTTGTCAAGAAGAATCTGTGTGACACACATATGAGCAGCTGAAATGGGGAGTGCCTGATGCCTGCTGTGACATCCCACCAGCAAGTGTCTGCCATGCTTATCACACAGAACAAGGTGGGGTTAACAGGGTTTCATGCCAAACCCTGGAATTCTCATACTGGGTCTTCCCATTCTCCATTTGAATCACAGACCTTCAGACCACTTTGACAGACACAATTTTTTTTTTTTTTTAATCCTGTTGCAACCAATACTTCTTTGGCTTGCACTGTGTAATACCTGTGCTGCCAATTTCTTTACTTGTTTCAGATTTGGTCTGACCTGACACCTATCTGTTACCTGGTAAAGCTTGGCCCCTTCACTGGAGAAGAGCATTCCTGACTTAGACAGTAGCAGACTCCTGATTTACTGGGATTTCCTCACCATCTTTTATCAAGATGGGGAAGAGTTAGCTAATACAGGGAAGAGCATGCCCAGTACTTACCAGACAATTTGAATTTGTCTAGTATTCCTTTAAATATTTTAATCAGATGAGTGCGAAGGGGAAGCTTGGTCTCATTAATCGGTACACTGAAAATGTTCATGGATAAGCTCCTGAGGGAAGAATTGCAGGATGTGGGTTATTTTAAGCAGCATTTGCCTGCCTGTGCAGAACTGAAAATGCTTGTGATCTACAACACTTGACAAATAAAAATTTGAGCAATTACTGGAGACAAGAAAACCTGTATATTCCTTGCTGAATTATAAATCACACTGCACGGACAGGTGCAAGGGAGCAATTGCAATGGCTAACAAAAGGCCAAACAAGTCTAATTACATAACAATGGTGTCAAATCCAACTTTTAATCTCCTCTCAGACCCTCATCACTATGAGGAAGTGAAAATCTTTGAATGTTTAATACACCATCAAGCATTTAAAATGTATTAAATAAATCAAACACCCAGGAGCCTTAAGAACTTAAAACCTGTGCTATTTTGGACAAATTAAAGTTGTCCCTGAAAAAAAGTTAGCTTACCTTTCATACATTGCCTCTTAACTTGGTAACATGCAATCCCAAATCCTTTCCCAGTGCAATGCACCTTGGCAGACATGGTTGCACCAGTCAGATGCTGATGTGGGGTACAGTCAAATTGCCTGAGCATATACTAGATAGATATGTAGGGTTACTGAAAGCACATTTGGGGTCAGTGATTATCATAACTTATCAGCTGATTTACTTGCTAATGACATCAGCTATGTTGCATGCCAGGCTGCCATTTGACAAAAGTTCCCTTTCACAGCTCCTGCTCTGCCTTGTCTCTCAGCGATCCCAGCCCCACGTTGCCTCCTCAGTGTTGCCTCCACAGCTTTTGTGGGACCACAGAATGATGCTGATATAGGTTTTAAGTGAACCTTCTTTAATGGATTCTCCCAGGCAGGTCGATTCCTTGGTGTGGCTCACTGCATGGCCCCAGATGCAGAAGTACTGCTGGGATTTCCTCACTAGCTGTAAGATTTGGGCTGGCCCTCACCATTTCATCTTTCCCCATTTTGCCTGAGTGATCCTGGACATTGATTACAGCCCACGAGGGTCCATGTTAGAGGGTTTCTCAGCTGTAATTTCCAGCCTCATTTAGAGGCACTTGAAAGAGGCTCTTTGGGATGTGCTTATGGAAAGGAGCAGCTTTGGGACAGCTTCCTCTGACCAAAACCAGGACACCCTCTAATAATGAACTGGAGAGCACCATGGCACCCTGTAGCCTTCATCCCACCCAGCCAATGATAGGATGGGCTGACACATAAGAGCCACTGGATCTGGGAGTCCCTGGAAAATGCTCCCAATTTCCCACAAGAGTGGTGTGGGAGCATATACACCTGCTCACTTACACCTGCATTTCCACAATGACAACAAGCTCACATCAGCTTCAAAGCTAAGGGAAGGAGACTAGGAGACATTTTTTAATGCTGTGGTGCTGTATTTTACTTGTTTGTTTCTTTTGAGCACCTCCACACCTTCACTGCAGGCTGCAGAAAGAAGCTCCTCCAAGAGCAATCTGGAATTAGTGTCAAGGAATGGCACTATTTCAAAACAGTTGATTGGGTCTTATGACAAGAGCTAGTATTACCTATCTCTAAGAACCTTAATTTTTAAGCTTCTAAAATTTGCTGTACATGCTGGGCAGTGATAAAATGGGCAACAAAACCACAGCTGAAATGTTTGGACAGATGAGCCTCTATGATGTACAGCTTTAATGACAACTTATGGAGGTTGGGAATACAGTTAAAATTAATGTATTTAAATAAAGTACTAGATTTCTACTTAAATCCCAAGGATTTGTTATAAAGAAATATTTGAACCCTCCACTAGCCTCTTCAAAAATCTGTCATAGCCTGACTACTTATGCATAGGTATTTTCTTCATGATGATGCAGGTACCTTAGTGTTTAGAGAGACCAGATTTGTGAGAGACTGTACATACTACAGAAAAATTAATTCCCAGAGATTTTGTATGAACTGTAGGCACAGAAGGGATGAAGGCAATTGTGAGACAGTGTAAAGTGGCACAAAAATAAAAACCATGTTCTGCAGCTGCAAAAAACATTTTAATTGTTGCTTTGGAGACATCTTGATACTGCAGTCGTGACCATGAAATCAGCTGAGGTTTAGAAGAGAATAACACAGTAGAAGGATAAGAGGATTTTGTGGACTGCAATTTATTTATTTGAACATTTCATTGCTCAGAACTTACCCCCAGGGCAATCTAATATTGCATGGAATAATGGTCCACGTAGACTCATCTCAGCTCCATTGTATACTATGATTTAAAGAACAAAGACAACATCTTAAAGGGTATTTTGTTACTGCTGCTCTAACGGAGCTAAAAAAATAACATTAGAGAGGTTAGAGATCCTGCTTGATAAAATGGCTTTAGGCTCAAAGAGGGTAGATTTAGATTTGAAATACTGAAGAAATTCTTTACTGTGGGGGTGTGAGGCACTGGAACAGGCTCCACAAAGAAGCTGTGGATGCCTCATCCCTGGAAGTGTTCAAGGCGAGGCTGGATGGGGCTTTGAAAAACCTGGTCTAGTGAAAGGCATCACTGCCCACAGCAGGGAGGTGGAATGAGGTGATGATCTCAAAGGCTCCTTCCAACTCAAACCATTCCATGATTCTATGACAAAGTAATCCTCCAAGTTTACTCTGCCTGCAGTACAAACGAAGTTAGAGATGTAATTGCAAAAGTCATCAAATGTGATTTGGTGTTAGAAAAATGGTGAGTTTAATTAAGAAAGAAATAACCCTAAAAGACATTTTATCAAGGTATTGATTATGAAATGTACAGTGATTGTATATAAACTATATTGAGGGAGAAATTTTGAAATACGTGAAAAGGACCTTTGGTTAGTGGCAGCTAATGCACACCCTAAGACACGACATAAAAAGTGAAGTGGGACACTGTGTTATTGCATGTTCCTTTTTCACAGCATAACAAGCCAAAATACATAAATAAGTGGCCAATCACCTTCTTCTCCTCCAAAAGAAGATAAACATATTTTTTCCAACTAGCAGAAAAATTATGTGTGATAATTGTAACATCTGTAATCTCAAAATGACCAAAACCACTAATTACTATAGCAAGACACTTCAAATGCCATCTTTTGGGAAATACTATATTTCTAAATAGGGATGTATAATTAGAGTCTGTCACTATGCATCTGTGAACATAGAAATAAATATTAAAAGCAGTGAAGTGTCTGGAGTCCAAATGTGAGAGGACCGAGGATGGGTTTCTGGTAGGCAAGCATTACAGAGGAGGAACACATCACAACACTTTTACTGTTTTCAGGGTTGCTGTTTTCCATTTGCAGTGTCCTTCCCATTATTCCTCACATATATTCCCTTTACAGAGGGATGGTGGTTTGCACCACATCTCTGATAGTATCATGCCATAGTCAAGCTGTCTGCTGTGCCACAAAGGTCAAGTTTTCCTACCAGAAAGCACTGAGTGAATCAGACCTGCAAAAACCCAGGTGGACAGAGCTTGATCTCTCCAGTTCAGGGACAAAGGGAATGTGTCACACAGTTCTTGCCTGGATGTCTAACCCAACTCACTTAACTCCTGCTCCTTCTGTAGGGTAGCATATGGCAATAGAAAGTCGACATCACCCATTGCTCTCTTCTTCTGTGTTCTAAGCATGTCCCTTTGTAACTACTGGCTGCTTCATATTTATTTCTCTACTAATTAATAAAGCAGGTTACTTGAAAACAGAAAATTAGCATCTCATCTCTCTGTAGTTTTGCTTTTGCTTTGTTGTTTGGGGTCTCATTCCAGGCAATGGAGAAGCCATCTTCTGCCACCAAAAATCTAGTTCAGTGTGCCCATGCTTCTGAGCAGGCTGCAGGATTTACAAGGAGGCTGGAGATGTCCCCTTTTGTTTTGCTGGGATACTGAGCCCAAGGTACCAGAAGCTGTGGTCCCAGTCTGGTGCCTTGGATGTCAGAAGGGACAGGGAATAATATTGAGCTAGAGCATGTCCTTCTGACTTCAGGTAGGGCAGGACTTTGTCACTACCTGAGGGCTTTAGGGGAGCTCTTAAATACATACATACCTTGAGCAAGATTTCTCCTCTCTCCTGCCCTTGCAGCAAGCTTGCCTCAGGCCAGCCCTCAGTAGGAACACTCTGTGCCTCAGAAAGGCTGGAAGCAAGGCCATCCCTGCCTCTCTGCTGCTGCAGGCACGTTGTGGAGATAATTAATGTTTGTGAAGGAGGCACATTATGAGGTAATGAATGCCACAGGGAAAAAAGTATTAGGAAATTAGCATTTGAGAGCAGGGCTTGGCTGGCCAGCAGTAAATAGGACCTGGAGCCACACGTTCAACAGCAAGGAAAAACAGAATGCTGGGCAACTTGGTTCTAAAGCAGGGCTGGTTCTTCCTCAGCTCAGAACCAGGCAGCAGCCCATTGGGAAAACCAAGCAGGAGCATTGAGGGCCTGGCACAGGCAGCAGCACTGCCCCAGAGGGGCCATTGCATCTCCTCGGAATGCTTTTAATGCAGCTCTGCCTGCATGTGGCTCTGTGTGAGTGTGTGTGTGACGGAATTACCCAAGGAGAAGGAAAGCAAAGCATGCTGAGATGAAGCTGCAACCTCCCACTCCCCATGAGCCGGGGGACAGTGCCAGATGGTGCTGGAGGTCCACAGCAAGACCTGGCACTGGGAATATCTGTATTCCCATTCACATCAGGGCTGCCACACGGCCTTAAGCACTGCTGGAAACTTATACAAGAGAGGGTAATTTCAGCCTTCACCCTGTAAGTAGTGCTTTGTTTGCTGAAGGGGCTGAGTAGGGAAGTGAATTCCGGCATAGAAATGTATTTCTGTGATGACGAGAGCTCACGGTGAGTTAATCATGCCAGCAGCATACTCTGCACTACTTCCCAGCAGCCTTTGTCTAACTACCATAGCATTTTATTAGACTTGGAGTTCTCCCTTGGAAATACTGTTTGTATGAAGAAGGGGGGAAAAGAAAACTGTTGTGACTGCAGTGAGCCAGATGTCCTGATTTACCTCACACAGAAATTTGGATATCTAATATGATCAAGGAAATATCATACAGGTGCCTCCAAGATTTATTTAGAGGTTTAATGTGAAAACCACATTTCCAATCAGAGAGGGGAGGAAGGGAGAAATATTCTAAGTCATGAAAGGAGGCTGATTTGTTTCTATGTGAATCTCACATGTAGGGGGACACAGCTTCCCACTGGCACCTCAGTGACAGCATGGAGTGGATATTAAAGACACATAAATACCTTCTCAGGAAAAGTGCTGGCTGGATTTAAATCCAATGAAGCCAGCTTTCAGAAGAAGTGCTGAGAGGGCAATAACAAATGATTCTATTAGCATTAATGCAGTCAGCTTGTGCTATTTATAATGTAAATATCATCTGAGTATAAGAATTGCCTCATTGGCAAAACAGAGGTAAAATTGCCATTCATCACATTTTAAAATAGCCTAATCACACAATATGTACTCAGTAACTAGAAATGAGCGATGTCCTTAACATAAAGATGATTAATATTGGGCAGATATCTATTATGTGTTTTTCTGCTGATGGAAAACATAAATATTTTGGCCCAAACATAAAAACTCTGAGTGTATATAAAGAAGTGTTTACATTAATCCACCAAATAATTCCTTCTATTCCTTCAGGGATTAGGGCCTTTAAAAGCACATAAAAGAAATATGATTATATCTTATTTATTTGACATTTGAAACATACTACAAAAGCCATAAATACACTTATGTTTTCACACTATTGTGGCAAACAACCCTGGGACATGAACTACACACCAGTCCAAGCATAAAACCTAACCACTATCTCCAGTCCTCAAATACTGACACTGTTTTGATTTGGAATTCTGAGATGCTTTTATTATTCAGATGATGCTTTTCCAATGTAGTCAGCAGAAGAGCAGCCAGAAGGTGAAGGAAAGACCTTTTTCTGGAGCAATTATGTGAAATAATAAAAATATCTCCTTCACAAAGGCTATTGGAATGTAGGACTGTGCAGCAGACGTAACCCCCAAAGAAGAGGTGTCCAACCTCCTGTCCCCACCACATTTGGCAGAGGCAGTCCCCCAGTCACCACTATTACACCTTCCCCATGGTGAATGTGTTTCCTCTGGGGACCTCATGCACAGCTAGAAAGAGCCTATGCCACTATGCTACTCAGAGCTTTATGTCCCATCTCATCAATGGGAGGACTTTCAAACCAGCTATTTCCCCACCTGCCTCGTCTTCAGGATCCTACAAACCAAAGAAACTGTCTCAGAACCTCTCTGCTGAGCCAAACAGAAGACATAGATGCTCACTCAACGTACAGAAGCATGGTTTTAAAACCCTGGCTTCGCCAGTTCAACCTGAAACAGTAATCCTTAAAAAAATCCTTATTCCCTGGTCATTGATGAGGGTGAACCTCCCCACCAGAGCACATGCTGCTCTGCTTTAGGGATTGCTGGCACAGAACGTGTGTGATGTGTTCTTTACATCCTGACTCAGACTATTGCATGAAAAATCAGTTCCAGCACATTATGTCATTGCAAGTAGGGCAGCTGATGTACCTACTTACCTTCTCTCATCCCACCCCTACAAATTTAAAATTCCTCTTTGAAAGCAGATGGCTTACTGCATTCACCTGGAGATAATTCTAGAATTTATATCACACATGGTTAGAAAGCAGTGTAAGTTTGTTCATGGCCAGTTTGCATCACTTATTCTTGTGCCCATGTCATCTGTGCTTGAATAACTCCATTCAGGAAGTCCCAGGAGAGATGAGAGCCTCATCAGGAATTCTTTCTCTCCCATTCTAACTCATTATTCTCATAAGTAGGGAACAAAGTTAGACAGATACCATGACTATCACACAAAATCAGATCGCTCACAGAAATCACTTAGAATTATTTAGATCTCAAATAATGCTCAGGAACAGTAGACCATTGTTCTGAAATGCATGTCAGAATAAAACAGCCCTTACCACTATACTGCTCTAGACAGTGACACTTAGAGGCACTTGCTCTACAAACCACCATGTCTTGTAATTCTGCCTTCTGTGCCACTGAGTCTCCCACTAATTCAAAGGACTCAGCACAACTCAGCAGGATAAGCAAGGCAGGCTAGTAATGATGTAAGTAAAAATAGCAGTAAGTGGTGCCTCCTCTCCATTTTGAGCACACCCTTATTCCCCTGCTCAGTTCTCACAAGAGGTTGAAAATCATCCACTGCCAGGCACCATACCTGCTTTTTAAAAATGCAGCATGTCACATTCCCCTTGAACCAACAGAGTTGTGCAGAGCCCAGACCCACTGCCCCCTTCAGACAGCACACGGATGTGCCTGGTGATGCTACCACATACCTGAAGAGAGGACAGGGCCCTGGAGGCACCTGAGCCTCCCTTTGCTGCATCAGCCTCCAGAGATCTTTCAGGGAATCATTGCCAATACTGAAGTGGAGTCTGTCATGGATCTACTGCAATTTCCAACCCAAAGATTTTCAAAATCTACTTTATCATGGGGCTCATCATTATAGAAACAAAAAGTAGTTTCAGACTAGTTGTTTTTTTCACGCAACCATGTCATCCAACATTTCAGATTTCTCTACAAGAAGGTTGACTGGGTTTTACGTGTTTTCATTCTCAGTTTACATGATATTTTTTGTATCAAAAATGTTCTTAATTAAGAGCTTTATATATATATAATGTCCATATGCAAAGGACTCTACCCCACCATGTTTGACAAAGCTGCTGACAGCAGGCAATAAAAGATTACAAAGGACAGAACTGTCACTGCCAGCACTTTTCAGGAGTATGCAAATACATAGCCAAAGCATTACCCTTCAATAATCTCTCTGAAACAGATTGTTCCCTCTAACCTATTATGTAGCCTAGAAGAAATTAACTATGTTGTTGATGTGACTTGTGGAGACACTAGAAGGATCATCTTCTGCTGCCCAGGGATTCCTCCACACTTCATAGACATTTGTGCCAGCAAGGCCTACTGCAGGGATGGGGAGGGAAAAGTAGGGTTTGAATATTAGGAGGCTCAGATAAACATAGTCCTGGATGGGCTTTTCTTATCATTACAGTCTGACAGAATACATTTTACAAATGAGAGAGAGAAGGGAAGGATAAAGTCAGACCGTGACCCCTCTCACCCATATCCCCACTACAGATATAAGGGATATAATTTTCAAGACAGCATGAATAATATGGTACAAAAAACCATAACTTCCAGTTTGGCTGAGTTTGTTGTTTGTAAGAATTCTCATAAACACTGCCTAACTTCCAACAGGTCCAGCTTTCCTGTAAATATTTTGCTCCTGAGACACTTGTGCACATGCCTCTGCCACCTGATTTGAGACACTCTGACATCTGTACCTTTGTCTCTGCTGATAACTCTTAGGAACACTTCAGGTGTGTCCCTGGCTGAGGCTGGAGAAGCTCCAGGGCACCCGCTGCCTTGGCAGATGGGGAATTCACTGGCTATTTCACCTGCTAGGCCTGGCCCAGAGGCATTTTGGAGAACACCAGCTGATTTGAGCCTCTGCAAAACCCCACTGCAGAAGGGCTGCAGAGAAAACCACCTTTGCCCATGCTTGGTTCCCCTTATGAATGAAAAGGACCTGAAAACCCATAGGTGCATTGACTCTTTGTTAAAACTCTGCTTGAAACAGAACATGTCCCAGATTATCCCTCTGCATCAAAATTCCATGGCAGTACCTGTCTTACCTTAACATGTGGTTATTTAAAGGGGAGGTGAAACACACATCCTCAATGCCTCAGCTGCACATCTAAGGTACCATACCCTCTGTCTCCTCTTTAGCTAGATGGGTGGCAGTCCCTTGGTTTGGTACTCTTCACAAAAGCAGCAAAGAGCATTTATCATGCAAAGGAAATTGTATGTGCCACTGCCTTACTTTGCAAAGGTGATGCTGTATGTACTGTGATTTATTCCATTTGTCTGTAATTTGAAAAATGAGAGTTGAGTTGTGAAATTTATCCAAAAGAAAGAAAAAAACCACTGGGATCTGCACTGAGGATATTGTATTATTGTAACTGAAGATGAAAAGACTTGCTTTAGTTGGGTTGGTAAGAACAGACAGATTTAGCTACAAGTCTTCCAGGCAAAAGAAGGCCAATGCTCATCTAAAATTCTTGAATCTTTCTTTTGCTTCTCTCACTAGAAAATCAGAAGAAAACATCAGAATTCAAAAAGTACATCTAAAGTCACAGTGAAATGAAATTCAGAATTGCCTCATTTTATAGCTGATTGCTGGAGAATGAGCTGAAATAACAGGATCTGGAACAAAAATAATTGAAATAGGCACTATGGAGTAAACTTTCCCTTTTTTTCTACCTACCTCAGTAATAAGATACTTTACAAGGTGGTTGCTGCCTTTCAAGGAAAATCAGGTTCCAGCATTGCCATTTCTTTGTGACTTAGCAGAAAAAACCCTCACAGGAACACCTGGCAAAGCAATCTGACTGTTTTCCAGCAGAGATAACACATGCTAATGGGACAGTGCTCTCAGTGAAATGCTGAGAGCAGGCTGTATCCCTGGCTTTTGTGAAAGATACCTTTCAATCACACAGCTTACTTTTATGCTTCTTTGGCCATGGCAGTCAACAGAAAATCATGCCAAATGGATTAGAAGAATAGAGTGACATAGATCCAGCCTGAGAAGTGAATTTTTGAGCTATTTGACAAGAAATAGAGGGTAAGACTCTAAAGATAAGTGAATTTAATATTTCAGAGTTGTAATTATAAATGATGAGGGCACTTGGAAAATGGAAAATACCTCTCAGAGGAGAAAGAGAAGACTGACCCAGCAAGAGCACAGGTTTCAGTGAGTTACCCAAAAAATGAAAATAAGTGTAAGAGGATACAAATAACAAATATTTGAAAGACACTGACAAAGAGGAAGGGAATGACTCTTTCTCATTTGTCCTTGTTCCTTCCATCTAATTGCCTTTTTACATTGACTTGCTTACTGGGCTGTCTCCTTCCCTGGCCAGTGTGCTCAGATGGCCAAGAAGGCCAAGGGCATCCTGGCCTGTATCAGCAATAATGTGGCCAGCAGGACCAGGGCAGTGATTGCTCCCCTTGGCACTGGTGAGGCCACACCTCAAATCCTGTATCACTTCTGGGCCCCTCAGTTCAGAAAGGACATTGAGTGGCTGGAGTGGTTCCAGAGAAAGGCAATGGAGCTGGTGAAGGGTCTGGAGCACAAGTCTATGAGGAACGACTGAAGGAGCTGGGGGTGTTTAGCCTGGAGAAAAGGAGGCTCAGGGGTGACCTCATCACTCTCTACAACTCCCTGAAAGGAGGCTAGCCAGCTGGGGGTCAGTCTCTTCTTCAAGTAACAAGGAATAGGACAATAGGAAATGGACTCAAGTTGTGCCAGTGGAGGTTTAGCTCAAGTATTAGGAAAAAAATTATTTTAAAGGGTTGTCAAGAATTGGAACAGGCTGCCCAGAGAAGTGTCAGAGTCACCATCCCAGCAGGCATTTAGAAGCTGTGCATCTGTGGAAGCCTGGGAACATGGTTTAATGGTGGACTTGGTAGTGCTGGATAAATGGTTGGACTGGATGATAATATAGGTCTTCTCCAACCAAAATGATTGTATGATTCTAACTATCTGATTTTTTTTTTACTGTTGCTTTTCCTCTTGATGCCATGAAAGCGAAACAGAAATGCAAGATACTAAAATCATGCCAGAAATACAAATCTAGTAAATAGTCTGACGGAATCTAGAAGAGAAGTGAAAACACAAACATATAAATAATGTTGTATATAATACATATAACATTATGTAAGTAATATAAATTATATACGGTATAAATATATATATACGTGCAGTTCTGGTCATTAAATTCTAGATTAGAAATAGCAAATCATTGAAATGAAGCTATTGTCAGAATTCAAACGAACCAGACTCACAGATGTATAAAGCTATATTTCCAATGGATATTTAAGAAGAATATCACTAAATAAATCAGAACTGTGAGGCGCCTGCAAGCAAAGGCCCATTTATCATGGCAGGACTTAGAAACAAGAATATCAGTAACAACCTCTGGGGACAGTTTAAAATAAATGAATAAATAGAACTAATCCATTTGCTTTTGTACAAATGTGAATCATTTGTACCTGAACAAACTGAGGCATTCCTGGGTTCCAACACAGGGAAATTTGTCCTTGTTCTCCACTACCCACACACACTGGTTTCTCATTTCAGTGTAAAATGAGAAATAGAGTATAATTTCATTTCACAAGAGCATTATTTTTTTTGTAGGAAAAACCGAGACATATCAGAAAAAAACCAAATAGGATAAAAACAGCAGTCTGTCAAAACATCTTAGATTTGTGGCTACTTCTCCACTCTCTGAAGAAGCAGTTGACATCCAAAATCAGAATTGCATAATAGACTGGCTTCATGCAAAGCTGGATCCATTAATCTTGCTCAAATCAGGAGCTACTACTCTGTTCCATTATTCCCTTTCTCCAGTTCATTCTATGACTTCCATTCTGCCACTGTTCACTGAGGGCCACACTGCAGGTGGGACTGGGGAGAGGAGGAGCAGCAACACTCCTGCAGTGTCAACAAACCACAGTGCCCGGGGATGGAAAAGCCATAGAGGGGAACTAGGGGTCTCTACCAAAGGCATTTGTGTGGGGGGAATTTGTCGAGCCAGCATCACAGTGAACAGCAATGCTTCCTGTAGGAAACTCTATGAGATGCCAAAAAATTCCAGAAGGTTCTTCAAGACACAGAAGTGTGGTGGTCACCCGTACCTGGTCGCTGCAACACAGACGTAGCTGATGGTCTCATTCTGCTGATCTCCCACAAATGTGAAATTCATGTAATAATGGGTGTTCCTTGCAGAAAATGGTAAGAAATATAAATACTAGAATGTTTTATTTTATTTTACTTTTTACTTTATTTGCAGGGACAATACCACTTCAAAATCAGGGGAAAAACAGTCACAGCATAGGTGGAAAGAGACGTGGACAGTTAAAACTCTCCAAAACTGAATCCAGTGAGGGACATAATGCAACAAGCTTTTTCAACTGTATCACCAGAAAAAGAAAGGCAGGATACATATGGGCCTGCTGAGGAATTATACAGGAGAGCTTGTGACAGAGGAAATGGGAAAAACCAAGCTTGATGCCTTCTTTCCTTGGTCTTTACGGGTAAAACCATTCTGCAGGAATCCCAGGTTCCCAGGGCCAGTGGGAAAGTCTAGACCAAGGAAGACCAGGTTGGGTATAATTTCAAAGAGCTGGGCACACACAAGTCCATGGGACCTGGTGATGCACACAGAAGTGCTGAGGGCACTTGCCAGTGTCATCGTAAGGTCAATCCTGATCATCTTTGGAAGGTCATGGCAACTGGGAGAGGGTCCTGAAGACTAGAAGAAAACAAACGTGAGTCCTGTCTTCAAGCAGGGTAAGAAGGAGGATTCAGAGAATTAGAGGCTGGTCAGACACACCTTTATCTCTGGAAGGTGATGAAAAAAGCCAGTGTCCTTAATACCTTCTTTGCCTTGATCTTTCCCATTAAAACCAGACCTTAGAAATAACTGGGATTGGATGTGGCTTCCTCCTTGGAGGGAAAAGGAACTATAAAAGACCTAATACTACACCAAGTAAAAGGTCACTATTAGTGTCTTGTCTGAAGTATAGATAAATATTTAAATTGAGGAGACAAAAGGTTGTATAATAAATATTTTTAAAGATAACTTGAACGAGTATGAAAATGGATCATATCACACTGAATTTTCAAGATAGAGACACAGTTCTACTGCACTCTATGCAGCCAGTTGCTTAGAGTTCACACACACACACACACACACACACACACACACACATAATTAATCTGAATGTAATACAATGTACAGGAAACTTTGTGCTTTAGGGCATTCATTGAGCCATGGGAAAGAAATCCCTGGCCTTTACCTGAATTTAGTGTTATTCGTTCTGCTGAAAAATGGACATTTGAATTTTCCTGCAACTGCTTTTTGTCTTCTGTCAGTTTTGTCAAACTCTCCAAATTACAGCAGATTATCATCACTATCACACCCATATTTCTTCTAAATGCTCGTGCAGACAAGACAACCACAACTCTGATGCAGTAACAATAATTTTGAGCAGGGCCAGCACACTGCCTTTGCAGTCTCAGACCCTCTGAAATTTGTGTGGACTGAGATGATCCCTAGGGCAAGGTCAGCAGAATCTCAGCCACTTGCTTCCCAACCAGCTTAGCCAGTAAGCAGATTATGGATGCACTTGGAGAGTTTCTGAGTGCTTAACCCAATGAGAGCCCTTCTGTGTTTTGTGCTCCCAGGCCCATGAAGATGTGCAAGGCTGCAGAGGCTGCTCTGTTCTTGATAAAAAATGCTTGGCATTGAACTATTATCTGCCAGAACAGCTGGTTAATAGGGAACAGCCCAGCATTATTTGTTTATAAACCAGCTCATAATTGATGAGCACTACTCTGTCACTTTCTCAATCCATACGTGTTTCATCATCATTCATCATAAAGAGGAAAAGCCAAGTTAACAAAGTATCTGTCAACAAGTGTTTCACCTTACCTGCCCCTGCATTAAGAAACACCTACTGAAGGCAAAGATGTTTTTGTCACAAACAGAAACAATGTCCAAAGACTCATGCAATACTTATTTTCTTTATTTTTAGAGTAGGCAATATGAATTTTATTATATTTTTACTTATGATGGGTGATAACACCATGATTTTTTCCATTGGATGACTACAGTTTTGTCTACCTGTTTATGAGGCTGACAAATGTAATGGAAAACTCTGACAGACTGACAGATCATACCTGGGTAAATTCCAAGGTATTCCAGCTCTGCCACTCCTCTCTGTGCCCTCCCACTCCACACATCACTGTAGTACACTTCCACCCTGCTCTAACCACCCACATAAATCCATTGGACTGATGGGGAATCCAGTGGATCATCCAAGGTGTTTCCTTCAGCATCTGGTGGGCTTCAGATGTGCACATCAGCTTCAGCACTGCCTGAATGGTGTCCATGCTCCTGCCAGGGACTATCCCACCTCTTGCTGTTCACAGAATGGTTTATTGCCACATTCTCCATTTGTTCCCCCCCTCTTTTCTGCAGGTTTTTTTCACCACCCCTGCCTACCTTTCTCCACCCAGTCTCCTCCCTAACAAACTACCTGGTTATCCCTGTTTTGCTACATTCATTTCCAAATGCCTGATACCACCACATGTGCAATCTCAGCATTAAATGTCATTAATGATATGGTTTCCTAGGCACAGCTGCCCTTAGAAGGCTCAATTCCCCAAAAGATCTTGAATTCCCTTTGAATTACCTGGTTCATACCAGTTTCAGCTGGCTTGTCTTGTATGCTTTCTGAGACATGCTGTCTCACCTATGTCTTGATTCCCCTATTCAGCTTCAAGTAAGCTCAAGCACTGTCTTCTCCCAAATAAAGCTTCTCCTGTAACATGTTTTTCTCAACATGTTGTTCGGGTTCACAGCACATCCTGACCTCCCTTCCCTTCCCAGTCACAAGTCATTAGCCTGAACATGTCCTTGGAACACCATCCTGCTTCCTGCAAAGGCACCATCCCAACACCATCCTTATCCTCTGCAGCCCACAAGGCTTTCCTGCTGTTGGAGGGACACCCAGTCTGAGCACAGCACCAGTGGGTGCCACAGCAGGGCCAGGACAGGGGACAGATACAACCTCCTATTGACAGGAGGCTGCAGAAAATGTCTCTGGGGCTCGGGTCTGCCTGGATCTGTCACTGCTGGAGGTGGGTTTGTCTATGTCAAGGTTTGTGCTTGAACAGATGTGCACACTGCTGCTTTGTTTCAGGAAGGAAACAAATTTTCTGGATGATACAGCTTTGCTGAGACTTGGCCAAACCCGGGTTCGGCTAAAAAGAGGAGGAAGAAAACCAAAGCATTTTGCTGCTTTACTTGACACCTGATGGGGAAAATCCAATTTTCTTTTCTAAGTATCTGGGAAAAGTATTTTCTATTTAAGCAGATATTTCTATTAAGCAGATATTTTGCTCAGAGGTGATAAATCATTTATTGTAATAATTTTAGTAGGAATACAAGTTTTGGGTGACCTCTCTTACCTCTGCAGCCAATCAGTTCCACTCTCAGGCTCTGGCTGCAAATTCAAGACAAGAAATTTTGTGAATGCAAAAATAGGATGTTATAATCAAGGACACCTGATGAAAGGGTAAAGGAGAACACAGAAGAAAACTGAGCTTCCTTTAAAACAGAAGTGCAACAACTAAAAACAGGGGGTGATGTCTTACTACAAAAGCACAGATAAACAGGACTTTACTATTATTCTTAAAATTTATGAAATATTTATGAAGACAGCTGGCCAGCGTGAAAGGAGTAATTTGCTCTGTTGATTGATCTTCCTTCCCAACACCTAAACTAGATGAAATGCCAGTTGAGCAGAAAAACCTGAGTAAGCATTTTCTGTGTAAGAAGGTTTTTTTGTATTTATCTGGTATCAATAGAGACCTGATTATGTTCTTACCAGATACCAATAAAGACCTGATGATATTCTTCCCTGATCTCTGCTTCATAAGAAACATTTTTAAGGGTTATCATTGCTCGTGTCAGTGACATTTCTGCTAAGCTCTGTGCCAGTCCTGCTCCTTCCTTTGCTGGCATGGCTGCATTCCCTGTAATCTTATCTAAAAGGTCCTTCTGTGTTGTTCCTAGTTCAGTAACCTACTGTGGTAACAAACCATGGACACTGGTAGTATTCACAGAGGTAGTTGGAAGAAGGAGATTAATCAAAGGCCATTTTTAAAGGAAGATGGTCCCATTACTTTAAAAAAAAAGATACCAAAACCATGCTGCTGTAACTGCTCTAGAAGATTTACTTCACTTTTAAAGCAGATGTCTCTGTTGTGATTTAATTATGAATAAACTGGAATAGCTGGATGCTATGGGAAATCTGCTGCTAAAGCAGATGTCAGCCTAACTATTTTAGTTCATACAAAGCATTTGTAAACTCCAGAGGGTTATGGCCTCTTTTAGTTAAATCACAGAGCCTGCAACATTTAGTGCTTATTGTTTATTTCATGCAGTTTGTGAAAAGCAACTCATTAGGGAACGTTGAGATTGTCCCATTCCCTGACTTGTCTTGCCTTGCCCTTCCCTGAAGAACAATTTAAGGATGTTGTGCTCTTTTTTTATATGTAAAATCAGGTACAACCAGGTTAGTACCTTATTAGCACTAAGCATTTTCAGTCAAAATGAAATGTAATGCAAATGTACAGGTTTGGAGAAAATCTTAAGCACAGCTGAGACCTTCAAAGTTCTTGTAAGACCAAATTGCTTCAACTGGCCTTTCATTTTACGCTTAAATGAGTTTTTTCACTAAAAGATGGAACTTCTAAAATTACTCTAAGCAGACTTTTTCTAATTTTCCTCCATCCCCAAAATCTTGCCTCATAGTGACTATAGCAAAGTTTTGGGCAATTGTAGTAGAACAAGCAGGAAGAAAGTGTATCCCTGGAGGTCTGGGAGCTGTGACACTGGCATTTTGGAGATGGATATGGGATAAAATACGGAGATCTCTTACCTTTTCCACAGAAGACAGGATTTGGATCCAGGATTAGATAGCCAAATGCCTGCATTCAAGTAACCTTCTGTAGACGTCCATTTGCAGTAAAGAGAACTTTGATGCCTTGTTCACGTAAGAACATTCATTTACTTATCTTAAATTAAGCTAAGCTTCATCCCACCATTAGTACGTTTTCAAAACTGAATAAAAGGCTAAAGGATGAATTTAGCTTTTGGACTACAATTCGCGTCCACAGAATGATGATGCATTTATCCAGAGGTGACACCAGCTGCCGAGGTGGGGACATCTATGGGTTGCTATGATCATGATGGAATCCTTAACGTTGAAGGGCTATAAGCAATATTTAAACAATTGAGAAGAGGGCTGTTTATGTCTTACAGCTGCTCTGACCATGGTTTGCTTTAACAGAGTTCGTGCTTCAGGTGTGAGAAAGCACACTGCTGTTTTCAAGATGTACCTGTCCACCTGTTAGTCCTTCTGCCTACACAGCCAAGCAAGCATGCAGGAGCACCATTGATGGCCAGCTTCTGCTTCCTGCAAGTGCATCTTTGAACACAGCAATGAGGAGGGCTAACTTTACTCCAGGAATTTTGGTGAACTTTTGTCTTTCTACATAATTTCAGTCTGGCTGCTCAGCAAAGTGTGTAGGAGAAGCAACAGAGATTCACAGGGGCCTGTTTAATTGCAGCCTAATTTTCTGACTTGACAGCAACAGCATTGAAATTCTCTGAGGGTTTTTTCCCATTTCTGTGTGCCTGTGTAAGGAGAGGCATTTCAGTCTGCCTCTCCCCCAGCGGCACAGAGCACCTGTCAGCCTCAGCAAAACAGCTGCTTCCCTGGAGAAACCACTCCTAGGCAAGCACATACTGCTGTGGAGCAATAAGGCAATTGGCTTAAAATTGCATTTCTTTACTTGAAAAATGCACGTGGTTAATATATCACTCTGCATATAATTATTAATCTGTATTTCAGCTTTTCTTTTATCTATTTCTAGGCAAAGTAGGGATGAAAACAGGACTTTATATAACCCTGATTAAAGCATCTGTCAACAGGAAAGGAATAAGTACAAGAGACTTGTTAATAAAACAGCAAAACTATCTGGAGACATAGCATTACAACGAGAGAGCTTAGTGCTCTAATTCAACCATCTGCTTTTAAAATTGATTTCCTTTAGCAACTGGCTTGATTGCTGGGGCGTCCCTGTGTGGCACTGAGCTGAGCCCCCAGACTTGCCTCAATCAGACTTTCCTGGCCATGGAGGCAGTGTCCTCCACACCAGGTGTCTCAGACAGTGCAAAACGGCCCCCAAAGCATCGTTCTCATGCAGGAGTGCTCCAAAGAGGTGGCTCCTGTCCTGGGGGGTGATGCCACCTAAGCCAGGGCCATTTCTACCTCATCCATACACCTCCTTCACTAGGGTCTATGCTGAAACAGTAAATGACAGCCCCGTTGTTTGGGGGAACAGGGAGGAGGAATAAAGTAACCTTTCTCCATCCTCTTAAGAAATTTCCTTGATAGTGACTACCAATGGGTTTATAACATGAAACAATAAATATTTGGAAGTTTTGATCCAGGGCAAAACTGGAGCAACTTTGCAAATTTAAAGCTTTGTGAAGAAGTCAGTCCCCATGTCATTCAGCTCTACTGAAGCTGGACACCATCAGGTGTCCACTGCCCAGTTTATTTTCCACACAACATGCTTTCACTGCAGATGAGCAGGTTCTCCTACTACTTCTTGTTGTGTTTGTCTGCTTTTCCTGATGTGCCATGCAGGAGAAGCACAAATGCCATTTCTAGCACCACAGGCATGAGGACCATGCTCACTGTTGACTTCTTTTTACTATTAATCTTTCATCAGTCTAATGAAATAAAATAAGTACCTGCAAATGTCAACCACTGGGATCCAATGCTTGCAAAAGCAAACATGCAGGAGCCTCCCCAGTAGGAAAGCAGGCAGCAATGGGGGTGGCTGACCAGAGCCAATGTGCAGAGCTGCTGGGAAGCAGTGGCACAGGTTATACATCCTGCCTCACCTGCCCTCACTGGACTCAGCCCTGTAAATCCAGAGAGCAAAGCTGAAAGCATGAGAAAAGCTAATTAAATGCAGCACTCAATTAAAATCCCTCTAAACATTTTTATTAGTTTTGTGCAAAACAGTTTACTCATCCTTTTACTATCCTTCTCAGTTTCTTTAGGAGGACAGACTAATCAGGAGAGCTGAAAAACCAAGGTGTAGGGTAATTTGTGAGCCTGTGAAATTAACCCTTTATGTGTCAGTTTTATGTGGTCTAAGTAGAGTGCTGAGCTGCTGCCTGCATGCTCAGCCACCCTGAGAGAAATCATAGAACCAGAGAATATCAGGCTGGAAGGGACCTCATGGACAATCTGGTTCAACCCTTCTTGACAAAACCATGGTCTAGGCAAGGTGGCCCAGGACACTGTCCAGCCAAGTCTTTAAACTGTCTAATGCTGGGCAATCCACCATTGCCCTGGGGAGATTATTCCAATGGCTGATTGTTCTCATTGTGAAAAATTTTCCTCACGTCTCTGGTCAGAATCTCCCCAGGATTAAATTTTACTCCTCACCCCTAGTATTTCCAATGTGACTTCTTGTAAAAAGGGAGTCTCTATTTTCTTTATAGTCACCCTATAAATACTTATACCTATAAATATGGTAATAGTGTCTCCCTTCTCAAGGTTGAACAAACTCTTTTCCCCATGTGGAGTCTTTCTAGTCCTTAAATTATCTTTGTAGCCCTTCTCCAGACCTTCTCCAGCCTGTCCACATCTCTTTTTGCCTAGTGGGGACCAAAACCGAGCACAGCATTCCAAGTATGGCCTCACAAGTGGGATAATGACTCCTTTATCATTGTTGATGCTGCCCTTGTTGATGTAGAAGCAGCTCCTTGGCTTGAAATGGTTCCTGACCTCCTCCTGGGACAAAAGAATCGACCCTAGCCAAAACAGCAGCAAACAGCTAAAAGTAACCCCTCTAAAGCTTCCTGGAAATGGTAGGAATTGCTGTTTGAGCCTTTTAAGTTGTTTTTTACATCTGCAAAAGCTTGGTGTTGGCAGAAAGACATAGTGGTCTGTCTGTAAGAGCTTTTATTTTCTTCCTCTTCAGCTGTGCCAACAAGAGGAGCCTACTGTGAAAATATGTCTCTAAAATTAAAGCTAATTTACCAGGAGCACCCCTACTTATTTTCTTTAATTTTAAAAGCTGCCTTACATTGCGTTAACAGAGGCTTGAACAACATGTTCTTTACAGGCAGGCGTGAAGTGCTCATAATGCAAATGGGTGACAACAGGATCACACAATGCTCCTGGACGCTCCTCCAAGCAGATGGCTCTCATCCAGCCCCCAGCCACAATCCAGTGGGGCAGGACACACACCTTGTGGTAGGGCTTGTACCCTACAGCCCCCAGCAGCACCCCATGGCCCCCTGCTGACACTGCAGGGTCAGGGTGCCCAGCAGGTGCCCAGGGTCCCTGGCAATAGAGACAGAGGGCTCTGCCTGCCCCTGACCTCCCTCACCTGGCTGGGCAAAGCCCGTGGGCTTCACAGCCACCGTGGGTGACAGCTCTGCCAGTGTGCTCCCCGTGGTGAAACTTCTGTTGCTGTGAGCTGGTTTGGTCAGTCTCAAATTTTGAGTTTGCTGGGGAGAGGGAGAAAAAGGCACCCACAGAAGACAGCTGGTGCCTCACAGACAACAAAAAAAATGCCATGTTAGTAGCAAAACAGAGTAAAGTACTTAAAGGTGGCCTGAGCATGGAAAGCCAGAAAGTTTCAGCTGCAAGTGTCTCTGTGCCTGTGAGTGGTGCTGGGCCAGGCAAGGCTCACCACACTCGGGGTTTGGTTACCTCGTGTTTCACAATGTACAGACTGTCTGTGCTGTCCTCTAGGTGTCAGTGACAGACAGCACATCCCAGCTCCCTGCTTCCATCCACACCCCGCCACGGCTGGCCCAGGCTCTTCCCTCCTTCCCTTTCCCTGGCTTCACCGTCTCTGATACAGGACTGACACTTTGTGGCAGCACCAAAGGAATTCGTCCTCCAAAGCAAGCCAAGATACAAATCCATGACTTCCATTGTTTGAAAAGGCCGGTTTGCAGTTTTCCCATGGATTACCACTCCTTGGTAGCACACTTGTGCCTCACTGTGCACAGGTGGGACCATCCAGACGTCCCTGATAATGTGGCTGTGCTTTCCCAAAGGAGGTGTGTTCTCCCAAAGCAGGTGTGCTCTCCTCTGAGGTGATCAGGGGATCCCTGACGGAGATGGGGAATGCCACACCAGGGTGTGCTCCACCGTGTTACAGCAGGATCTTCCAACAGCAGATAGCTAAGGAGGTGCAGGAGAAAGAGAGGGCAGTTCAACAACTTCCTGTGCTAGTTTATATGAAGTTATTATTAATGGAACTGCTGGTAAAATAGTTTTCCGTCAAAGCCTTTCTTGATGAAAAATGAGGTGATTGAAAGTGCACATAAAAAAAAACCAAACAAAACAACTTGTCAACATACCTGCTCTCTTTGGGGCTTCTATCTTTCAAGAAAAATGCAAAAAATAATTATTGCATTGGCTTGATTTCCTTCTATTTATTCTACAAGGAAAGTGAGTGACATTCTTCTAAACATCTCTAATATAAAGATCTTCAGTCAGCACAATGTGAAGCCCATATTCACTAGAGATCTCATTCTCTAACTTCACCTTTTTTTCAGCTCTCCACCTCCTTTTTTGTTCCCTAGGACGTGAAAAAGGTCTTCAGAAAGGTACAACAATCATACAGTTTGCCTTTATTGATCCCCTATAGTGCTAAGTCTCTAAGAGCATCTTTTATAATGACTGCTGCTGATTGGTTGAAGATATTGCTGAGATACCACAATGTAGTTAGGTGGGGTAGAGGAAGCTAAGAAAACCTGAAATGTTTTTCTAGATTCAGCTATTACCATGCCTGAAGACAGTTTAATACAAATTCGAGGTCCTCCTAACCCTGAGAGGATGTTGAGCAGGTCTTCATGGTAAAGAAAATCCCATAAAGTTACAGTGATCAAAATTCTCCCCAGTCTTTAGCTGGGAAAAGCTGCTGGAGCAATTGCCATTTCATGTTTCATTCTCCATGGTTTTAGGACATATGCAACGGTGTTTTTCTTACTATTATTATTATTATTAAACATAAGAGCATTTGTCCCACTGGGATTTGAAGAGCATAATCTCCACAGCACCACCTTGATGCACCTTCTCTGGGGGATTTTGGCTTCCACAGTGAGAGCTGTTTTCTGGTGAGTGGTACATTGCAATGGCAATTGATTACTCTGGGAAAGAAGATAATCAGTATATTTGTTACATTTCCCCTTATAAAATATCCCAAAACTTCTCATTCATCTTCATAACCTCTCAGCTGGTGACACAAGGCGGGGAGACTGATGTGAAGCTGGGGATGGTGGAAAAGAGAAGACACAGTGGCACAGAGGTTGCATTTGAAGGTACAAAAAGGTGTAAAGCAAGGAGGGAGGACTGGAGATTCCTCTGGTAAATGTGTTGGAAGTCTAGGTGGGATGGTACAACAAGGGGTGGGGGATTTAATTGTAGGAGCCTGCAGAGAGATGCGTGCAGGAAGCAGGTTGGAGCAAACACCACAACAGTGATTTTGTTGGAACAAACACACTGATTTTGCTTTGACATTAGGAAATCCAGCAGCAGAACTGTGCTGGGGGTGAATGGGAAGCAGCAGGAAGAACTGCTGAGAGAAGGGGAAAGGAGGAGAGCCTGAGCACTGTGCAGAAACATCAGGCAGCATTCAGCTGCTGAAAGGAAGGAGACAGATTGTGTGCTTGCTTGGGGAAAAGTGGCCATTGCCCTTGTCTTGCTCACCACAGCCCACAGCCAGAGCCATGGCCACAACAGATCTCAGGCCCCTGGCATACAGGATCTTGTGCTGGACTTGCTGCTGTCTGCCGAGGACAGTCATGTTCCTTGTTCAAACTAGTGGGGAATTGGGATCTGCCTTTACAAACATTTTTTTTAACATGTTAGACTGAAACTTTAGACTTTTAATATGTTAGACTTTTTAACATTAGACTGAGATAAAATTTTATGTTTTGAAAGATGGCTGGCTACCCATGGTCTTTTCCAGATCTGTATTTCACTCCTGCAGCTGCTGTAAGTTCAAGGAGCGCATCCCTGGCTATCGATTTTTCTGACACCTCTGAATTAAATGAAGGTTAAAGTCTGTCAAGAGAATGTTTAATTCATGTATTTAGCAAGCACAGTTCTTTCATCTGCCCACACAATATGCCAGGAAATATGCTAAATTGGAGCAATAGCTCAGTCAGGGCTAAAATGAGAAACTGTTAAACAGCAACACTTCTGCCAAGACACTGAGAGCAAGTATCAGGATCATCTCTAATTACAAATTCTGCTAGCTGAAGTAATTAAAGAGCTCATTCTGGACTTGCTTCATGAAGCTACTCCATGCTATTGACAAGTGGGAATCTCCTTATCCTGGGGATCTCAACTGGCCCTGGATGTCAGTGGTGCCGTCAGGAGAACTGGACTCTGCACTGGCTCAGCCACTTCTTCCACCTGACAAAAGCATAGCTAAGGCAGAAGAAACCAACTCATATGACAGGCAATTCCTGCAAGGGAGACTTATTCAAATGAAAGAACAACCAGGACAATGAAGACAAACTGGCCACTAATAAAGTTCAGGTGGAATTTGAAAGAAAGTTTCTTTTTTTTTTGCTGCAAGAGAAGCAGGATTTTGAGTCAACCTTCCAACTAGCACAGCAGAGCCAAAAAACCACAGGGAAAAAAATATCAACCCAGACCTAATGTTGTGCTTTTAGCTGGAGTGAAGAAGTTTTATGAAATAGTCTCTGTGGCAACAGAAACAGCAGAGGACTTGTCTCTGCAACCCAAGAATCTCCTCTAGGCTGATTATTTAATGCAGACCATGAAATCTGTTGCATTGAAATGCCATCCCCTCTGCGGGTTTCAGTAGGTATAAGTGGGTTTGATGGATAATCACACTTTGCTCAGAGCAAGAATGTTCCAAAGGACACGAAATGGCCACTTAGGGCTTAAGTATTATAGTCCAGCTGGAGCAGCACTGATGCTACAGAAATTTACCTTAATGACTCAAGAGCATATTTTACAGCAATGCTGTATAGCTCTTCTGACCCAAAAGCCCTTTCGTGGCTTAAGCTCAAATTTATGCCACTCACAGAATACACTTAAAAGAAAAAAAAAAAGCATATCCACAGAAACCAGGAAGAAAAACAGAGGATTTGAAGCTATGAAAACCTAGAGATTAAAATGTGCTGAAGGAAAATTATACCAAGAGTGTCCATGATTACAAACGTCTCATAGTAGGAAGACCATTACCTTGGGGCTCAGCAGTGAGAGCCATTAAACAGACATCACCAGGTGCAGCGTGGTAGGGCAGCAGCAGGATGACATACTCTGCAGCACCAGTCAGAAGCAGTGCTTGTGGGACCACAGCCATCTCAGCAAGCAGCATTCCTGCCTTTTGGAGGTGGCACATGGCTGTGTCGCTGCTCCAGGCAGGTGATATCACCAAAGGACTCTGCAAGGGCTATTCCCAGCAGACAGCCACTAGGCAATAGCTGGAAGAGGAGAATATGGGTGTGTGGACAAAGGAAGCTGAAGCAGAAAAGCCCATCCAGATACAGCTTTAGTTAGAGAACCCACAACTAAATATTATGTATCTGAACACATTAGTGTCTGCTTGTATCATGCTCAAGAATTATTCAGCTTTCTTAATTCTCACACCTGAAAGGCTGACCTCTTCACACCCACATTTTTCCTGACTCCCTCCATTAAGCATGTAAAACTGACATTCAGAGAATCTAAAGAAAAAAGAAGGGAAGAGCTGTTAGCCTTAACATCAGGCTCCGTGGGATGGATTTTGCAAATGAAGGATGGACTGGTGCTCGTGCCGCAGACTGGGGCTGCACAGCAGCAGCACCCATGCCATATCTAGCACTGTGTATGCTTTCCTTACAGCTTTGCCCAGTGAAAGAGAAGTTGACACACAAACTGGCAGGAAAGAAGGAAAGTTGGCTGCAGCTGTCTTGGAAATGCATGCAGAAAACATCAAATCTGATAATTATCCTTTTCCTATTGGGAAGGTGTGAACTGGAAGTATTTAATGAAGAGGAGTAATGGGGTAGCAGCAGCTGGAGAAGCAGAATGGGACAAACCTGAGCTGTGATCTTCAGTAAACCTCACCTGCTACAGCTCTATATTATTTGCCTGGCCTTGCCCCTGGGCTCCTGATCACCTTCTGCAGGTTTGTCTCCATGCCAGCATTGATTTTCTCCTCACTCCTTCAGTCACACATTGGTGAAACAAATCCCTCATGCCTAGGTGCAGTGGAGGTCTGGTCCCTTTGGGAGTCAGAAAAGCAGTCATGGCTTTTGCTTGGCATCTGGGGCTAGAAGTCCTCTACACCCTCAACTCTGGCACTTCACAATAATGTGTTGGCAAAATCTTGCTGATACCAGAAGAGCCTCACCCAAAGAAACAAGGCAAAAAACCAAGCTATTTTTTAGCTTTTTTTTTTTTTCCTTTGGGTTCCCAGCAGAGTAATTCAATCTGCCAGGTTTACTTGTGGAAGGTGCTGTAATGCAGAGTGGTGTTGGCTCAGCTCTTATTTTTCACATCTTGATAGTTATTGATTGCAGTGGAATTGATCTTGATCTCCAAAGAGGTACAAAGGAAAGATAAGCACAGGTTGCTGTGTGGCATGGTCGAAGGGGATAGAATCTCTGGAACTGTGTGCTTTCCCTGGAGGGTGAGGTTCCTCTCCTGAACCAGATGTATTTACTAGGGACAGCTAAACTGGATGGGGCAACCAAGGAACTAGAGATTGGCACGTATTTCTCAAGGTCTCTGTTTCTCAACTCCTTGTTTCCAAATCAGAATATAACAATTTCTTTCTCATCTTCTGAACACAATTTTTCAAGACTCCAGCTTACCTTTTCTTTAGAGTGCTAATTCCTTAAATCCGTAATTTTCTGTTTCCCAAATTTACCAGGGGACTGAATCACATGCAATGATCACTTTTAAAGAAATCATATGGAGGACTTGCACCCAAAAATACTTGCTTGTGCTGCACCAAGCAGCCTGAGGAGGCTACTTCAGATGAGACCATCAAGGCACCTTCAGTGACAGCTTGGTTGAAGTCTAGGGAATGAACTAGGCAAGTCCTTCTGGCATCTAAAAAGCAAATCAAGCAAAAGAGAGTTGAGTAGGACCTTGTAACAGCCCAGACTGGCTGCCCTGGGGTAGGAATGAGATGCAGACAGACTGGCACACACACGCTTGCATGTGTACAAACACAGTGATGACTTTCAAGTGCTTTTTTTGCACTGATGTTGCCCTGGCACAGGAAGCAGATGCAGAGCTGGGACATACGGAAGGATGACAGCCAGTGGCAAGGCATGTCACACCATGTGACCTTCGCCTGCTTTCTGCTGTCAGTGTGGTCTCCAGCAGCCAACTGGTTTTCACACAGAGTGCAGGCTGTGATGCTGCATGAGCAAAGTCACACCAAACATCGCTTCCTCTGCAAATGAAGAAAATCCTGCCCACTCGTGCGGCAAAATCTGTCTGCTTCTACCCACCATGACATAAGAGCTGAGCTACTACAGCTCTGCTCACTTCAGAGCAGTGCTACTGATCCTACAGCATCTGAGGATCCCACTGCAGGCATTTCAGGCTTGCCTATTCCACCTGTACCTCTTTTATGCATCCTGCCTAAAGCAGGTGGCACAGAACCTTGCTCCAGGGTGCAGCAAAAGTTACAAATGGAGTTTTCATGGCAGCAACCACAATAGACTGGGCAAGTTTTAGACAGGAACCATAAGGTATTAAAAACTATTTACTAGACTGAGAATCAAGAGAAAACTGTAATTATGCAACCTGTACTTTTGGTTAGCCACTTAACTGGTAAAATGTACTTCACTACCTTCTATGGATTGGCATAGTGGATAGGCAAACAAGGAACTCACATTCCTTTCAGATGTAAAAAACAGTGAAGGTTTTAACTCTAGGAACAAAACTTCATTGTGTGAAAACTTCCTGTCCCCAGTGTCTAAGCCACCCTAAAGGATCTGCCCTTTATTTCTAGGTAACCCAAGTATAAAATATGGAAGACAATACATCATGCCTTTTTTTTCTTTAATACTATTTACCTGGGGAGACCCCAAACCAGCATGTATTCTGGTCACATTGCAATGCCTGTGCAGCTACTGGGGTAGCCAATTAACATCTTACAGAATCAGGCTCACCCATCCCAGGTGAAAAGTTCTGCAGTGCTTCCACCTGCAGAGGCTGCCCAAACCAAAGCACCAGGCTGCCACCAGAGCAAGCCACAGCAAGAATAAATTCATACTTTTTCATTGTTTCTTTTAGCACATACAACACAGCGCAAATTTCTTTTTTGAATTTAAGTTTTTTATTAGATGAACACAGTTTAATACATAACGTGTACAACCTAGGATGCAACATGCTCCCTCCCCTCCCGAGTTACAGAACACTGACACCGTGAAGGGGAACACCGACTCTGCGTTTGTGACCCCACAGGGTTGTTGCAGATGGCTGGGAGTGGAAGCTTTGCACACAGGTAGGTCTACACAGGACAGGATTACACACATAAGGAAGAGGTAAAGATTAGGAAGAAGGGAGTAAGCTGGATCTGCCCTGGCTGAAGGACTGCTCTCAAGAAGATGTTCTCTGTTTTCCCTAACAAATTCCTTAGGGTGCAGGAGGGTGAAGCATAGGCCATGATGCAGCTGGAGTCCTGTGGAAGGCAGTGGTGTGTGGTGTCACACGTGTCACTGCCAGCCAAGGGCCCCTGTGAGAACCACTGCCCAGGGTGCCAGAGCAAGCTGTGGGCCATTCTGCCCCAGGTCTTCCACTCAGGCTCTCTGTGAAGGGTGAACATATGGGGCTCCATCCTCCTCCCACTGTTCATGCCAAGGTGTAGTGAAATCAGTGAATAGGTAATTGAAAACTAATGAGATTTGGCATTTTCCTGGTGATCACCCCACTCTTGCACTCCTGTGAAGGGCCACGAGGCAGTTTCAGGGTCCTATTTCTGAACCATGCTATTGTCCGAATAGGACACCTCAAATAAATGGCCTGATGGTAGAAAAGGACACAGAGGGACAACCAAGAAATCCACTGAGAGCTTGGCAGCTACTCTTCATTTCAGTGATAGCACTTGGGCTGCTAAACATTACAATCTGACACTATTTTAAAGAAAGTGTAAACATGAATTTATGGGCTTTACTCCAGGTTTACTTCCCTTGGAAGCTTTGATTCTAGACAGTCAACAAAAAGGAAAAGAAAATTAAAAAACAAATTCGCCTAGGAAAATCAAGAATTCAGAAGACTCATCGGAAACTGTTTCAGTCTTACAAAGCATGTGCCTTTTGACTCAGGCCTCAAAATAAATTAACTGTATTATTAAAAAATAGCAATACAGAAACTATGCCTTTCTCAGTTCAAAGTTTAAGCACATCTAAGAAGACCCCACAGAAACAGTCCTCTTTCTGGCAAGGCACTATCCAGTAGTGTGTGGCACAAACAAAAACACCTCTATCAAAGCCACTGATACAGTGAATGTGCACGTGCATGTCAGCCCACACAGCAACTTTAGCTAGGTACAAAGATTAAGTTTCACTCACACTGCTCTCCATTTTAAAAAGTGGGGTGGTTATAAGTATTAGCTAGAAATTGGGATCATTTGGTTCTTAAGCATAACTTTATACACCAAAATTTTAAACAGATTTAAGAATTTCCTATTTCTTTCAATAAATATCTCTAGTTTCCCCAGACATTTTCAGTTACCTGAAAGCTGTATTTCATTACTACAAAACGATTAAAAAAAATTCCAGATCATCTTGTGTAACAAACTAGAAATCTACTTGTTTTAATTACAAAAATAAGGCTGTCGTTCAAAATTCACATCCAAACATATATACCTTTTTTTTTTTAACTAGCTATTTATAATTCAAAAGCACACATTCTAAGGGACTTTCACTGCCAGTCCATGTAAGCAAGCAGGATATCTTTGGAGCTAGTGTTGTCCTCCATACAACTGACTATGCCCACACGCGTGCTCTGAAATAAGCCAGGTTTACTTAACAGCTGAAACAAGACTAGCTCTCCACTAAACGAGAGCCTTCTATTCTACAATTATCAAAATTCAAAAGGAGCTTTGTGAAACTAATTTCATCCCTGGAGAAATCAGTGTGGTTTTTCCTTTCACATCAGTAAGCCTGGGATTTCACCCAGGATTACTCAGGTGTATATGCTTACACACTTAAGTAAATTTTTCAAACCTGGGACTTCAGGCAGTTCTCAAGGTTTACAACGCATCAAGTACATGATAAATCCAGGATGGCTTCTCTGTAATCAACTGCAAAATTACCTACATTTATATCTCTATTCATTTACAAAGTTAAATATTTAAATTCTTTTTAGGAATAGTTATATTGAACATGGTGAAGTTAACAATGTACAGCTCCACCCCATGTCATATTCCCTTCCTATAATGAGGTTCAAGTCTTATGAAAACAGGGGATTGGGTACAAGAATGTCACAGTACCTTGACACAGACAACACAATTCTTAAAAACATACATACATACATCAATGCCCATTCAGGATTCCTCTAGAGAAGGTGCTCTGGCAAAGATTTTACCAGTAAATACAACCACAGACTTCAAATCTGTGTGTGCTCTTGCTCCATCTAGCTCTTTAGCTCAGCTGAGCAGCCAGGTTTGTTCAGTCTGGTAAGAAGGCTAAGAGGTGACTCAATGGTAGCCTACAACTATCTTGAGGGCCATTTAAAAAAAAATAGTGCCAATCTCTTCTTGTGAGTGCCAAAAAAAAAAAAAAAAAACACAGCAAAGGCAGCAGCCTCAAATTAAAGCCTAGGAGTCAAAGCTGGACTTTAAAAGATAAAATTTTCACTAAGAAAGCACTGCAGCCATGTCACAGGTTACCTAGATAGTTATGGGCTCTTAATTTCTGGATATTCTTAATGCTCTGCTATACAAACCCATATCCATTTCAAGCTAGTGTGGTTCTTAGGCCTGATTTTGACAGCGCTGGACCAGAAGACCTTCAGCTGTCCCTTCCACCTGACAAGTCTGGTATGTCATGATTACTGATGTCAACAGAATATGTGACTTGTTTCACAGTGTTGCTTTCGTTGTGATAGTGCTGCTTTCTGACACTGTTTACAAGTCTGGCTTCCTTCAAACCACACAGTCTGAGTGATGCTGTGATTGCAAAGTAGCTTTTCTACATAGTGGTTATCTTCCATTTACCCAAAGACATAAGGACATTCACTGTGATGGCACTACCTTGCCAGTATGAAATCACTTTAGTAAAAGCTACATTACAGCATAGCTGTTATTTATGTATGTGGATTTGATTCAAAATGCATGATGCAATTTTACTTCTGTCTAGAATGCATTTCGTAATGATTATTGGCAAGTCACAGACCTAAGTTCTGCTATGTGCATCAGTGCAGTCCCATTGGAATAATCTTCACTTCCTTTACTTGTTCCTCAGCTGAAAAACCTCTCTGGCCTCATTTGGCAAAGCACACACTCAGCTTTCTCACTGTCTTTGAGGCACCTCCACGAGACCACACCTGGCGATTTAACCAGGACAACAGCTAGGCAAGTTAGGCATGCTCTTGGACTATGGTGGAGTGTTTAACCAACATGGGACTGAAACCTGGCTCTCAAAGTATCCCACTGACTCTCATGTGGCTTGTGGTGGAGCTGTGTGTTATTGAACGTAAACTGAAGTTTTGGCAAAATTTCATTTTAAGACAGTCCAACTATAGAGCTGCAACCTTGGGTGTTAAGACTTTCTCATTTAAGAGATAACTTCGTATTATCACTAGCTATGAGACCCCTTTAATTCTTCTGGACTCTCCAGGACTTCCACCTAGTGTTTTACTGAACATTTCACCTGCATTTGGAAACATGTCAAAATATTTCACTTTGGCACCTCCTTCATGATAGCAACTTATTTTAAACAGTCAATCACGATATGCATCATTAGACAAATCAAGTCTTCATTAACAAGATTAGCAGCCCATGTCTCTTAAAATAACCATGATCTAGAATAAACATTGCAATAAATAAATGTAGAGCAAAAATATGGCAGTTATTGGCTTAGACTGAGATCTCAAAATTGATGCTTTTTACCTTCTGGATCACAGCCAGCACAAACATCATAATAACCACCAGCACTTAAACTATAATGATGAGCTAATTTGAACTACAGTAGTGGGAAGAATTAAAAAAAGGTAAGGAATATGACTATATAAGTACACCCATGAACGATACAAACCCTACACTTCAACTCCTTATTCTCAAACATATGTGCCTGTTAGAATATCAGGGCCAGTTGCAAAAGCAATCAAAAGACAAAAGTGAAACATCAACAGTGAGCATTTTTACAATGGAAGATGAGTAGCCCAGACTTAATCCTATTTCATATGCATGTTATTAGCTCCACATTATTGGAGAGCACCATCTCATGGCAAGCAGACTACTACTACTGACACGTTTGCTCTATCACAGTGATCCATTAGGGAAGCTGTTATGTGCTGAAGAATAGAGTCACTCATTCAGGAATGTGCTTGTTGATACTTCACAGGGGCTTTCTAGGGTTCTGACTCCTATTGAAAAGAGAAAAAACAAAGAATACTATTAATTATTATTAACATAATGTTAATGTTATGAATACATTGTCATCTCCCGTACCTGTGACCTTTGCATATAAAGTGACCCTAACCCCAGACCACCTAGGAGCTGAGGATGCATCTCTCTGAAGTACCACCAGACTGAAGCGGGAAGTTTATAGAGACACTGCTACAGGCCTCCAACACCATATTTTCTAGGAACAGAGCTGCAAAGAAACTGCTATTCCAGATTGCATCAGAACATCATCTCTTTCCTAGGACAAGTTCTCCAAACTACAAAGTGAGGCAGGCTGCCAAAATAACCTGCTTCTCTGGTTCTCTGCTGAGGTTCCTTCCTACTGCTGTCCCTCAAGGGGTCCAGAAATAAATGAATTCCTGGCAGAAGACGAGCTGTATAGATACTCAAGAGCCTGAAACAGTACCAGAACCAAACACATCTATATCTACAGTATCCAAGGAAAGAAAAATCCTCCCCTCTGTGTCTGATCTACTCCCGAAAGGTGCACCACACAGTCTGTTTGAACAAGTGTCCAGACGTCCATATGGCAATAAAATTTCCTCTGTTATACTGCCCTCAACAGAAAGATGTTACTTGGCTTTGTGTTTTGACCTCTAGATTTGCTAACACCAAATCCAAAAAAGTTAATACAAGTTCTGACTACTCCAGCATTTCAGCATTAAATTAATTAATGCCTAATGAACAAATGCTGAGCCATTATGCCAGGCTTCAGAAAGTCCAATGATTAAGTTCTGTCTCCTGTTATAATTAAGCCATTTGCTTACAATTTAGATTGATAATGTGAAGGAGAATGTAATCTTTAAACTTACTTTATCTGCTGTCCCAAATTACTCCCATGTATATGCTTGTTTTCATTTAAAATGAAAACATTTAAACCTTTTTTGAAGTAAAAACATTTACTTTTCCGTATAACCATCTCAATTACTTCATTAGCATTAGGGTGATATGGACAAGGTATGGATCACAGCAGGAATGCATCCAAACACAGAGCTCCATCCCACAAAGGGATCAAAGAAATTTCAATCTCAACATCTCAAGAATTCCATTAAAAGTCTGCAATACTACACTGACCTTTGATGCCAAAGTAGGTTTCAGTCCAAGAAAAGAGAATACAGTGTTGCTCTCCTTTGATTCAAAAAAGCCATCGTAATCCTAGAGAATTAAAAGAAAAGATGAGCCAACATTTGTATTCCTATTTCCCTGATTGATATTACCACACCTTCTATTAGACTGAGTCACATGTAATAATGCTCAGAAAAATACTGACACTTACCCCTATTTTCCTACCCAAACCTAAAACCTAAAGTGCAATGATATCACAAACCACAAACTACAGCGGCGAAGAAAAACACATAAATTCTCTAATTTCAACATCTCTCACCATTTTGATAGGAAATTATAAGCACGTACTTGCATCAAAAGAAACTCTATCGTGGGTATGTTTTAAAGGTATTTAAGTGCAGAATTTCTCCTAAAACCTTTATGATGATCTAGGTGAAGATGCTTTACCAGCATTTCAGTAATGATATACTGCTATATCAGTGTGAACTGGGATACTTTGCAGTTGCATAATGATTTAAACAGCCCCAGCCTCCCCAAAAAACACAACCATAACTTCACAAGGGCAGTTTCTCAGCCTGACCCTCTATACTAAAAGCACCTGTGAAAGACACCAAGAGGCCAGCAGGAGTGTATGTGGTCCTCAGGCCTCAGATACATTAGCTGACATAAATAGAAAGAGTAAACCTTCTTAAGATGACTTTTTGTTGTTTTCTTCATAAAACATGGCATATGCTAACTTAGGAATTAACAAAAATTTACAATTAATTGCCAGAAAATAAATCCAAGCAAAACAGGCAAATCAACTAAGCCATGGTGTAAGCTGAAAGATTACTGAAAGGATTCCCAACAGTGCCATGGATTAAAAAGGGGCAATGTAATCATTTAATACCTAGAGGAGTAATATGTAATGCTGAAGCTCTGCAGAAGGATGTTTTATCAAGCCCTTGACCTCTAAGAATGAGACGTCAAAAGCCGCATGGACACTTTTAAACCTTAAAAAGGTCTGTTCTGACTCTTCTAAGAGAGATGAAAACCCATGAGGGACAGAGGCTATATAAGCAGCACACGAGAAGAGAGCCTGTGATCCGCCTGAGAAATAACCTTCATTTGCTCCATGGGGCTCATTGACAAGTGAGCACACTGCCTCTGGAGCTGGAGATAGGGCAGCAGTGGATGACTACAGCCCACACTGAGAAGGAGCCTTTCTTTAACATCAGGCCAGGTCTAAATTGCCTGAAGATGCCCATTACAGCACTGAAAGCTACCAGCAGCCAACCTGCAGGCAGGCAGCTGTTGTGGCAGACACCTTTTTGGGTCCCTGCCAGGAATACTCTCCCTCCTAAGCACCACAGGCAGTCTTCACTAACCCCCAGACACTTCTTTGTCTCAACAGTTTATCCAAGGAAGGTTCTCTGTTTGTTCAGGTGAGTCATCATCTCTCAGCACCGTTTTCAAATTCTAGTATTCTCGTGAAGATTCTTAATCCTAGTATTTCAATTAGCTCTAGAAGTATCACTACTTTAAGACCGTGGTTTTTTCACTCTTTGTTAATAAACTGGTAAGAAAAACAGAGCAGAGAAGGACTCAGAAACTGAAAACAATGTAATAAGAAAAAAGGCTGCACTTGTGGCTCTGACAATGACTGACACTCAGCTAATCCACCAACATCTATTTAACCTAACCTCTGTAAAGTAATTTAATAATTAATAATAAAAAGCTTTCTTCAAGTACTAGTTATCATTTTACTTTCAGAATTATCAAGTCCTAACTTAGTATGTTTTTTCCACATTTTTACTCATTAACAAGCCTGGATTCACTTACTGAAAAAATTGTGAAGGTTAAATGGTGAGCTAAGTCTATGTTTGAAAGAGCACAAAACCCAGTGGATTGATTCATTTTAAAAGGACCTGAATATTTAAAAACCACAAGAGATTATCTACCAGAAGCAATCTCCCTGATGTTTTGAAATATCTGCATTGCAAAACATATTTAAATCCTATTGACACTTACTTTCATGGGTGGTGGGGGAGAAGAAGCATCATGCTTTTAGATAAAGTAGAAGTAAATTTTATATAGGAGAATTTTCCTAGTGATATCTGCAATTACAATCTATGATCTCAAAATGTTCAAATGTGAAACAAAAAATGTTACAAAAATGCATAATAGTCCTATAAAAATGTTAAGAAATCACTTTGGCACAGTAGTTTCTTAAGAGATTATTGAGAAGTATGATCTCAATGACTCAGTGGCTGTGTCATGAGTGGTAGGAGTTCAAAGCGGGCATCCCTGGCTTTTCCTGTGACACAGATGAGATAAAGGATGCTCCATGAACACCCTGCCTTTGATCTTACCATTAGAAGGAGAGGAAGTCTGTGCAGATTTGGGCCATGTGTAAAGACACTAAATCCATGGGTGAGGACATAAAAATTCTTATCTCAATAAAGGACATCACACTGCTACCAGCAGTAGATGTAGAGGCTGAAGAAGGAAAACAGCACAAGCTCAGTGAAAATGAGAATTTGATACCCAGGCAGGAGCCTAACTCACTGGTGACACAATGGGTTCCATTTGGAAAAACCCTGTGGACGTTCTGCCTCCCACAGAGGAAGGACACCACCATTCACCGGTTTTGGCAAGGCAGTGGTTCCCTCTTTCTGCACCTCGCTTCACCACCAGCGGCAAGTTACTACAACCCTCTTGTCACTGTCCCAAGCAGCTCTACCCAGGGAGTGCTGTGGCTTTGCTGGGATCAGTGGAGCAGTGCTGTCCTGCCCCTGTGCAAGGAAGTGGCTCCCATTGCCAATGGGAGGCACCCAGAGAACAGCAGTTAACCTAAAAATATACAAGTATGGCAAACTGCTACCCACTGCTCCACTTCAAAAGGCAACTATGTGTACAAATGTAATTCTGACTGTAGCCTTTTAAATTATGAAACTTGGTGCTTTCCAGAGCTGCTAATCACACTTCATTAATGTACAGAATTCTGGCAACATCAGTAGCTGATTAAAACTGGCTAAAAACTGAGTATGAAAACTAGTAGGACATGGAGACAGTGCACATGAATCATCAGCAATGCAGAGATGCTCAATCCCTCTGGAGAAGTTGAAAAGCCAAAAATACAGGCGATAGATCCCATGACTGAGGGTATGAAATGTTACTAGGAAAGACAAATGCCAGTCAGGAGACAAAAATATATCTCAGGATGGTTAAAAAGGATAAAGAATGGACAGGAGGATAAAGAAGGTAAGTAAAAAGCTATTTCAAGGCAGAAAGGGCTTTTCAACAGGATAACAACTAGCTGAATGCTTTAGGCATGGTTCCTCATCCTTAAAGTTGGAGGCAGGTCCATAACCCACCACGTAACCTGAGCAGGATACAGCCTCTCTGTTTTAACACCACAACAGTTACAGCATTCAATATGCTCAATGAGCTGCTAGGGAGTGGATTAGCTGACCTAATAAGCTCTTGCTTTGTTGAAAATAAACTGAAGCCACTGTAGGTGAGCTGCTTGCCTGTAGCTCACCTATGAACAAGCAAAATCTTGTTGGCCTTGTGTGGCCTAAAGCTCTGCTTTGCTTTCCCAGCTCCTGCTGAATGACTCTGAAGTGAGACAGAGAGACAAGCTGGGGTTGCAAAGGTCTTCAGGACCAAAGTTACCCCAGAGGGTAATGGGAGGAAGGCTAGGAAGGCTGTGAAGCTCACTGTGGTGGTAGGATGCTCGGTACTAGATGTGTTAGTGGACACACTGAATGCACTCCCAGAGCATACTGAAGATGCTAAAGGTTTCCACCAGAAGGTTCAAGTTCATGAAAGAAAAATGTAGTAAGAATTACAAAATATGTTAAAGCGAGATTTATTTCAGAAAAATAACTAGAGACAAGGAAAATACTCAACCATTTTATATCTTTGACTTGTTTGTGGTCTTTCCTAGGCTTATGGCCACGGTTGGGACAAAACTGAGCTTGATGGACCTTCAGTCTCACAAATGTAAGGCCATTTATGCTAATCTTAAGGTGTATCATACACTAAGCTTTAAAATTATCACAGAATCAGAGAATGATTTGGGCTGGAAGGGACCTCAAAGATCATCTAGTTCCAACCCCCAATAATCAGCAAGGCCATGTGATGTTGTCCATTAAGTATGATGGTAAAGGGAAAAAAAAGAAACCAAAACACAAAACAACCCAAGCCCCCAAGCCTCCCGTTTCCACAGCTTTGTTTTTAAAATTTGAATCTTTGCAGCTTATCCTGGAAATGAAAGGTGCTGTAGCTGTTTTGCACCTCTTTAAAACCAGATTAATCAAACACAGGAGAACTTTGTTAATGTCTACATTATGCAGCAATCCCAATGACCATCTACTGCCCAAATGCTACGGAAAACTAACATCAGCTTAGTCTTTTGAGACACTGGACAAAGCATTTAGGAAGTCTGAAACAAATGTCTTAGGTTCTTCTGGCCTTCATGTGGGTTTTATGCCAATTTACTCCAGTAGGAAAACCATTGGTCTTTGGGAATTCTCTTCTCTTCATAAATCCCACTTCCAGGGTAGGCTCTTCTCTCAACAGCAACGCTCACAAAGCTCAAGCTGGCTACAGCATTAGCTATATCCCAGCTGTGATGATCACCAGACCTTAAGTGTGATGTATTCCTGGTGCTGGGAAACCAGATCACTGCTATGATGTAATTACAGACACTGCCATAATTAATTTGGCTCAGGATTTTGTTAAGCAGGTATACTCAGGATTGTTTAAATAAACACTGTTACTGCTGGGAGAAACTATTCACTGCACACCAAAGTTAAAATTGGCAGTACTGCAGATCAGCATAAATAATTATTGGCCTTCAAAGAACACAGCAGAAATGTGAAGGTGTTGGGTCAAAGTAAAACATTAACACAAAGTAGATTTACAATTAGCAGTTTTATCTTCACTAATGCACTGAAATTATGAGAACATTACATCTAATGAACTTTCAAAGACAGCAACTGTGAATAAAATTCTTTCCAGTAAGTTTCTTTAAACAAGCAAGTTGGTTTTGTTGCTGTTTGCTTTTAGTTGTCAACAAGAGTGAGCTTATTAAACAACTCAGACAAATCTTTATTGCTTACCACACCAAGAAGCAGAAAAACAAGAAACCCACCTAAATAGCTTGCATAGCCTTTCCTAAAAATTTTTAAAGTGCAGTGATTACTGGACAACACTTACAGGTTACTCCATTGGCATGCTGTTCAAATTCATTTCTCTTTGTCAATATTTTTAATATAAGATTATGATCTCTCTGTTCTTATAAAAGGGGCAACATAATTGCTCCTTCAAGTAATAGTGAGGACCTCATAATTTAAGCACATTGAATCAGCACTTTGCTACTGACTGAGTTAATACTGTATGCCACTGAGAATGAGCTGTTAACATCCTCCCTGAAAAGGGCAGTTCAGTTCTCCAGAACAGATGACATTCATTTACTGATCTGATTAGGATTACAATGGAAAACTCTTACGCAGCACAGCTCTCCTTGGAGAACGTGTTTGCATGTGTGAGTCTCTTCTAATATTATATATATATATATATACACAAATGAAAGAAGATCTTGTCTGTACAACATAGAACAAGCTAAACATGACAGTTTTCATTACCTAACCTTCTGATAAGATCTCTGCACAGGATTTTTAAAGAGCTTATAGAATTGACTGTACAAAGCAACTTGTTACTCCTCCACTAAAGGCCAGATGTTTATTTTGGTAATCTGTCTAGTTGCAGCCTTCCAGAAACAAAGGCTTTAATAAAAGGGAGCAGATGTCAGCCACAGCTCTATTGTTTGAACAGTACAGGACAAACTCAGGCTGATGTGATGTTTGCCATTCATGCAGCAACGCTGCCAGGGTACACAGGCATCAGTTGTCTAAGAACTGATATCCCTCACCTCCAAGGCAAGGAGTCCAAGTGCAGCAAGACTTCCCTTAGACAAGCACTGAAGACAAGCACTCAAATCTAATGCCTAGTGCCCACTTGGGGTAGGGGAATATTCAGGGGAGTTAGTGGCAGAATCTGTAAGTACTATGGATGGCAAGAGCTGTCACCTCTGCCTTTTGTGCACCTTCCAGCTCACTGTGTCATTTTACAAATCGTTCGGATAAGAATATTATCAAATCAGACCACGAGAGGAATTTGTGAAAGGGAAAGATGGAAATATCAGGAGTTAACTATGGCAGTCAGCCTGTTACATGAGGTAGTGACTAAAAGACACAAAATGACTATGTTGCACAGTAGCTCTGCATGCACATATTTTAACTTGGACACAAATGGAACAGTAGTGGACTAAATTACTTATTTCATCCTGACTGTTCTCTAACAGCCATGGCCTTTTCTAGATATTGTTTCAAAATACTGCTACATTTGTATTCTGTGCACTACTATGTGACTTCAAAGTACTACCGCCACTTATTAAGATTTCTTAGCCTTTCCTCATATATCATTTATGCACTCTTTTAGAACTGGCCTTTTAAAAAGACTTCAGTTAAAGTAGTCCAACATCTCCAATAATAAAACCTGTTTTTTCAAGAAAGCATGTCACAACAGGAAGTTTCTGTTCCAGGGAAAGGAGAATTAGGATCTCAAACAAAAGTTTATACTAATTATGTCATACTTGTTGATAAGTTTTGCAGAATATCAGTGTAATAAATATAAAAAATAAAAAATGTGCAGTATTTTCTACTATATCCTGTAAAAGTAGCAATTTTAATTTTACACCAGTTCCTTTTAAATGTTCTAAAATACATGAGCACCCTACATTATTATATCTAGGAAATAAAAAGTCTGCAAACAGCGTAAGGTATCTCCAGAGATGTCTTTGATGCCTATGATCTTTATGAGAAGGGATGGTTTACAAACCACCTGCTACTTCACTTTGAAACACCTATTAATGAAGTTTATTTAGTCCAAATAAAAACTGTGGCGCTCAACAGGATTGTACTCTCTCCACTACACGGTAAACAGCAGCACTATTATACACTACTGAAATGAGTCTGGACTCCTCTGAGAAAAATAAAATTCTTGGATTATTTTACTTTTACTTAGTTGCTGAGCTTCTATTTTTTAAGCCCTGACACTGGGCAAGCTGGCTACTCTACACTTTGCCTCAGGTACCACATTTCCCTTTATAAAGTACATATTACACAGAACTAAAGCGCTTTTCCTCAGGACACAGAAAAGCAATGGAGAAGTGGATGGCAAAAGCATAGGTATAGTCTGAAAGTTATAACTAGTCCTTGTAAACGACCTGAGGAGAATCCTCCCAACATGGAGAAGACCCTTGGGCAGGGCTTACTTTCCAACATCAGCTCTGCCTTCTATATTCCTCACTTGAGACAAGGCCTTAATCAGGAAGATAAACAGTGCATGTCACTGGGCTCAAGTGACATTCAGCCCAGGGTTTGTGGATGCCTGTGAAACAAAAAACTCCTGCAATACAACTGCAAAAGGTAATTAAGAACAATTTCGCACAGAGCTTGAATTTGCCATACAGGACTCTACTTACTCAACAGGACCATACTTACTCTACTTCTGATGGCAAGAATAATTAGTCAAGAAAGTTTTAGCATTATTAACCATTAACAACTGTTACATGATCTCTGAGCAATTCACATTTTATCTAGCAAAAATATCCCTCTTCTAAAAGCACACCTGTACCGAAAAAATGCTAAGTGAATCAGATAAGGTATCTCCAAGGGTGCAGAGCACCAAATGTAGACTTGCTGGATACCAAATTAGCTTTACAACTCCACTAGCTCCTAAAGTGAGCACACTACAGCAGGCATGCTAAGATGAATTCTGCCACATTGTTTGAGTACCTAGAGACAGAGCTCAAGCTCTCTGCACCTATAGGCACACGAATAATAACAAACTCTCCAATGACAGGCCAAGGCAGAAAATCTGATGTGGCCTCTAGCCAGTTTTGTTAAATTCTCTTCTTTATTTTATCAGTGAGCAGTTACTTATGTGTAATGTGATGCCTATAAAAAAGGAAGAGAAAGAACCATGCATGCATATTTTCATGATCTTAGAAAACCCAGAACAGAATGATACATAACAGTGCAAAGAAATCAGGGCTACAATAATTGTCTGTGCACTGAATAGTTTCCCAAGAACACTGAATCTCTTTCAGCAGCCTATTTTATTTCTTTCTTGTCTATATGCCTTTGCTGTGTTGTTGGAGTCGACACCCTCATATTACATTTCAGGGAAGGACAATAAATACCACATATCTCTGTCTCTACTGCTGCCCACTAGGCACTCTATCAGAACTTACCATAACACTCTATATCATATGAACAGCTTCAAAGGAAAAAAATAAATAAAGAGTCAGCCTGCTATGTAAATATTTTTCCTTTGGCTCAAATTCCCACTTGGATACATTTCCTTTTAATTTTGGTTGGCCTAAATTTCAGGCAATCTCCCTTCAGTGGCAGATTTCTGCATATAAAACTGTCACCGTTCAAAGTGCTAACTTGCAGCTTCACAAGAGTGCAGTTTCACTGGGAAGTGGCTATTTCCAGTCTTCTGAAAGATCCAGGAATCACTGCAGTCTAAGAAGAGTCGTGTACTCGGCTGTGGAGAATTCAAGAAAAGGGAGGTGTGAGGCACAGGCCTAATTCCAGACATTCACTTTGCCAGCATTTCTGGCTTTCTGCTTAAATATCTGAGCTACTGCAGGGCACTGCTGCCTGGGTAGAGAACCTTGTAAAAGGATGTTATGTAGATACTCACATGCCTGAGAGCCATGTCACTGAAGAACATGGAAACAAGGAACAGGCAAACCAGGCTGCCAGAACTGAAATGGCTGCAGCGGACCTGGATTGGGAGTGTAAGGGCAAGCTGATCACAGCTCAGTGCAGCCGTGACACATCAGGACACCTAGAAGGAGATGTAACCTAGAGACAGGCTCGTGATCAAGGGGCAGACCTTGGTCACTGAACAGGTTATCCATGAATGTGAAACATGTACCACAATCCAGCAAGCCAGGTGGGTAAAGCCCCTCTGCTGTGGAGAACACTGGCTGGGAAAGACAGCGTGGGATTATTTTCTTGGGGGAACATAATGCCCAATTTGAGTTGTATTTCATAGCTGCAGGTCAAAGTACTATAGCAGGAGCCACTAAATCTAAGTGAAGATGAGATCTGTAAGAAACTGGGCAAGACAAAATTGATTCCAGCGCCCAACAACGCAACACAACCTAACAGATCCTATTAAGGCTCTACTCCAAATTAACCCCACTTTACTATTCTTTATACAAAGTGCATGAGTTTTCTCCAGAAACATGCACTAGACACTAACATCTCCTCATTCTTACACAGCACTAACTAGAGCAAGACAATTACACTAATTTCAGATTTAGACTACTGCAAATTTGAAAAGCAAGATCATGTGTCTGATTTGTCTGAAAGGTAGACTGTTCTCACACACAATTTTATAGCAATGTCACTAAGATGAAACAACAGACTGTAAATTCATGAAAACATGTAAATTATCATATTGTTGGTGCTATAACATATCACTTAATTATCAGTAAAATTATTTGTGTTCTTGTGTGCTTGCAGCTCTTATCTTGTTCACAGGAAATAAAAATTGTTCTTGCCAAGTACTTTATTTCAAAATCTCTTAGCAAAGCTTGTTATTGAAAAATGGGGAACGCATCTCAGAAGACTGAGAAAAGGAGAAGATAGATTAATGATTAATGATTGCATCTGCAATTATATCAACTCAGAAAAACCACAAGGTCTTGCTCACACTTCAAATCATGGAGTTTGTCTCTCGGTACCAGAAGAATCCCTCTCCCTGTGGTACAAGACACTCCATGAATCAATAAACATCATCTTTTTGTACCTTTCTCACCTCCTGCATGAGCTGTCAGATGTTCAAATGGTTGACACAAATTCATTATGGATACTGAAACCACTAAAGACAAACTTCCTCTAGCCTGCAGTTACATCCCGAAAAGTGATTATTTCAAATGACGATGTCCTAGCCAGGAAAATCTAGTCTTAGATAAACTCCTTCTGCACACTGCTGAGGTTTTTTACTAAGGAGAAGATAGTGAGAAAAAATATCCCAAAACTATTAATGCTAATACTAACAGAGAAAAACCAGTATAGCTATGAAAATAACATTGAGTCATGGACATATATGTTTGCGAACTTCTATTGAAATACCATGACCAAAATAAAAAGTGTACCTATTTTGGTTTGCACTGTCTAGCCCTCATACCTTTAGAGGAACAGCAATGGCCCTGACCAGCTTGTATCGTAAGTAAGTGTGAATTGTCAGCAACAATGCATAAAACAGCATAAGTACATGGAAAGTCTCCTGATAAGACTGTAGAATGCAGAAAAACAGAGTTTTTTAATAGATAAAACTGGATTAAAAATTGCCTGGACACAAATCAGAAATTATAAGCTACAAATTGCACTAACTCAACTAACAGAAAACTCAGAATTTTTCAGTTTAAGTTACTTAACAGAGATTATGCTTTAGCTATTTATGTCAAGATAAACACATGAAAACACTCACTGTGGAAACGGCAGAGACAAGATGTGCAAGGCTTGCTGACTTTTATCTAACTTTAATATTTTATCCCCCTTTCCAGCACTGACCTCCTTTGCCTTCTGCATAATGTTTCACCTCCACTCTATTACCTAAGAACTTCATTAATTAATGCAGCAGGTTAACTCATTAATGTAGGAGATCCTGCACATACTTTCCCCTTCATCCTAGAAAATATCGTTTCTTTCAAAGCATGTTTGCTCTTTAAAGATGTTCATGCAGACAGTGAAGTCTAGTAATAGGATTAACTCTGCTCAACCAAAATGGCTATCAGCTCAGCAGACAGATTAATGAGATCATCTCACATGTTGCATGACATCTTCTGCCTTGCTAATTCCAAATAGCAACTTCTAAGAGTAGGTTAAAACACTATAAAAGCAATCTGAAAGGATAAGAAACAACAGCTTAAAATGTTGTGTTTCCCAGGCAAACTACAATCACATAGAACAATGTTGTTGTTTGTAAGTGAGGGGCTGATCCGTAAGTGAGGGTAATACTCCCCTCCATGTCCCAGATACATTTCTTTGATTGACTTACCTTACCTGGAAATAAGAAGATAAGAGTTATACTGCTGAGGTAAACAAGTAAGGCCAATACAAAGCACATGGGAAGGATGTTAAATACTTTGCTTCGAGAAACCAGGTAGCTGCTGCATCATACCCAATCTCTTTGTTTCAGAGGATCCTAAATCACTTTTTATATGCTTCCTGCATTAAGCTAACAATTGCACTGCAGTCAGCAGGGTCTCAACAGATCTGAGCAACACAGTTGAATCCAGCTGGGACAAAGTCATAACCACTTCACATGTACAAATCAAAGCTTGCACTGCTTCAGCTTGCACGGGTGGATGGAGAAGCTTACACCAAAAAAACTGCCCACCCATCAACCTGTGGTCAGATTTACAGCAAATAGTGTTCATTTATCCTAAACACTCTGATTGCATAAAGACTCTCTGAGCATAAATGAAATTTACACCATGACAGCAGCAGAGAAGGAGCTTAATTACAATAACAATAAAAATTTAGCCAGTGCTCTCATTTACTGTGCCAAAGACAGATTTCCTACTGAATTTTTGTGCTTGGACTAGACCCAAGCAGCAAGAATACCACAAATTCCCAAGTTACAGTGGTCTTACCAGGCACTTTACCATCAACAGATTGTACATGAAGCTTGTGACATTTCTGATTTTTACATTCTTAGAGGGAATCCCCAGACAGCCCTAGGATCTACAGAAAAATGACCTGAATTTTCCCTGTATGATCATTACCTGATCCTATTGCCCCATTAACTGAGATTCTACTAGAGAAAGCTCAACAGCAAGTCCCATGTTTAAATGGCCAGCTGAGTGTTCTATTACATTGTCCACTGAGAACCATAACAGCTACTTACCCCACAGTACCGATCATCACTGAATATCTGTGGTGGCAGTGGATTGCCTTGTGCAGGCTGCCTATCCTCAGGAATATTTTTATACATCCATTGTCTCTTCTCCTCTGACATGGTGATATCCACTTCTTCGAACTCTATGCGGTTGGCTTCTAGAAACCTCACCACATCCTGTTGCCTCTTCTTTATCTAGATAGAAGAGGGAAAATTGAAAAACCTAGAGTCAGAGCAAGTCTTTCATAACACAGACATGCTTCCAAATCTGAGAACATTCCTCCTCTCCCATCCAACCTTCATAGGATGGGAAGTCACAAACTCAGAAAGACAAAGGAGAATTTTTTTTTCCAGTTTTAAATTCATAACATTTAAGCATTGCTGTTTCTTTATATGTTGGCAAAGGTTATACTTCTTCGCATCACTTGTATAAGGCTGTCTGTTTAATTCAGATTTGGTAATTTCAGCCTTTACCCTCTAAAGATATTTTTTAAAAGCAAACTCTAAGGGTCTCTTCAGAAGTAGAAGTTAAAAGAGGCTGTCGGTTTTCAAAGACATTAGGGGCTGCATTTTAAAAGTATACAGGCACCTAAAAATGCAAGTTAAAAAACCTGGCAAGTCCCAGAAGAATTTACTCCTAAAAGTGTTTATTGAGATGGATATGTCAGTACATCTGAAAAAAAGCCACCCCAGCTACACACATTTTTGTTTTTCTAGACACCTACACATTTTTTAAAATGCAGCTCAACAGTTTCCCGAGCAAGTCTTGTTGACTATTTAGCTAAGAGTGTCTGTCAGCATAATACACATGCCTGAAAGTAAGCATGATGTCATCTCTTGAAAATGAACTTTAAAAAAAAAAAAAAGGATGAGGTTTGTATTAAATATATGGGGGTTTTGTCTCTCAAAGAGATTATCATATTTATACAAAGAGGCAGAACACTGGCAGTTTTTATCCCATTGTAGTTAAGATAAGTTGGACTCAATGGTCTTAGAGGTCTTTTCCAATCTTAACAATTCTATGTTATTAAGATCAGCCCTTAAGAGCTAGCCGGGCTTCAAGAAGATACACTCAGGTAAAGACAACCTCTGCAATAAATAGGACTTTATATAAAGACAGCAACCTTTGAAATTAAATTCTGTGTACTTTTTGGATCAACCTAATGAAATTAATACTTTCAGAAAGGAACTACAAATTATGTGCCATATTTTTTACAGCTATCATCACAGTGTTATTTGAAAAAAAAATTCAGCTTCAATAATTTTACAGTATTCCTGGAGTGTCATATCCATGCAGTTGCTGGCTGGCATAAAGCCCAGGTGGATGAATCATGCCTGTGGGTATCATATGACCTAGATACTATTTGGAAATCAGAGGATTTTCAGAATGCATGTGCTAGTTGCTCCTGTCACACAACTGAGTCTACCTATCTAAATGCATCACAAAAATACATAATTTTGGAAGCAAAACTGATGGAGTTCTTATTTCCTTGAAATAAGGCAGCCATTCCAAGAAACTACAAATACAAAGCTTTGAAACAATTACTGTTTTTCTTAAGGAGTGGATCGCACAGTAAATTTGTGCCACAGTCATATTCTTTTATGTCATATTCTTTTTCCTATATTTGCACACTGGTACAGTTTTTCAGGAATATGTGAAAGAATCACTTTTTTATAGAGAAGGCAGCTCCTAAATTTGCATGCAAGTAATGTATTATCAACAACAGCAAAATTACTGCATCACCATCACTGCTGGTACCAAAGGCAACATGCCTTTTACTATCTCCCTAAAAATTCAAAGTGTAGAAGTGAAAGACAAAAACATTTTCCTCTGTCTTTCAAGAAGCTGCAAAAGAACACAAAAGAGACAGAGACGTTCTTAATACAAGTATTAAATATCTGGTTAAACAGAAAAGAGATGTCTAAAATTATAAGTGGGAGAGGCCATTTCCTTATAGTGAAGTGCTACCAAAACTCACATGAAATCTCTCCCGTACTGGTCAGAGCAATGAGCAAACTCCAGAGTGGCTGGGCCAACCCTCTGGCCCCAAGGCCAGTTGGCATCCTCCAGCCAAAGCTATTCAACCTTCAGCCTCCCAAAGCTGCTGCTTGCAAACTACACACTGGGAATGATCCCTGGCACACTGTAACATCTAAATCATGGCCATGGGCTGCTTGTGAGACTCTTAAGTTAGCCTTAGCCAATGCTGACTGTGCCAGCAACCATTCTTCAAACAGTTCCAGAGTACCAGAGTGCTCCATTCTCAGAGCCAGGACATGCACCAATACAGGTGTATCCACATGGACTCATTTCCCTCTGCTGTCTCCCAGCAGCCTGTAAACTGAGCAACTTAGATTTAGTCAGATCCCTATCATTTTACAGTTCACACCATTAGAATTCTCTCACAAGCACAAACTTCCTAATGCCTCGTTTTATTTTTATAAAACTAATTAAGATGTTGAAGCGAAGTAAATTGGGGTTTTCAGTTTTTTTAGCCATAAGCCTTACAATTCTCCACATGACATCCGTATGAGTTATCAGCTGTGGGTGTACCAGCTGCATAAACCTAAACAAAATAGCCTGAAAATTTCAAGCAAAAAAAATAGCATTTTCTCCTCCCCAATTTATTTGATTCAGGCCTATAAACTGAAACAAGAGCATTAGTTGTATTTAAAATCCTATTAAATTATGCCTTGCTGTTTAAGAGGGATGCTCAGAGCATCTGTCACAACAGAAGCCAGCTGATTATTCCCCAAGAAAACCACAGGACCTTTGTCTCTGTCTACAACTGGATCCGTGCCGCAGAAGTGCGTCAGCCTCACAATCCTGCCTGCAACTCTCATCTGTGCTTACCCAAAGCCCCAAAAGCTGCCAGCATTTGGCCACAGGAAACATGGAGCAAAAGCAACACGAGAAACACGGAGCAAAGACAACACGGCACAAAGAGCAGTGTCAGTCCTCGCCGCCTCAGCAGCCTGTTCTGTCCAGAGCCCAGCAGAGAAAAATACATCCTCATACAACAAACTACAGAGGTGGATAATACTCTCTGTAAAGTATTTGCTGCTACCAAGGTTTCTTGAGTCTGATGCAAATGAAAGGAACCTGAACAAAATAATCCCATTGTCAGAGGAACCACGTTCAGAAAAACTTGGTTTGTTCATAACCACTTTGGGAAAGCGTTTGTAGTCTTACACGACAGACTGCTTCAGCATCAATATATTTTCAGTTTAACACCTTTCCGCACATCAGAAGACACTGCAAAATACATCTTCAAAACATACATGCACTGTGAAGTTTCAGAGGAAGGTCTTTATGTAATATGATCCTAATCTATCTTTAAATGCAGTGAGAAAACTCTGATGGAGTAAATGGTCTGCTATTATAGTCCAGTGTTTGCCTCCTCTATTTTTAGGAAGGTAATTCTTTTCTGAACATCATTTATCTGGGTTTGGTTTTATTGTTAATCTATATTTGTAGTCACAAAACTAAGACAGGAAAAAAAATCCCCAGAGACAACTCAATTTTATCCTTGTATTCAGAGCTAGTATCTTTATTAGGATTAAAAAGCAGCAAAAATAGGATGTCCATTGTGATACATAAAACTGCTAAAATGAGCTAATCACTTAATCAGTAACCCGATTTATAAAGGAAGTCTATTGTCGCTAAAGTATTCTGTCTTTCTGTCCTAGTTTCCAATTCTTTATACTGATTTGCAACAGGTAACAGGAGGATACATTTTCAAACTGCTTTGAAGAAATATTTCAAAGACATACTCAGGCCAGTCCAAGTGGGATCACTAGGATTATCTGTTCTGACTTTCAGCATCCCTGAATTAATTCCTCTTAGGAGTAAAGGGTTTCTTCAGACTTCTTTTCCCCTCTAAGCTTCATTCCTGAACTGAAAATAACAGAGAGCTGGCTTTTGCAAATTGTTCCCACAATCAATTGTCTGTCTTTACATGAAATATTTGCTTGCTTCTGTTCAGAATCCACCTCAGTTCAGCCACCTCACTTTTCACATCTTTGCCCAGACTAAAAACAGTTCTGTTCTAAGATTTCAGTTTCCCACACAACTAATATCAGATCTCCCAGCTAAGCTGAACACTGATCTCTGGTAGCAAGAGAAACCGTATTGCTCACTTAGTAGCAGAATGAGAAAATGAGATGCTACCATTATAAATCATGTCCAGGTTGGAGCAGAAGTTTAGAAAAATCAGATTACATCCTCTATCCAAAGTTCCCCGGAAGCTTCTCATCACTTCCAACAAGTGACGGTTTCCTTCTTTTTTGCTCTGTCTATGCTTCCTGAGCCTGTCTTCAGAAGTTCTCCTAGAAAGGCTTCTCAACTGACAGCTGCTGAACCAGAGGCTCTATCTAGCTATTATCTTTTAGTAAAAGTCAGCTGCACTTCTTCATTCTATACTATTTTAATCAAGATATTCAATACCTTGTAAAAATCTTAGTAGTCCAGGATTTATCAAACTCAGATAAGATAAATGAATATTACTTCTACACTACTATATGCAAGATGACTCAAGTCACAACATTAATAGCAACTGTGCCACGATCAAAGAGAACTTCTCTGCCTTTTTTTCATTAGCCCAGTTAATATAAATGGGACAAGGCAGACTCATTCTCAGTTTCAAATTTCTTCACAGTGCCAACAGGAGAAATGCTGCTGAGTGTCTGGTACTCATAAAGTGGATGTGGAAGGTTGGTTTTCTGTAGACTCTACCCTGCACCTTCTGGAGGTAAGGCACTCCCTGGGTTTCTCTCCTCCTGCCTGCAAGTGGAGGGAATGACAGCAGGTACCCTCTGTGCATTGGCTGGTGACTGAGATGTGCAGCACTAACTGGTTTACAGTCTCATCCTCTTGGAATTGAAGGAACTGACAGCCTAGCCTGAACTGTCCACTCATTCCAGACACATCCCAAGAACAAACAGCCATCTTTCTAACACAAAATCCTACCCCAAAAAATATTCAGACCACACATGGTGAGTGAGAACAAAGCCTTATGAGGTTATCTTCTAAGCCGGCTTAGAAGCACAATTTAGAAGCCTGACATTTGAAAAACAGAAACTGAATGCATGTCTAAGTTCATGTCAGATACTTGTTTCACAGCCTGGCACACCTGTGCCTCTAAAGATGGAAAGGGTCCTGCTCATTTTCTTCCTTCTTTTTTAAATTTGGTTACTCTTTCCACACACCTGCCCTTACTCCAGAACTGCATCAGCCACATTATCCACCCTCTGACTCAGCCAAAAACTGAATGTATTGCATTTGGCAGGGGCACCTTTATGGCGCATGATGATACAGCTCAGCAGATCTCACTGCTGGCTGTCACTGAGATGACACAATGTTCCTCCCTCCTGCCAAGTAGCTCCTGCTGCTTTCTCACACAAGCATAATGCAGGAACCAGGGGAACAAGGGAAGGAGCATCAATAACGTCAGTACCGCAATCTCATCAGTTTATATCAGGAACAAAACTGCATCCTAAGAAAATGGCTCAGCAGTGGCTAAAGCATGACCAGCTACAGGTATTTGAAACATGAACTGCATAAGCAGCATTTGTGTTACACAAACACAAGCTCAAGTCACTCCCATGACTGAAAATATTATATGTGAGCCTCTGCCTTTACAAGTCATGCAAACACAACCAAAAGGATTGTTGCAGTGTAAAATGCAGATGTAATACAACTACTGCAGAGGATTACTTATCTTCACTTCTCACACAGATGTGGCTTAACATATACTCCCAGATAACAAGGAGATACTATGCTCTAACAAACAGATACAACCCTAAACACATTAAAGGAACAGAATATTAAACTGTGTTAAAACATTCTATTCTTATGTTTCCACTATGTTTCTGCTCTCATAAAGAAGCAATAAAAAACTATCCCACACATTCACAAGCTTGAAATGCAAATCCTCATGGCCCTGTTACATTTGAGACCTGTAGTGACAGAGATTTTCTGCCAAATTTCTCTTTTCTTTGCCTGACTTAAGAAAGGAGAGCATAACTGACCCCTGGCAATTTTTATTGCAGTGAAATGGCAGCACTGTGACAGAACTTTACAAAGGTTCATATGATTAATTCATTGTTCTTGGCACAGGAAAATATAACCCAGCTATGTGCATATGAAAAAAGGATGAGAAGCTGTGATGAAGAGAAGAAGGTTAATAGAGAAGAAAATTAAAAAAAAAAAACAAACCAAGAAACACAAAACCAAAATCAGCACTGCGTAAGTATTTCCAAAAGTAAAGTGAGTGGCTCTCTGCCATAGCAAATACTGCATTGCATCTGACAGAAGGAAAACGCTGTCTTCTCATAACAGGCCTCCAAATAGCTAAAAGCACTTGAATGCTTCATCCTCAAAAAAGGAAATGTTTCAATATCCTAAAAATCAACCACAGAACTTTCCAACAGAACAGTGTGTGAACAGAGGCCACATGCAGCCAGCATTGCCCTGGTCTCCTGCTAGCAGCAACCTTCTGCTTGCACACAGAGACATAATTAAGGACACACAGTATGCAACACTATTAAACTGGGAGGGCAATCTGTTCAGCTTTATGCAAAATCAGTCTGCAGGTCTCTGGGAGCTGCTGAGATACTGCTTAGCCAAGGACTCTGCACACCTTCGCCTCTATGCAATGTTTGTATGGTAACTTTGAAAAGAATTCAGTATTTAAGAAATGCAACTAAAATTTGAGGCAGGTTTGATTTTTAAGAGATTCTTAATCAGAAGCAGTCAGCAAAGGAAAACATTTTCTATAAAGCTACAAAGAGTTCAACTACTCCATGCCCAATGCCTCATCTTTTCCTAGCCAGATGTTACACTCCGATAAATGCATTTAAATCTATTTCTGTGTGTGCACATATGTCTATCACAAGGTGAGGGGAAAAGTTTATTTTTTAAGGCAGTTTGTCTGACATCATTGCTCTCTGTGCAAGTAACAGAGTAACATTCTGAAACACAAAGGGGTCTTTAGCAAGTATAAATATAACTATCACTGCTAAAAACAAGAGATGATGGGAATTTACTCTCGGGTTTACTAGGTAGTGTTTCCACATGCACAAAGGGAAAAGAAGAGAAAAATGGAAGAGACAGAAAAAGGGGAAACATCAAGAAAGGAAAAAGACATCGTTCTACAGAAAAATCACCTAGAGACAGTGCCACACAAGGTGATTTGAGATGTGTGCAGCTGGAAAAGCCTCTGAAGTCACATCCAAGTCTACTTCTTTTGAATTCTTCTGCATTTTGGGAAAAAGTCTTCCCACCAATGTACACAAATAAAGTGATTCTATCATTTTCTTCTTGCAGTAGGAACAATGTGTTCTTACAGTGTTGAAAATCCATTTACACAGGAGTCTCTGATGGAAAACAGATGCTATGAACCCCAAATTTTGGCTCATTGCTTCCTCATCAAAAGAATAAGAATGCCATTGATGCTGGACCTACCTTCCAATTAATGGTGTGAATTTTCTTCTATTGCCTCAATGTGAAACTAAAAAATACAGCATTGCTGTGGAAATAAAAAATGGCTAAGACAAAGTGAAACGTGAGGACTGCGCAGGAGGAATTGAACCAGAACCTGGAAGTCTCATTGAAGGTACAGGCAGCTCCAAATTAGTGAGACAGCCTAAGAGCCAAAGGACTCCATGCAGACTGAGTAACCCAGCCAGAAGATTCCCTGCCCAGCCTGGCAAGCAGCAGGTGACTGCCAGATTAAAGGTCAGGATACAAAGCTGGTTGTTCTAGTAGGGGAGCTTGCAAAGCCTGCTGCCAGTTTAGATTATAACCCACGGGAAGAATCTGTGGAATTACACTAGCCTGAAAATATTTCTATTTGACAGAATGTATGCTTGAAAAGGCATTTTTGCTACAGATACAGGATCCTTCCTAGTCATAGGTATTTTCTTGTGAGGACTTGGGGAAAACACATTAGTTCTTCAATGGTTCTTCACCTCTAACTAAAACAGAGGGCAGGTTACCAGAGCTTGCAGGTTACCATAACTTCATCTGATTTTAAAAATGTCCCAGCCAACAGTGAGCCAAAAAATCAAAATTATTAGAATTATGTGTTAGGACCTTTTTACTCATTTTCAACAAAGTGAGGATCTTAGTGAGTAGCACAAGAGACAGGAGAAACTTTGACCAGCTTGGAAGATCTCAGGGATTCGTAAAACACATCCTCAGCCATTAAGAACTCCTCCTCATGGAACCATCCTGCAGGGCTAGACTATTGCTTCAAAAGGCTAACAATTCAAATCTTAGCTTGCAGCTAACTTCTTTCAATAGATAGATGGTTTTGTTTGCAATTTACCATATGTTTCAGTAGTTCAAGAGAGTGGTTAAAAAGAAAGCGTTATTTTCATGCATTTTTCCAGCAGAAACCTTTCAAAGATGCCAGAGAATAATTTAAATCTCCTGCTTGGTATTCTACATTTAACTCCTCCTCATACTACTCCCTTTTGACAAAGTGGCATATTTATAGCAAGTACTTTGCATCACGAAAGAAACCCTTTCAACAAGCAACATCTATCTTCCTTTTCAAAATACACACACATAAATACAAGTATGATAATTGCAACCCTTATTATTTCAACTACTTTTCAGTACCTACTAACTAAATGCAAGTTGTTCTCTGATCTCCATGCTATATTACATTTATTCACGTTCATTTCTTCTGATTTCTCCAAGTTATTTGATTCTGAGGAATACCCTTTGCTCCCCAGCAAAGTTTCAGTTCAGCAAGGTAGATGAGAACTGTCAAGTCTAAACTGGAAACTCAGTCCTGCATAGATGAACAGAAAGTTGATCTTTCAATCTCACAGTCCTGCAGAGTAAGCGGAGTGGGGAATAGTTTGGTATCTTGCACATGGGAGTCCAAAACTGCTACAGCTAAAATTCTGCAGGGATTTAGAGATGTTGCTCTGTTGTGTGCATCAGCTTGCTTGGTAGAATTATAACTTTACATTATTAATCCATTTTGTTTCTTCATTTTCCTAAAACATTAAATATTTGGTAATTGACTAAAGTTCACTGAAATTGCACCAAAGAAAGCAGCTTTATAAAAGGTTTTGGAAAGTAAGCAAATGCTCCAATATTCATCAGTGTACCCTGGCAGCCAAGAGGGCAACCCACATCTGTGGATTCACCAAGCACAGCATCACCAGCTGACCCAGAGGGGTGATTACTCCACTGCATTCAGCTTTGGTGCTGCCTCCCCTTGAGTACCAGGAGCAGTTCTGGGCCCCACGGTTTAGGGAGAATGTGAAGGTCCTTAAATGCATCCAGAAGAAGGCAGCAAAGCTGGTGGTGGGGCTGGAATGGACATCCTGTAAGGAGCACCTGAGGGCCCTGGGCTTGTCTAGTCTGGAGAAAGGGAGGCTGAGGGGCGACTTCATGGCTCCCCACAGTTTGCTGAAGAGTGGAAATGGAATGGGAGGTGGTGATCTCTTCTCCCTGGTATCCAGTGATGGGATGTGTAATACCTTTGTCAGGGGAGGTTCAGACTTGTCATAAGGAAGCCTTTCTTCACAGGTAGTCAAACACTGGAACAGGCTTCCTAGTTTGTCACTGTTTAGACACATTTAGACAATGCCATTAATAACATCCTTTAATTAACTTCTGGTGAGTCAAGCAGTTGGATTAGACGATCATTGTAGGTTACTTCCAACTGAAATATTCCATTCTACTCTAAATTCTGTGAAGAAAAATAAAAGTTTAAAAACAAAAAAATCCCCCTAACAAGAAATTCACAGGCATTTTCTATTATATAACATGTTCACCACCTGAACTTTTAAGATGAAAACACAGAATTGATTTTTTTTGTGATGAGGTGATTCAGCAGAACACAGAAAACATTTGAACTAGTTCTCTATATTTATCAGTCACATTGTTTTGTCACAATGAATAAAGCATTCCCAGCTGTATTTTCTGTATTTATTGTAAATGAGATACAAAAGAAAACTTTCAGCACTAAAAAAGTAGGTCATGTTTCTTCCTTCTCATTAGCTTTAAGCAGCAAAACCCAGTGGCATAGGAATATTTATCTATCAGAATGACTAATAACACCTGGCAGTGTGTTACCAGGAGATGTAACAAGCAACTAGCCTTGTTTCATGTGGGTGGGGTCTTAGTTCTGCCAGCTCAAGATACAAGTTCTTCTGGCCATCTCCTGCCATGAGCTGCACCCTCTATATTTTGTCACTCGGGGCCCATAGCCCAACACCCAGGTACACCCAACTGCAGCTCTAGCTACTTCTGAAACAAGAGCCAGTGGATGCAGAATGTGGATCCATAGGATGCCACATGCAGCAGTCTCCTGACAGCAAGGCAGAGGGTTTAAGGTACATTAAGGCAAGCTTGAGGACTGCAGTACTGTCTAGCCCAGCAGTGGCATGCTGGGTTTAATGCAAAATCCTGCTCCTACATAAGCACAAGGTCACAGCCATATTATTCTCACACAGATACTATTCATCCTCTATGAATTTGGGGGAATGATAAGTCTCCTTGACCACTTGGAAGAAACATCTAGCCTTTCCTTAATGACTATGCTTGCATTTACTTGTTCTTTCACCTCAAAGAAGAAGAGATACTATGATTCCAACACACTCTCAAGAATTTCAAACACAAGTTTGTGAAATAAAGTTGTCAATGCTTTCGCTATTTTCTCCTGACAGTTACTATCCACACAGCACAGATGTGTCATTCTGCCAGCTACAGATATACACACTCCTGACAGTGCACTTTAAAATAACAGCAGTAACAGCACTGCAAGTCATCCAGATTTCGTTGTGCTACGTGTTTGCAGATATTTACAGGTTTTCTTAGCACTATATGAAACTGCAACAACGCATTGTGCAAAATGCATTGTGGCTTGAAACAAATGTCATATGTCAGATAAAATTGAATTACATTACTGCAACATTTTCTCATGTTTTTGTAAGGCTAGGAGGATGGATTTTTCTAAACCAGGGCTGACTGCCACTGCTATTATTCAGATCAGTAACAAAATTATCTTTGACTCAACTGAGCAGAACAGGGTTTCTAACCTTATTAATAAATGTCAACATTATTTCTCTTTCAACAAATACAACTATAACTGTGTAGCTTGTGTGGTTTTGCAGCTCTGTATTTGTAAATTCTCTTTTCTTTTTTATACTTCTACAGACCCATTTCTTAGTGACAAGGTGCATCCCCAAACCTAGCGGCGATCTGATTATTAACCCATAAACTACAGACACATCTCCTGTAAGGTCAACAGGAGTCACCTCCACATAGCCAAAGGTATTGTTGAATACCATGCTGCATAAACCCACTGACTTCCAGACTTCCCTGGGGCCTGATGCTGGGAACCTTTACTAGAAAACAGACCTTGCTGCAGGCAAGCTAGTTTGACTGAGCAGGAAGGGACTGCTTGCACATCAGGGCCTTCATAGCAGCTGTCTTCTTTGATCAAAGACTAGTTTTGTATCTCTTTTCTAACTAATTTTAGCTTCCTATCTGGTTCCTACTGAAGAATGTGATGCTATCTACATCCTTCAAATGCCACTCCTGTCTCTGTTCCTACATAAACCTATCAGATCACTCAATTAGAGATGTTTCAGAAAGACTATCTGACCTTAGGAGATGCAGATCCAGATCAAAGGTTTAATGCATACTTGAATTGCATTTCTTTAGATTGGACAGGGATGATAATTTCACTAACCCTGCAGCAATTTAATGACAGGTTTCTGTTGCTGATGCTCTATTATTCATCAGATCAAAAGGAGCTTCCTTTCAAATGAAGGCACACAAAAATTCACTTGATTTTCTCTGAAAAACACAGATTAAGAAAACAGTCTTTAATTTATTTGTAATGTTACTACTAAATTGTTCCAAATAATCACTCATAAATGTTTTAATAGCACTGTTAATACCCAATATCATCCTCTGCAGCATACAGAAATGCCAGGAAACAAAAGGAACTTGTGAAAGTTTTAATGGAATTTCCACTGTTAAATTCTGATGAATTTTTTTGAGTCACTTTCTCTTGCTTCAAGTGGGACCTATGCAGTGAATTCAGAGGACCTGTGCTACACAAACTGGTGAAAAGAATCACAACAGGCCATATCTCCTGACATATGAAGGTAAACAATATTCTGCCCTTTTGTAACAGCATAAAAATCCAAAAGCCAATGGGAAAGCATGATAGCATTTGTGAATGGAACACACCAAATCATGTTTTGATTTGCATTTAATATGAAGTACAGGTTCATAGTTTCAGGTCTCTTCTCACAAACAAAAGCTCTGTGGGTAACCCTGCTGGCAGAGTTTGCAACAGAACAATCCCATGAAATGGGACATTCAGGAAGCCAGAAACTGTGGCTGTTCAGGGCTTTGCCACAAGCAGAAGCTTGCTGTAAGTTATCATTATCCCTGTGACAGTGGCACAGCTGGACACGGCCTGGGGTGCTGCAGATACTCAGTTCCATGGGCCAATGTATCACTCACCCACCCTACACCCATGAAGGCAAATGCTCACAGCTGTGATGAAGGAGGCCAGAATGCAGCCAGGTGTTCAGTCCAAGAGCTCTAAAACAGGCAGAAGGGCAACTTTGAAGTTATCTGCACTATGGTCTTCCAATGCCCCTGCCACCCCTGTCAGAGCTGTCAGATAAAAATCTTTGTAACATTGTTTACACCCATGTTACCTTTTCTCTAGACAGGAAGGGATCTATTTTATTCCACCGTATGCCTGGATTAGCCAACACAATCATACTGGTGCATATCTCATGTTGGTATAACAATTCTGATATTCTGCAAACAGCTCATTAGCTGAAGTAAGGTACATAAAAAAAGCTCTTAAGTGGGCCAGACACATGGAATAACACAGAATAATAGAGATAGGTGAGCAAGCACCACGATTTCTGCTCTCTAGCTTACACTGAAGATAGACATCCACAGCTGCAATAAAGGAGCAGGCATTTTTGATGTGGCCCAGACAGATGCTGACATATCTTGAGCATCCTAAAGGCATCAGGACTTTATTTCTCTTCTGGGAATGCAAAAATCAGTGGTTTATTTTTACTGAGGGATAATTAGCATCTATCAGTGATTCAAAGGTTCAAGTATGTATACATAAACATACTTGTATATATACAATCACATGTATATGGGTATTTGTATCTCTCCATATATATGCGTGTATGCGAAAGTACATACCTACATATGCATATTCAAACAAAATGCAAGTTGATACATATGCAAATATCACTCCAGGCACTAACTTCTGCAAGTTTATTCCTCGCAGTGAAATGACAAATACCTTGTGTTTTCCCATTTTGTCTTAGTAGGAATGATGGATATTAGTTATCCAGGGATAGAACAGCAAAACCAACAATAACAAATCCTGGAACTCCTAACTGTGAAGACAAGGTCTGTCCTACCCAAGGCAGATGGGCAGCAACAGAAGGGCATACTGTCACTGATGATTCACTTGACCCCATGAACAACCTGCATCTCCCAAGAACTTCTCTGCAGAAAACAGCTAGCAAGACAGTTACTGCCTTTTCTTTGTACCAAATTCGATTACAGTGAAGTACAATATTAAATTTAGACTAAATAAGCTTGTTTACCGATGTAAATAAAATGGATTTTCCCTTCCCCCATTAATGAGATAGAAATAACTTGTTTTGAGTAGGTTCCTCATCACTGTAGTTCTTACAACCACAAAAGGAGGATACCCACATGCTTCAGACTCAGCCCCTTCAGAATGGTGATAAATATCTTACAGTAAAGTAGCACACCTGACTGGAAAGACTGCCACAGCTTTGAACTGAAGAATTAAAATATTTCAGCCCAAAATACTTCACAGATGGAGGTCTACAGCCCACATAATACAAGAAAGGAAGTTTTGTGTCTGTGTTCTTTTGCAATAAGACAAACTATGTTAAATGAATTGCCTGTACAATATTTGTATCTCAAGTCACTGCTTCTGCTCAGTCACCAACAACTTTTGAGTCATTCCTTGAAAGATCAGGTCACCCTTTGCTCATCTACATGGGACACACTGAAATCTGATGTTTTCAGAAATCACAGGCAACAGTGACTTACTCTCTGAATTGATTGCATCTGCCCATCCAATGGGTACCAACTAAACAACATACCAACCCCAGGAGAGAAGATTATGGAAACAATATCACAGCTACTGAGGAATTCAGAAGCTCTTCTGAGCTTTGGCAGCTATCTGCAGACCAATTTCATTGACAGGTAAGTCACTGCCTCTACATTTACCCTCACCTCGCAAGGAAGAAAATCTGCCAACTTAAGGGACTTGTGAAATGTTAACTATCTTCTGCAAAACTTATTAAAAAATTAAGCTGTTAAAAAACACTGACACACTTGAATATGGTCATGCTTTTTTGGATATGGTAGATGTTAACTAGGAATAGATTCCATGGTGTACTGTGTTTCTGTGTTCATTACTCTTCTTAGCAAGCTTCCACACTGTAAGGAAAACAAAGACTGCAGCATTTCCTTTTGGACAGACTCCCCTAGGGGGCCAGCACTTGAGGCTGCAGGTGAGAAGCTGTTGTCCTTAGAGTACTTGCTAGCAAAGAGATACACTCTGGGTTACCAGCTCAGTGACAATTTTCTATCTTCAAGTTGCACTCAGATTGATAAACATAAAAGTTATACTAATATTATACAACTATACAATTCTGTAAATGCTCTCTTTCCACAGCTCCCAATTTCTGAACATTCCTAAGTAATTTGCACTAACAAATTGCATGCAAGTTAGCTTTTACTTCAATATTCTTTTTAATTTATTATAATCAAATTCAATTATATACAACATCCAGCAATCACTGGCACTATGACCAGAGTTAGGAAAAAGAATTTCTAGGCTTTAACAATATGGGTGGAAGATTAAGGAGAACAAGTCTCCAGGAGAACAGTGAAGTATGTCCATTTGGGGGACTTGTACTCTATAGAAAAACAAAGGGGAAAAGTCTTCATAACCTCAGTCAGAACAATACTTCCTTTGAAGTTTTATTACAGCTGATTGTAATCAAAGGTCAGTAACAAACTTTCTGCACACAATGCTGTGTAGTCCAAAGTATGCTCTTTAAAGCAGTATTATTTCTGATATGATCTATCTGCCAAGAAGAAGAAATGTAAATATTTGAAAAGCACTAGAGCATACAAGAATGGTGCAACAATTAGGTACTAAATACCACACACAAATTCAACCTGCATCCTTGTGACCAGGGTTAACACTCAGCTCCCTCCTGAACACATTCCTTAAGTGACCTGAACTGCTGACCACAGGCTCACAGTTCTCTCCATCACAAGGCAGGAGAATGGAACTAGAGGTTAGACTTATTTGGAATACAGACCTGAAACCTAGATGCACAGACAGTGAGTCCTTAAGGTGAAAACCAGCTAAAGCCTTCAATATTGACCTCCCTGCTTCACAGAATTCACAGTAATGAGTGAGGCTCTCAGGCTCTCTCTGCCACAACCCTGCAAAATAGGACTGACAGACGCCAGCAAAAATGAATATGAGTCACCTGACCTGACAATAAGAAGCTTGAGGAAGAATGAAGTCAAGGGACTAGATCCAGAAAGTCCCCAAATCTCTCCTATGCACCTAATATAATTGCTATGTCCAAGATGTGGACACACGTGATGTGTGCAGTGACTGAGCAAGGATCCAGCTTTTTTCTTCCAGTATCACTGCTCTGGTTACAGCAGTGCTCTGTAGGTACACAGCCAAAAGCACCACCACCTTGAACAGGTGAAGTGACACAGTAGGATGTTCATGTGAGATTCATTAATCAGGCTTTGAGGATCCAATCCAATAGGTGTATCCTCAGCATGCTGACAGATGTAGACAACGCTATGGTTAAGCACTTAAAATACTGGTACTTCCCCTGTAAATATTTCAGAATCACTTCTTCCAATGTAAAGATTATCGTCTCATTTCTGAAAAGCTAGCTTACCTGCTGCTCTGCTCTGATTTTACAAAATTCAAATATTAAAAAATCATGATAATGATTTAAATTTTACAAAGCTTATTACTTTTTTAATTGAACTTGCATAAAGCACATGCAACAAGTTGTAAATCCCTCCAAATGACCACCATAACTAATACTGTTTTCTTAAAAGGCACTTGTTTTCACTCAACCAAATCACTTTCAGTTTTGACTGTTGCGCTTTTGAGATGAAGAGAGGCAAACAAATAGAAGTGACATATTCTAAGTTAACTTATTCCACAACTCCAACAAGAAGCACAATCTTTCTGAGAAGTGCTATGAGAAATGTTGAGTTACAATGACTTTACAAACAAGGGTGGAGTTGAAATTCATCAACCATTGGAAACAAGCTTAGCCTTAAGAATGCTAGCACTGTATTTGTCTCCATTACATTACCCAACAACAAGTGAACCAAACAAACATGACTATAATTATTTTGACATTCCAATGTTTTATAATGTGATTTAAAGTCATTCCAGGAAACAAAAAATCCAACTCATTTGACCTCCATAATACGCTTAATCAAAAAGAGAGCTTAAGTCTCATAAAACCAATATTTGCTATAGAAACAATTTAACTATAACTGCACCTATCTTATCAAGCTTCCTAGTAAAAAATCCATAATCCTCTTCAGTCGCAAGAGTCAAAGTCCAAGTTTTGGTCATTCAAATAAGTCTGTTTTTTTCAGGTTGTTGCTGTTCCTCTCCAAACTCTCCTGTCCTCCCAAACATGTTCTCCTGAAGAATGTGGCTGAGCAGCACTTATCTTTGTGCACTAAAAGGAATTCATTTCAGTGACCTGTTTTTCTCATCTTGTGAACGTACAAAAATTTCAATGGGAAATTGTTTCACATAAATCACTAGTCAGAGTAGATTGTACCTGCTGTGCCATTATTTCACTAATTCCCCTATATTATTTGTTCAGCTCAACAGAGGAAACTTCAATAAATTAATACCACAAAGGAGAAAATAAAAGTGAGGCAGTTGTTTGAAGGTTTTCCATTATTTAACAGCTCTTCAATGATATTCCCCTTACCTGATCTTCAGCCCTCTAACCGCAAGACTGAAGTACTCTCTGGTTTGGCATTTCTAGATAACTGTAGGAATTCCAAACTTAAAGTTACTTAGCTCATACTACCAGCTTTCTGACAAAGGTAAAGCTGCTTTAAAACACTGAAAACTATTTAACTATGAGTCCGTATGTAGTACAGTAGCACAAGTGTAAATTTTTATTGATAGACTGGAGAAAGTGAAACATAAAATGACAGTCATCTGGCAATGATTTGGTGAAAAACATGGACATAAACTATTTCCCTGAAAACGGTGAAGCACTGCTCAGGGAAAAAAGCAAAGGCTACTTTTAAAGTAACCGTTCTCTTAGGCACAAAAGAACATTGATTGTCCTTATCAGGGAGGAGTAGCAAAGTCTGCCTCCCCAGCCCTACAAAGAAGTGCTTGGAATTCGAGACACAGCTTACTAACACAAGTAGAAATTCAGGTCAGAAAGAGCAGGAGACAGTAAGGCTTGTAGAAACATGCCTGTCTGCCTATTCAGAGGCTTCGCATTGCAATTCGATTGAATCTGCCTAATGCAAGCTTAAAACAGCAAGAGGTGATTTAGAAATGTAGCCGCACGCACAATGCCTCCCTCCTCCCTTCCCACAAGAAGGTCTCAAACTTCTCTACAGCGTCCCTACAGGCTAAACCCAGTGTCCAGCTTCCCTGAACACTGAAGATCAATGTTTCCACTCCAGCAACAACTACATTTTGGGATCTGTGAGTTATTTTAAGCTCATGAAGCATTTATAGTCACAAACAAAAAGCAGTTACAGCAATTAACTTCTCAGGGGTCTAAGAACTTTCAGATGTTTGGAAGATGCTGCAGGGAGAACTGCAAAACCAAATGAAGGGAAAATTCACATTAATCTTGGCTCCTTCTCATTTGCTTCAATCACCTCATTTTCTCATTCTTTAGAATGGTCCTCAAAATATTTTATGCACTAGACTCTTAGAATTATGTGTGACAATTATACATTTTTATCTTCTTTAGCCCAAAACAAATTACACCAAGTATTGAGATCAATAAATACTTTAGTAGTTTCCAGATAAAGTTATATTTATGCAAACTAAAGCCTTTTCTGAGTATACAATTAGTGTATTTCTCAGGAATGTTTCAGCCAAATGCCTATCATTTGACCTGGGTATTCTGAAGATTTCGAAAGGAGTCATACACAAAGAGTTTAGCTCATTATATTTGCCAAAACTAAAGCTTACTCTAGAGACTACACGGACTTTCCATTTTAAGATAAAGTGTAATTTAACGAAGTATCTCTAGAGAGATTGGAAAAATAATTATGTCACAATGACACTGCTTTTTTTTTTTGTCAGTCAGTATTACATATAGAAGTTTCTGAAGGTCAGATACTAATCTGAGAAACATCCACTCTTATAAGCAGCTAGCCTACAATTTAACTCAAGTTGACTTACAGGTAGAAATTAAACCATGGATTCTGACACCATTTTTAGTAGGAGACAGAGTAGGATCTGTATGGGGTACTCATTTCTTCTCAATGGGGAAATAATTCTGTCTTGTGAACTGCACAGGATCCCAAAAAATAGCTGCTATAGTGCTGAAGGCTGGAGGAGATGACAATTGTATGACTCAAACACTTTTTCTGTCCTTTCACTAATGTTTAGTTCTAGAAGGATAAGTTAAAAACTTCCCTTAAAACTGTTTAAAGACATGAAATACAGTAACCACCTTCTTCTCCAGATGCAGATTCCCACATAACTGGCTAATAATAGTGTTTTCTTTGTCATTTTCCTCCATACTTAGCCTAGATCTAAGGACACCCCCTGCAAAACCTACAGAAAAAAAGAAAAGCCTCTGTGATGCAACACTGAGAACAGCATAACTAAAGTTCTTAAATGCTGTGATAACACAGATGTCAGAAAAGAGATGTCAGAGCTCTGGCCATTTATAACAGTACCTTCAATCACTGAATCATCCATTCTGCTCTGGTTAGGCAGCACTCAGATGTACTGCTGACTAGACGAAGAAAGTTGACTATCACTAGCATGCAAACTATTACCCATATTCTGTCATCTTCCTGTTGTCCAACCCAGAAAAAAAGTCAGCAAGAGAACTGATGTGCAATTTAAATTGCTTGTCAAACTCAAATTTGGTTTGCTGGGTTAATAGATAGTTATGAGGATTATATTGCTCTGCTAACTGTATATGTACCTTGCAGGCACATAGGGTATGGAGAGAGCAGAATCAAAAACTCCTATCAGTAACCTCCTTGCAGACTGGAGATGGGGGTGGAGCGAACTATATGGCCCTTTTCTACCCCTCCAATAAAAACAAAATACAAAAGTACGTATATTGTTCAGTCCATGGGGCATGAAATAGAAACCAAAACCAGCAATGCTATACTACCACAGCGTGAACCAACTACCCATGCAGGGAAGATGATGTTTCTCTTATGGATGCTTGATTGACATGGATAACAGAGTTCTGAAGATGCTGTGTTTACTCAGTTGGCTACTGAAATGGATCATTAGTTTTTATTAGCTATAATGCAGCCACTAAGCATTTTGAACACTTCATGCCAAAACATACCAGAACACATCCCTGTCATCATGTTACTGAAGTGAAAACTAGATCCACACAGTAAAAGGCTGAAGGAACTGAATCACAATAAATCTTCAGTCAGGAATGTGCTATATCCTTCTGCAACACAGAAAGTGCTGCTGCCCTCACTGCTGAAGCATAAAGAATATCAATTATATCTAAATCCTTTCAATGTTTCTTATTAAAGAACGAATTCAGTAGGATGTTTATGCCCAGATTCCCCTAACAGAAAGCTGTCACTTTATATGAAAATATGAAAATTCATAGGTCACACGCATAACTAATTAAACAAGAGAATGATGTACAAGCTTCAATTAAAGAGAATGCAGCGATGCCCTTCAAAAGCGAGTCTGAGAAGAGCTGTACCTATTCCAGAGTATTTCTTAATGCAGAGAGGTGCGGGTGGCCTGAAGCCTGTCCCTAGGCTCTCCTTGTATTTATCTGCCCACCCTGCCGTGGGCGGCAGGCACCGAGGCACCGCACCTGCCCGGGCTCGGCTCCCCTCGGGATGGTCTCCCCTGCACCGCCGCGCTAATCGCCTCCCAACCGGGAAAGTTTAGCCCCACTTAACGTCCTCTAAGACCCTTTAAACACACCCAGGATTTGTTCCCTACAAAGGTTTCGGGGTGCTTGGTTTGCCAAAGGCAATTTACGAAGTAGTTACGCTTCGGCAGCCTTGCGGAGGACAGTTGTCTTTTCCGCCCCCATCGCACAAGCAACCGCGGCAAATTCAGCCCCGCGTCCCAGAGCAGCCCACGGACGGACTCGAGTCCCTGCCGGCGTGCGGGGACAAGGCTCGGAGCCGAGGGCAGGCTGGGCAGCGCGGAGAGGACGAGCTGCCAGCCCCGCGCAGTCCCCGGCCCCGCAGGCTGAGCCCTGCCCGCGGCGGCCGCGCTCCTTTCCCTGCTCCGCGCCGCTCGCCCCCACTCACCGCCACTGAGCCCGACGAGGAGGCGACGAAGACGCGGATCACCATCTTCACCTCATGAGCCGCGGCGACAGGAGCGGTCGGGACGGGGCAGCGAGGCTGCGAGGAGCCGCTCCCCCCCACGGGACGCGGACGGGGCCGGGGCCGCCCAGCTCCACCTCGCCGCCGCCCCCGAGCGTGGCCAGTGCCCGCAGCGCCGCAGCACCCCCTGCCCTGCCCTGCCCTCCCCGCTCAGTCCCTCTCTCTCGGGCGAGCCGAGTCCGGCTACCGGCTGGCAGGAGGCAGCGATAGCGGCGAGAGGCGGGGGGTGTGTGGGCGGGCGCAGGGACCGACGGGCGCTGTAGTCCTCCCCGGGCGGGGACAGCCGTAGCACGCAGCCGGGAGGGAGCCAGGAAGGAGCCTGCCCGCCCCCAGCTGCCGGGAAAACGGAGGCATGCGGCAGCCTGCCCGCCCCAGCTGCCGGGCCCCAGCGCCCGGGGCTGCCCGCTGCCGCCGTGCGCCTGGGAGAGGCTTGTGCCGCCCTCCAGGTGCGCTGCCCGCAGGTCGAGGTGAACAACGCCTGAAATTGCTCCCCTCCGTCAGGAGGGCTGCTCCTCGCTCCAGCACAGCCTGCTTCTAGTCCTCCTACCCTACCCCATGCGGAGCCGCCAGATCTGATCCGCTGGGTCCGAGTCTGGCCCCTTACTGCGGCAAAGGGGTGGAAAATGAGCCGTGCTGGACAGGCATTCCTGTCAAGGCAAGCAACAGGGACAACGTAGGAGAGGCAGGACACTGGGCGAGAGGGCTGTCCTATGCCATACATCCCAAAAGAGTTAAACAGCGCTGCCTGTTTTCACTCCCTGGTATGGATGTACAGTTTCCAATATTGTCAGCTGTGAACAGATGTTATTAATCATCAGGATAAGCAGATAACCCCAAATAACTCTTCATCAGTCAGTTCATCTGCAAGTGACCAAGGGGAACACGGCCCTCATCAGCTTTTGGGTCTGTGAGGATGCAGCCTGCCTTTAAATAAACTCAAGAACCACACAGCTCACAACCTTATTCATGCTACTACAGTCGTGACCCTCATCCTCTTACTTCCTTGTGTGCAGCCAGATGGTTGCTCATTCCCTCTGACTAAATTTCCCCTTCCCACCATTTCACCCCAATGATGAAGTGTGCTGTGTCATCTTCCTTCACACTTTTTTATTGCCACTGCCCTCAGTGAATTTCCACTGTTCAGACTAAGCACAGACCTCGACTTGCTGCTAAATATATCTTTAAAGTTTGTTGTACGTTTTAATATTGATTATTTCTTTTGAAATCCTGAATTTCTTGAGGAAGGTACCTAGCAAGAGCCATAAAATTCTCAGTGCTCTCTTACAGCTTGATTTATCTTGTAGGAGTCATTGGAAAGCTTTCTACTGATTTCATTGTCCTCCAGACTGGAGCTTAATATCAGGAATATAAAGTTCTAAAACAGGAATTCAAGTACCAATCTTGCAGAGATGTATGCATTACTTTGCTGTCGTGAGAGAGTGCTTGTTGAAAGAAAAAGAGTAAACTATTGGAGTGCACTTAGGTACAAAGGTTACGATTTTCTGGGTTCAGTACTCCTGTCTTCACTTAAGCATAACTTTTACTATGGGAACCACAAACTGGTGAACGACAAGCATTTATTGTTTAATTGCTGCTGAATAACCGGGGAAAGCAGCAAAGGAGACAAACTTGTTTTTATATTGGTTTGTAAGGCAACACCAAGCAATTTGTTAAAATTCAGTGATAGGTGAATAATTGCAGGAATTTGCTGGAAAATTCCCATTACCCTACTCAGTGAATTTCCTTCACGCTGCAGGATTATTTCTGACAACAGATTTTCCTGTGTTTCTCTAAGTTTCCTTTAAAAGATGGAGGCGCTTACTTCCTACGTATTTCTCTATTTACTTACTACTAGAAAATATTGGGTTTAATATTCTGTTTTGGCCATACCCTCATTTTATGAAACAAAATCAGGGCAACTCATTGCAGCTGGTTGTACATGATTCACTCACAGCACTAATACATAGCTTTAAACTATAATATCAGTAACTCCTGCTTGCTAATATATTTCATAAACACTGCAAAGCAGAAAAAAAGATAGAAAGACTGATTCTGAAGGGTGCTGGACATCTTTATCTCTTACTAAATAGAAGAAGAGAATGCTCCTACATCTCAGAGACAGCCTTGACACATAACCAATAACTCAGAGAAAGCATGTGGCAACGGCATTATATGGAAAAAGCATGAGCTGTAAGTAAGAAAATTAAGAATTCTAATGGGACTGTAAAAACTGTAACTAAGGTATTTTTTAAGATTGTTTTCTCTTCATATAAGAACCTTCTATTTTGTGGGATCCAAAAGCCACAGATACAGTCTCCTTTCCCATGTGGAAAACAGACAATTTTCAGTTCATTCGAAAGTGTTTATAAGCTGCATAAATTCTCAAAAACGATGGGGGAAAAATGTCAGACAAGACACTGCACATTTTTCTTTTTTATTGTTTTTAGAGTCTCCCTTTTGTTCCTGCAGCCCTTGGGTTGGTAGGTTCCTACAGTTTGAACTTCAAAACATAGTTTGATCAGCTAAACTCATGGCAAGAGCTGATAAAAACAAATTGAGATGAAGTACCAGAGCTCCTGAAGATCTTCCCTCTATCACACTTGGCTCAGCTTTAGCCAAAGCTTCAGTATCTTTATTCCACACATATTTAGAGAAACCACCAAAGAGTAGGGGGCTCCCTGCCCACATTCAACTTGATAACTAATGCAACAATTTCATTAAAGCATCCTTTCAAACACACTTTGGAACTGATTTTTAAAAACCTCAGCCTGTATTTCAATTAATTTTCTTGTAATTCTTAATTTTTAAAGTATAATATTTTGGGCTAAAAATTTTGCACCTAGGACTTTTCAGTATCAGCTTTGATGCAACATGGGAATTGAAAATCCAGACAGCTTTCTCATGTCTCTCTTTTGCCAGTCTTTCCATACACATAATGAAGCTAGTTCGTTGTGGAAGTAATCCAGAAAGTTAGGAAAAATAAACATTACACTGAGACGCTGAAGATTTTAAAGCTTCTAGAGCAGCATCTTACTTTATGTGGCTCCTAAGCAGGGAATTGTTCCTCTGTGGTGTGTAAAACCTATTGGACATCACCCTGTGAGGTTTTGCATTTTCAAGTGGTGTACAGGTTAAGACTGGACATCACCCTTTGTTCTGCAGCTGCTGCTGAGGCCACGCCTTTAACTCCATTTCTATTGTACAGTTCTGGACGCTTGAAGACAAAATGGTATGAACTTTTAGTTAAGTAGAAGAAATGTAATAAATTAAAAACATTGCTGAAATGATTTATGGGCAGTTTCCCATGTTTACAGGAGGTACAGAAAGACTGGAGTAGACAATGTGAATTTATGGTGGGCAGGGGTAGTTTCTAAAGATTTTGTGGTAAGAATGATTCATTGTTATGCCAGATCTTCATGCAAGATTAAACGGAACTTTACTGCTGCTAAGGTAACAAAGTACACACAAACCCAAGGCTCATGAGTATGTGGAAACAGAAGTATAAAAGTACAACTTTGAACAAAGAATAGTCTAGCTATGATAAAACATGATTGTATAGTAAGATACAACAGGTATAGAATAAAAGTACGGGAGAAAAAAAATATTATGTTCGGAACTGAAAAAAATTGTTAAGGTGGCTTCATTTCCACCTGAAAGAAGCAGTCTGTCTGAGGCATTTTAGAAGTTTTCTAGTCTGTGGGTTGTTGGTACCAATCAGTTATTCCTCTGGGTTCCGTGAAACATTGTTAAGAAATGGTGAAGTCTCATAGATTCTGCAACAGTCCACATACTTTAAATTTCTAAAGAGGTCTTTATCACTTTTTAAAAATTCCAAGTATCAGAACATGTTGAAAATTATAGATTTAGAATACCATTAAAAGCTCTGACAGTTCAGATCAATCTTTTTTGGTAGAAATGTGACTGTCATGGTAGGGAGCAGAAAATGAAGTTAAAAGGTAGAGAAGACACAGTGCTCTAGCTTCAACAGACCTACAGAGTATCAACAGCTTCTTTTGCACTGCAGAACACCAAAGATAACTGAAAGGCTCTAAACCATACAAAATGGCCAAGATAATGTAATGTAAGTACAGGACTGTTTCACTTGTTGAGTAATGGCACTCAGTGTGGTGGTGGCTGATAGCTGTCTTGGACAGACACAGCTTGAAAGCACATGAGATAATGCTGCTTGGAGCCCAACTCTGTGCATGCATTCTAGAAACCACTGCGTTTTTAAGATATCATTTTATTCACAAAAGTAACCTCCAGAGCACATTTGCTCCATTGTGCTTAAATGCCTGCAGCTGTGGGCTGGACATACTCTTATGAATCCTCCTCTACATGCACAACAGGTCAAGCAGCTCCTAGTCAAGATCACTCTATCCTTTGCAAAAATTTTTCGGATGTTTTATTAATCATTGATGTTTCTCAATAAAAACTCAGTTTCATCCAAGACTCTGTTCTTTCCAGAACCTTCACTGTGGCCAGAACTTTACATTCAGAACATTTCTCAGTTTTCCTCCGTATCAGATTTTAGAGATGACATCCCAAGATAGAACTCTCTCTTTTGACTTGAATTACTCTGAAGCTACGACAAAGCCTATGTGTTAAAGCAGGCTCTTACGAAGAGACAGAGCTGGAACAATTTTGAGAAAGCTACTGATTCTTGCATTTACAAATTTGTGGCATGTTGAGGAGAGCAGAGAGGTACATCTGTTCTTCATTTCAGAATTATTTCTGTACCATCTTTTTATAAGTGACAGAAGAAAATAAACCCAAACAAACAAACAAATTTTTTTAAAATTCCAGAGATCTTAAGTAAACCTTCCTTCATGCCATTAAATCCAAATGTACTTAGATAATTACAAAGCTGTATGAGTCCATTCTTCTCAGAGGCAGCTCTTTAGTGAAAGTCACAATCTGCTGCTCTTTAGTTAAAACATGACTAGTTTTACTATCTGTGCCTGCTTTGATTCCCTCCATGAATTCCTAATATTAAGCACCTTTGAAAAGAAAAACATTTTCTTGTGAAATTCCACATCTGATATAGGTCAGTCATCTGACTTGCTCAGTCAATTGGACCTAGAGATTAAAACATCTTTCATATTCTGTATAAATCAGTCATCATTCCTTAAGCTTCCAGCTACATTGTGTAAGAAGTTCCAGAGTTCATTTTCTACTCGGGTCTTTAACGATCCACTGTTACTGAAGGTGGTGGCTCTGACTGAGGAGCAGGAATTCAGGCAGATTTCAGTCAGGGTCAAGCCTTCTACCCTGTCTACACTTTCAGCACAAGACATTGCAAGCAAATCAAGCCCAACAATGTCAAGTCCAGTAGGTTTGCATTCGTATTTCTGATTTGAACAACCTTTAGTAATCTACATTACTGAAGAGGGATGAGGGATGAAAACCCCCACTAATCTCATTTCCCCATCTGCCGTTCCAATGAAACCTAAATTTGCAAGCACTCAAGATATGAAGTGCACTCAAAGAGCAGCCATGGAGCCTTACATTACTGCCAGCCCTTTCCGGGAGGGACCTTCTGCCAAGCCCTTGGAAAAACAATCTACCACCACATTCATTTTGGCTTTTTTTCAGCTGTTTTCCCATATCTGTTCAGTTCCACTCTGACAAGGCACTTTAGAAGACTAATTTCTTGCAGGATACAGAAGTGGGTTGGCAATAATATTTACATATGCAAGGACAAAAAGAGAGTGATCTTGCGGAGAATAAGGAGCAGTTGAGTACATGAATTTTGGCAACTTTTCTAAAGTGTATGCACTAAGTGAACCAAGAATAGTTATTATTTTTATAGTATTTAGGAGTTTTTCAGATGTTTCACAGAACAGAGAGGTGGGGAAACATCTCAAACATGGAAAGCTGATGTAAATTTGAGGATAAGGATTATGTGTGCTCTGCTTTTCAAGCATGGGTTCAAGCCCACAGATGAAGGCCACTCTCCCACTGAGGGGACACAAAACTGTACTCAGTTACTGTCCTAGGGTGACTTTATGATGCTTGTATCCCCAGTTGTCTGTTCTGTCTATGCTGGATATTATATTCTGTGCCTTCAATTCTGGTTCTGAGAGCGAAGGCGGAGAGAAGAAGAAGAAGCACAGAGTTTCTTATCAGAGACTGCACTCACTCCTCCACATTCTGCCCTGGACCGTGTTGTCTGGGCACGGATGGAGCAGAACAGAGCTCTCCTTTGCTTGTTAGTTAGTGTTAGCTAGCTGAGGCAGAGAAGTCTTCCCTGGACTGTTTTTCTTTCCCTTTTTTTGGAACTGTTTGAACCTGCTCCAGACGGGGGACCCAGGGAAGCACTGAGAGCTTGCACTTTGTGGCCCACCAGGGCCTACTCTGGGCAGAGGCCTTTGCCAGTGCCAGAGGGATTGACAGTGGAGCGACCTCCCACAGGAGAGACTCTCTGAATTTGTCATCTCTTCAGAGCAGCAAATGAGTTTTGTAATCCGAGACTGTTCACTTTTCGTGCGGGGGGGGGAGTGCTTTGCCTGCTAAATAAACAGTTTTTTTCCACTTCTCTCTGAGGAAATTTTTCCCAAACTGGTTGGGGGGAGGGCCCGCGTGGGTTTGTTTTCTAGGGGGGCCTCTGTTGGAGGTTTTCTCCAAAATTTGCCCTAAACCAGGACAGTCACAAGTTTGAGACAATCTTTAGGAACCATCAGAAAAAAATCTTTGGCCCACTTTTAATCCTCATCTCAGAGGCCAAAGGTGTCCCCACATGCAGCATGGGTGGCCCTGCAGTGGTCAGCTGGCCCCACCCTGGCTCAGGTGTAGCCCATCTCTCTGCAGAAGATGACACAGAGCTGACAGAGCTCCCCACAGACAGGAGGCACAAGCAGCATGGATTTAACTCCACAGAAGCAGCGCAGACAACTGCAGCCAACATGCTGGCATTCTTCTGGACCAGGGGAGTGATGCCCTGACATTGTTGGCTTCTAGGGTAGGGCAAAGGAGAATGAAAGAGTGGAGAAATCATACGGGTTCTGTTTCCCAGACTGGATGGGGGATGACCCAATCTGGAGAGGGGACTAGCAAGTGGGAGCTGAAGCTGGTAGAGGGAGAAGGCAGGAAAGGAAAGAGTGGCAGCAGTAATCAGGCCTGCACTGCAGACAGGCTGTATTGACCTACATGGGAAGTGATTGAAATGTCAGAGGCTGTTTGAACCAAGATGACCCTTCGCTGCCTGGGCAGAAGCTGAAGAGATGTGGGCTCAGAGCAGGAGCACACAGAACGGAAACAAGGTGCCTGGCCTGGCACCATCAGGTTAGCATAGATACCACCTGTGCAACCAATACACTGAACAAAGGAGCATGTAGGAGGCAAGGTAAGCCAAACAAAAAGACAGCCAAATAACTGAGAAACCATACAGTGTGTCAGGTAATAAGTAGAAAAATTATTCATGTCCTTCCAGGCATTGCCTTGTAAGTCTCAACCCTAACTGTTTTGAACTAAACACAGACCTGTCGGTCAAAGTAGACACACACTTTGTATTCATTGGTAGTGTAACCCTGCAAAATTTCCTAATACTTGTTTATTCCTTTTAGATTTGTACAATAAAGTCTGTTACATTTTGCATTTCCATGTCCTCTGTTCTGCACAATATTTTCCCTGATCAGATCTTTGGTGCAGCTACTACTCTGTCTCAGAGCTACCTGAGATTTATTTTGCCCTGCTATAAAGGTACTGGGGAGGTAGTGGTTGGAAAGCAGTATTTTCCATAGAGGGCTAATTAACCTGCAACTGTTGTTCAGTTGTAAAATGTAAAGCGGTGAAAATGCTAAGTGGAATTTTTAACACTTCCCTAAAGTCAGCTACAAAACTCAGTACTGTTACCCCTGGCCACATTTGATCTTACCATCTCTTCTTTGCAGAAAATGAATGACATTCTTTGCATCCATGTTTTTCTACTGGGAGAACTGCTGGTTGACACAATTAGTATGAAAGATTTTTGTCAGTGAAGGCTCAGCTTAGGCCAACTTCCAGACTAGTCAGAGCATGAACTGGATGGTAAGAACAAAAAGCTAATACAGCCCCATTTGTTTGGGGTTTTTAATTAACTACAGAAGGATGATGAAAGACACACAACTGGTCTTTACAGGAAATCTGTAAAACAAGGATGGCCTGATCAAAATGAGAAGCTGTGAGAGGTTAGCAAAATTAATCTTGCTGCAAGAAATAATTTGTCAATTCATCAACACCATCTTCTCAATATATACTTTCTATTTAACTAAGCAACAGACATCATGCAGCCAGCAGGGTCAAGTCTGCTGCTCTGCTAATGGCATGGCAAGGGTAAACATGTCAAAGCTGCCATTGATTTTTTTCTAAATGCAGCTAGACTGAACACAAATTACTTTCAGAACAGCAGATATAAAATAACTAATGAAAGTATAGCCAAGCAACTATGCTGCTAAACCTATTTTGACAGCATACCTGTCTCAGTCATAACCTATTTTAGTCACGGTCAGAATAGGCTGCTCTTAGATAACTCCTGAAAAAAAAGCTACAGTATTTTAAAAACCTTACTTGTTTTCTTTTTTGTATACAGAAAGTTCTCTCTTGACCACAATTTGTCCACAAATGGACGAATATGATACAACAGCTGTATCAGACCCTCAGTATGTGAGTATTTGTAATGTCTACTTTCAATATGTAAACCCCCTCCACCCCCAACCAGTTCTATTTAAAACAACAGGAGATAACTTTGACTCAATACTAACTTTTTAATGATGGTAACTAAAGTTTAGGAAAGTCTGAGAAATATTCAACTCAACACAGTTGTGTCGTAATTGGATGCAGTATTTTTCAATGGAATCTAGACAATAGGACATGCAACAGACCCATTCTCGGAGTTTTTGGACTACATAATAGGCTGCACTGGAGGCCAGTGTGAGGAGTTCTTCCTCACATCATCAGCAGTTCAAAGACTAGCAAAGGCTCAGCAAAAACCTCATGGGAGACTTGACAGAAGGGAAAATTATTGCTTCATATACCTCCAGAGCCAGTTCAAATCTTTCATTTCAAATCCTCATTGAATCACCAAAGTCTGTAGCTGCAGTCCTTATTCCCATTGAGTGGACCTCACTCAGACAAGTAGCATTCAGTGAAATAAATAGGACTATCTCCGTGAAAGACAGAAATTCCACAACATTGCAGATTTAGGCTGGGAGACAACTGTGAATCATCATGAAAGCAAGAGCAGACTTCTTTTTAGAATGTGACTGGCAAGGGCCTTACAAACCTTCTATTACATGACACAGTGGTGAGACACGAGCCTAGAGCATTTGGGATTGGTTCTGATTTTAGCAGCCAACCTAGATGCAGCAGGCAGAAAAGCAGAGAATCGCATGCATCTTGCATATCTTCTTGAAAGCAACTTCTGAGAGACAGTCTACCTTGCAATATTTCAATTTTGTCACTTTCTGCAATGTAGCCATTAAGCATGACAAGCAGTAAATAAATGTTAAAACATCGTCTTCGTACTTACAGACATCTCCATGTCACTCTGATTCAGCTTTATCTGTGGTATCTTCATGCTGTCTCCATGTTGCTGCCACTTCCAAGGCTGGGCTGCATCACCTCTTAGTCTGGAATTGCATCTGGTTCAACACAGATGCTGAACCAATGAGAATGATTTTTATGGGACTAGGATATAATGAAGACCATGGCTCAAGATACAGTTTCTCTCACAAGCTGGAATTCATGTATTAAGAATAAACCCTTTACGTATTTAGAGCAAATTTCTCATGAGACTGATCAAAAACAGTGCTGTGAGCTTCCCCAGGAACTAAAGGCTATTTATATTTCTTGGTACAAGTTCCACTAACAAACAAAACCGAGTAAACTGCGTTATAATATTTCTCCTATGTCTGGAACTTGCTGAATTCCAACAGAGATAGGAACCTTTGTCAGTGAAGCAAATATTTTTTTGTCTGTCACATGGAAATTCATGTCTTGTTTTCATATGGGAAATAAAAGATTGTTTCCAAGTGGGTTTAGTGCCATAGAGCTGGTTCTTGCACAGAAGCATCTCTCTTATCTACAGAATATTAGTATGGACTTACTAAATTCAAGTTACATCTGCCTACATAATATATTTTATGGTACTTACATTCTTCAGGAATTCAGAAAACTAGAGGAGGAAAAAACATCAACAAAAAAAGCAACCTCGCATACAGTCTTAATCTCAGCTCCCCACTCTGTTTTATTCTGTGACCTTGGAGTTTTTTGCAGTATTGAATTGTAGCATTTCCTAAAATATTAGTTATCTTCTAAAGGTTTTCCTGTCACCTTGCTATTTTTTTTTGAAAGAAAAAAAAAAGTTTGTTTTAGTAATAATAAATTATTCATTGCTCCTGCAGATCATTCAAGGACACCATTCATAGTTAATGATTAAAATGCAGTAATAAAACATGAAATGTTTGAAAGAAAACAGTGAAACCTCTGAAGGTAGATCTTTGACAGAAATTGCTGAAAGCATAAGAAAATCTCCCTCTATAAATATATATACAAACATAATAATTTCGCTCTTTTTTTTTCTCTTTTTTTTCCTTCTCTTCCTTGCAGGCACCTTTTGTATGTGCAGTTTCAGGTCAATATTCTAGCAAGATGGCAGTTTGTCTATAATTTAATTTTGTATTTTTCTCTCTTCATTTAAATTTTTAGCCTGCAGTGATTATTTGCATGGAAATAAATTGTCTTCAAAGTCTATATTTAGCCTGATATATCGGATTAGAAATGTAAGCCAATCATCCAATGAGGTTAATTTTAAATCCTGTGGAAATTGTACCACTCTATTCAGTTTTCTCAGCACTGGCACCCATCTTGTGTGAGGTCGTATGACCTTTAACTCCAATGTTGAATGTAATTTTCCACCAAAAGGAGTACATGCAATACCCTTAAAATATTCATTTTAGAATTTATAAGGAGAAGAAACCTGAGCAGCAGTCTTTTTTTTAAGTTGATGAACTGAGGGCTGCAATTGTGTTTTAAAATATGCCAAGAATGAACAAAAATGTCAAGATAAAAAAGCAGAAACTTGTGCTTATTCTACTTTTCCTACCACAAGCAGTATTCACCAATTCTTAGTTCAGGGTCACCCACCAATATTGGTAGACCTGCATTTTAGCCAGTGCAGAATTTATTATATTTAGCCAACATTAACATCAATTATTACTATTTTGAAGTTCTACATCTGCCTTAACTGCTACTTTCCAGCTCAGTTTGTCCCCATTCTGCCCCTCCAAAAAAGCAAACATTTTGGATTTTTTTTTCAATAATAATACTGTGGTTTTCTTGGCAGTGACTGTCTAGGGATGACTATCACATTCATCGTCTCCATCAAATCTATTTATATCTATTGGTTAAAATCCAGCTTGTGATCACTGAGCTGCAGATGGAGCTCCCTGAACAGCCAAGGAGTGCATGCATCCATGCCAGGAACACTTGCAGTAACTGTGGAGAAGGGGCTGAGAGGATCTGTCATTACACAGTCTTTATCCCATCAACCTCAGAGAGGTGGCAAAAAAGGCAAAGGCTCTCTTACCTAAGTATTAGTGTCAGGACTTTCAGCAGGCTTCAGGGTTGTTTTTTTTCAAGGAAAAAAATGAAATTTACATGTAATTAAAGACAATATAGGGAGTAGATGCAAAGTCCAACTTCCAATGAACTATTAACAAAATAATAAATACTTTTAAAGTATGGAAAATGCAGGGTAGGAGTTCTTTTTAAAACATACTTTTCTAGCAGAGCTTGTTAAACGAGATCAAGGCAGTTCTAACCTATAAACTTCTGGATGATCTGCGACAGGGATATTTCTGTTTTCTAGGGCATGGGCTCGCTTGAATATTTCATTTCTCAAAGTGCATGAACAGGAACTGAAGAAAGGATTTTAGAAAAGAAGGAAGACAGTCAGAATATTCTCCGTCAAGGCCATGAGCCATGGAGGAGGGTCCCATCCCTGTGCAGAGCTGCACTGGTTTCAAAAGGGCTCCACTCCACGTGGATATCAGGATGTCTTCTCATGGAGCACTGCAGAATTAGGCTAAACCAAACATATTTAATATGATCTCAGAGACCTAAGCTGCTTATCACTGTGTGACAGATAATACATTATACAGCTGAGAGGCTAATAGATTAAACAGAGAAAGGCTGATGGCAAGGCATTTGCACTTCCTTTGGCTTACATTCTCCCCCGAGGAACAATACTGTGAATTTAGGAGGTGCAGGAAAGATTCTCAGCTTCCTCAGTTTCTCCTGAAAACCTGCTTAAAAATATGTATAAAGCGAATTGTCTTCTGTTTATGAAAAACTAAGCAATCCTTAAAGTCATCATCCTGTATAATCTTGATATGAATGGACCTTAAGTAGGAATAAGGAATTAGAAATTAGCTAAATGTATTATTACAGGAAATCACCCAGATATTAAGAACTCTTCAGTTCTGAAATTCCAGTTTCAAAAAGGGGTTTCAATCTACAAAAGTACAAAGGAAATATCTCTGCTAATGAAAAGATATCTATATTTAGCTGTACTGGTGTGTTCAAGTCACTGACGATCCCTGTCCAGAACACAACCTGAGAAGGATCAGGATTTCACATTGCTATTGTCATAAATCAGATTAATAGAATGAGTGAGCTAACAGCACTTGCATGAAAATACAGAGGTGTTTTTACTTTCTGAATTTATATTTTAGGAAACTGTGTTTATTTACTCAAACTATTTCAGAACTGCAACTCTATCTCCTTCCCTGTGAAAATGTGACCACATCCAGAGCCATGGTGTTCATGGTTCAGCTAGCACTTTCCACAATGATCCCTGTGCATGCTATGGGAGGCAGCACAGGGCGCACTCCTGGCTTGGAAACAGCAACACAATTTCAGAATCACTGTAGGGGCAACCATGTTGGGTTGCCTGGGGCTGCATCCATTTAAAGTCTTAATATCTCCAAAGATGAAGACGCCAAAACCTTTCTGGGCATCCTTCTTCAGTGTTTGACCACCCTTGTGGTGAGCAATTTTTCCCTACCCTCTGGTCAGAATTCCCCACGTTGCAATGTGCGTTCAGCTGCCTCTCATCCTTCCAGTGGGCACCTCAGGAAGAGTGTGGATAAATCTTCCCCACGCCCTCCCAGCAGGTAACAGCAAACAGCACGAAGTTCTCCCTGAAGCATCTCTTCTGCAGGCTGAGCAAAGCCAGCAGCCTCAGCCTCCCCTTGAATATCCTGTGTTCCAGCTCCTCACTGGCTTGGTGGCCCTTTACAGGATTCAATCCAGGTTTTAAATGTTTTTCTTGTACTGGAGATTCCAAGGCACATTGCTGATGTCCATCACTAGGGTCCCAGGGCTTTTTCTGGAGAACTGCATCCTGGCCCACACTTGCCTCATGGGGTTACTCTGTCCCTAAGAGTCCCCCTGGCTGAGGCCAGCGCTGCAGCACCTGCAGAGGCAGCAGGGCCAGGCTGGGGCAGTGATGGGCCCAGCCCAGACTCCGCAGTCACCAGGCTGCTCCACAGGCACGGTGCTGCCTGTGCATGAGCTGAGGTCCCATCTGCAGGGCAGTGCCCTTGGCACAAGACATGCAGCTGAAAGAAGCAAGGGTTGGCCTCGGCTGCATCCCCTCCACAGCACTTTGGAGACCACTCTTGTCTGCACAGGCATGGAACGAGCCCCAGCCCAAGAGCCAAACCCCAGGAGTGGGAATATATACCCAAAGCCCCAACAAACTCCATCCCTTGTCCAGCTCAGTAAGAAAGACATTAAACAATGCTGGCTCTAGCTTCCATCCTTGAGGGATGCCTCTAGTTACTAGAAAGCCCTTGTGAAAAAAGGCAATTGGATGAAAGGAAGAATGACAAATTCAAAGGCAGGATGGCGCTGTTTCCAACCTCTCCATCGCCTTTCAGTGCCAGTTTTATTCGTTGCCTCCGCCGGTGCTGAAGCCCCATCTAGAGCATCGCCGCGCTATTGCGCCCGCCGCCCCGCCGGGACCGGGCACCCGCAGCTCCGGGGCGGGGAGCCAGGGCAAGCGACGAAAACCTTCCGTCGCCTTTAAGGAAGGGGAGAAGAGTCAAGAAACCAAAGACAAAATGGCCTGCTCGGCAATCCTGTGCTTCTGCTGTCAGAGCGCTTGGCAATGGCACCACAGTAATTTGAATTTCGGACCTTGTATAGAGAAAGTTAGTGTTGAACCAGCCTTTTCAGGCAATAAATATAATTGCTTGGGTAACTACAGGCAGCTTTAGCTAGCAAGTGTCATCAAGCAAACGAAGAGAAATGCTGATATGGGATACTAATGAAGGAATTAACAGATTACAGTTTATTAACGTCAGTCGACACAATTTCCCAGGAACCCAGACTGTCAAACAAATTTGATACTGTTTTAATGAGATTAAGCATTAGACTGATAATGAAGATTGTGGCTGAAATAGTGTCTTTGCCAAATATTTGACATAATCTTGCATTAAAAAACAACTATAAAGAAAATCAATGTAGCATATTACATGTTAATTTTTAAAACTGGTTAGCAAGTAGGTCATAAAGATGCACTATAGCTGAAGTGTTTTCATTTCAAGGGATTGCATATTTTTCAAACTTACAGAAGAATCTTTTGGATATGATTTTTTCCCATACATTTATCAATGCCCTTGATGAGAACTGCATCGCTGTACATAAAATTTGCAATATGACACACAAATTGCTGCTAATGTGAAAAACAATAAAGGTAACAGTTCTATTATACAGACTGACTGATCAATTGTTGAGATAAAAACATTGTCTAGTTTTGTTAATTCAGATGTGATCATAAATGCAAGCTCATGAACCTGAAAACCAAAACCAGAATCAAATATCTAGATCTGGGACTGAGTCCTAAAATGAAATAGGGCATATCAAAAGAAGCTCATAGGAAGTAAACAGCTCATAGGAAGTAAACAGCAGTTGACTGTTGATGCCACACTAAAAGTCCTAATCAAAACATACATACGTGAGATAAGCATACATGAGAATTTAAATGACACACTGTTTTAGTAGGACCAGTGTCATCAGCTCCAGTGTTCCTTGTCCATAATATGTATTCTGGTATTGCAGAATCACAGAATGTCTGAGGTCCCAGAGCCCTCTCAATATTGTCTGAGCCAATACCCACCTGCTCAAGCAGGGTCAGCTAGGGTAGGTTGTTCAGGACAGTGCCAAGTCACATTTTAGAGCATCTCCAAGGATGGAGATTGCTCAACCTCCCTGAGCAATCTTCTGATCTTTGATTGCCTGCACAGTAACAAGACTTTTCTTATGTTTAAATGGAATTTCCTGTATTTCAAAGTGTGTCCATTGCTTCTTGTCCTGCCACTGGGCATTGCTGACAATCACCTGATTCCTTTGCCTTTACTCCTCTCATCAGGTATTTAGAGACTCTCATACATCAGATGCCTCAATCTCTTCATGGTCCTTCATTGGACCCACTCCAATATATCCATGCCTCCCTTCTACTGGGGTGTCCAGAACTGGTCCCAGCACTCCCAAAGTGTGCCACCAGTGCTGAACAGAGGGGAGGGTACCTTCCCTCACCAGCTGACAGCACTCATCCTCGCAGCCTCAGGTGGCACTGGTTGCAAGAGTGCACTGCTGGCTTGTGTTAATGTTCATTCATCACACATGATGTATCCCAGCCTACATCTTATGTTCAACCAATCTGTACCTAATTATCTCCCTGGCACAGGTACCCAACTTTCCTTGTCAACGTCAATGCTGTTCCAGATTGGAAGTGACCTTGGAGGTGGGATCCAGTTAAAACCATGAGGTTAGCTAATTTCAGCATCCTGCCTCTGAGAACCCCTCCAGCCTGCTTAGTCACAATTATTTCACGAAGTGACAGGTAGTCTGTGTCAACCAGATCTTACAGGTTGTACTTTCAGAGCACTGAGGACACAACCCACCAGCTCTGGCAAACATTGTTAAGGTAATTTATCATTATAAAATTCCCACTTCCCTGGAAGGGAAGCTATAGTCACAAGTGAAGATGAGTTTGACTCAGAATAACAGATTTACCCCAGAATATCTGAGATACAGCCACTCACTTCCTTCTGCAGGCTCTCATAAGAGCAGGCAGCTGGGGCCTTAAAAATTAACTTAAACATAAAATAACTTAAAACTCCCACATCTCTCCCATTCAACTTATCTGGGTAGAAGCACTTCCTTCCACCAGTAAAAAATGTGCATTTTCTTGATGGGAACAAGTTCCGGCTTCTCACCACTAAGGTTTATTACGCCTTTTTACCTCAAACTAAAATTCTCTACCAAGAAGAACAACAGAGCTCACCATCAATCTCTCAACCTTTATTGGTATTGAATCTTCTCTTGGGTGTCTCTCCCTGTAACACTGAGTTTTACGGACCCCTGGTGATTCTTGAAATGTGTTTGTGAAGCCTTTTTAGTTTTTCAACATCTTTCTCCAAGTGTGGACACACAAACGCCTACCTTAGTTCAGGTTTCACTTGTGGCACATAAAGATATGATGCCATTTTTCTCTCCAAACTGTTATCTCCTGGCAGTATCCAGGGAATGAACTGGACTGAATCTCCAACGATCAATACTTCTTACCATTTTTTTATTACTTTAACCACATGGTGAATAGAAAAAGATCAGGCAAGTGAGAGTAAAGCCTATTTCACTCGCTTTGTTTGGATGGACATATCTCCTTTTCCATTGATGATACGAGCTGTCAGAGCACCAGGCCCTCAAACCCAGCATTAGCTTTTGTAAACATCCCTAGTGCAGTCCTTCAGTCTGTCTGAGCAGACACAGGATTTTTCTTTGACTATATGAAACATCCCTCCCCTGCAGACCAGGTTAGTTCACTCACTGTCCTTGCTTTTCTGACAAACACACAGTGACTGATGTCATCAGTCACTAGGTTTTAGAAGAGGATTGACAGATTTGCTTATAAAACAGAAGGAGAAAAAACATCCAGAAAGCAGTCTTCATCAATCTAAGCATCCTTGAGGCACAACATGAATAGTATAATATTCTAGCATTTGGGAAGGGGGAGCAGGGTGGGGGGGAGTTAAACTACTTCAAGTCCTGAGAAGACAAAAAGGATGTTCATAGAATCATAGACTATCCTGAGTTGGAAGGGACCACAAGGATGACTGAAGTCAGTGTTATTTAATACTAATAAGGAGAATTCCAGTAAGTTGATGAATACATCGCAAGAGTTTGTGCACTACAATCTGTAAAGGCTCAAATGCACCCTACACAGGATTTTAACAAATCAAGGATATGAAGTCAAAAATGTTGTCACCAAACTGCCGTCCTCCCAAAGTGCCCAAGGCACATGTTTGGCTCAGAGGCATCGAAGCCTTCACAGTGATGGGAAGCTCTGGACATATCTCCATATAATATGGAGACATATCCATATAATATGGATTATTTCAGCATGCCTACACAAACAAGTCTGACTTGGGGCACATCCAAAAATCCAAGGACCCCAGTTTCAACTCTCTCCTATGAATGAGTTCAAATCCCTACCTCCTACTTGCCCAGAGTCTGTGATACACAAGATTGTGGGCTGAGATGCTGGCATTTCTTGCCCATGGGAAGCATTCTATTTTCTATTAAAAAAACCCAAAGAAAAATTGTTGACATGATTAGGTGTCTAGAAGTGGTGTGAGTTGTTCAGATCTCCTTCTGGGTTTAACACTACTGATCAAGGTGTGTCTATGTTCTGAAAAAAGATTTTTTTTTTTTAAGGGGACAATTTTTCTGTGTAACTGAAGCAATGAAACTGTTCTCAATGCCATTCACATTGAACATTGAGCCAAATTTATTTTGATATAACATCCATTCTTTTTGCTGGTATCAAAGATGCATTTGACCTCATTCCTTTACAACATAATGTATATCACAAAACTGTACAGATGCAGAAAAAAATCCATTTTCTATCCTAGCAATAAAAATTAATTTTAAAGACAAAAGACATGGATATTCAGAGGCAACATACATTGCTTATGATTAAATAATTTTTCAAATTTATTTGGTCACTGGTTTTTTTTTTTCAAAGACTATATTGTGAATATGAAATTGCAGATTATGAAAAAGCAGCAGAAACAAGCCCACAGATGTCACGTTTGTCCTTCAGAAAGTGTTTTTCTGGAAAAATGTTACTAAAACCTTCCAAGAACAAATGCAGCATTTAACATAAAAGTGCCAGATCCTGAATAATATGTGTGAAATTTTCCTCCCAGTAGCACGTCTTCCAGAGAAAAGACGTCCTTAACTAAAATGTCTCCTTCAAATAATATTTTTTCCCTAATCAAACATGCAGTATTTCTTTGCTCAGCATCTTCTCCACCTTCCCAGGCTTTACTGAGCTTTTTGGTAATTTAAATTGCTTATAAAACACTTGTTGCTAGACTATGGGCAATAACTACCTTGTTTTAATTGGGTATCCCTGCTAAAACACACCTATATTCACAATATGAGCAGTTAAAGCTTCTCATTATAGTAACAGAGCACCTTATTTTATTATGTGGAAGTGTTAACTCATCACATTGTAAATTGTGTTCCTGCGATTCACCAGCAATCACTTTATGTTATTCACTTAGTATCTCTCCACAAGGCAACAGTGAACTCAAAATTCAAGCAGGTATACTAACACAAAGAATTCTGATAAATTTGTAAAACCTCTGAAATCAACTAGTGCTGTGAAGTATACATAAATGTTTCTTTCATTGCACTATATCCACCCTTTAATATTTCAATATTTCACAGCATTAGAAATTTGTATTGTTAAAAACAAATCCCCGTGGGCAATGCCCAACGTGCTTCTTTTATACATGCTCAAGTTCAGCTGGGTTCACAGAAGCCCTTCCTCTGGTGCCTGTCAGAGATACAAAAGGGGTGTCAGGAGTGCCGAAGCAGCTCCAATACCACCATGGTCAGAGAATGCTCAAGAAAATCCTCTTGAGGGGGTTGAAAGCAGTCATAGTATGAGAAGTGACACCAAAAGACATTCTTTCAAAGAGTTATAACACTAAGCTGTCAAAGGTGAGCTGTCACTTCTCAGCCAATGACTCAGGAGCACTTGTAAAATAAAGCAGTGGAGAGGTCTGGGGTCACTTCAGAGCCCAGGACATGAGAGACAAGCTGTGAAAGTGATCTTGGGCTACTGATTTCAAAAGATAGGTGAGCATGAAGTAAGAAAAACAGCTGGCCTTCAACAAAACCACTGCTTATTTTGAAACATGTATTAAAAAGTACAAGGAGACCATGAACATTTATAATGTCAAAACAGACTAATATTAATATGCATTACATGTGGTGGTGCAATTTTCTGTTTTAGTATTTGTTCAGTTGGTTTGCCCCAGTCCCCCCTAAAGCTCATTCAAGTTGGTTCATCCCAGAGTTACACCCTCCCATTCTCCTGTCCATCTCCTCAAAACCCTGACCTTCGTTCCAGTCCCTTTTGTATAGACCAATGTAACCCTGCCCTCCTTCCCTATCCATCGCCACCCCACCTTTATCCCTAAAAGCTTCTATGTCACTTATGTACCTCTCCTAAACTGATTGGCTAGGCTAAGTTATTCTCCTCCCCCAAGGTCTCTTATTGGCATTGGAAATGTATTCCCCTCCCTATGGTCCTCCCTGGGTCTCATGCTATTGGTTGAAGTGTGTACCCTCCTATTGTATCACCCCCCTATATAAGTTAGTGTAAGAACTGAGTTGTAGCCATTTGCCTCTGTCACCTCCAGAGAGTAAAACCCTCTGAAACTCAAGCAAGTGGTCCTTCTCATTCCTTTATTCTGGATTCTAGGCGCAATCAACGTGTCATGCTCCTCCTAGAGTGGCATTGCTGCCTGGAACAGGCAGCCCCGCTTTACCTACCGCCACCCATACCGACAGGCAAAGTCGGACAGGGGGCGGCCACACTCGGAGCTGCGCCAGGAGCCACGGCAGGCTGGGCTCACGCCTTCTGGCTCTGAGGAGAACACGCCCACATGTCAATTACATTTCAAAATATTTTGATTATATGATTGCAGATAGCAGATAGCTGAGAGTAATGTGAAGTATCTGCTGATACAACAACACACAAGGTATGTTGTGCTCAGGACAATACTCCAGACTACATTAAGGGAAAACCCTTCATGAAAACCAGAGCTACATCCACATTCATCCTCTAATACAGAGATCTTAGCCACCTCATAGGCAACCCTTAGAGCAGTGGAGAGAGAGGGTGATTTCCAATGGGCAACTACCACTCCTGACAATGCTCTGAGTATCCAACAAGTTCACTTCTGCGCTGCCGAAGCCCTGCAGAGCATCTGGCATGGGCAGGATCTCCGGTGTCTCTCCAGCGAACACAAGGAGGCGCAGCAGTGGTGCCTCTTGCTTGCTCCCTGCCCCGCTACAGCTGACAGGGACTTTCAGAGCCCATGTGAAATGGCCAGCATGGCCCAACATCACAAGGGGAGCACAGGGCAAAAATTATCTTAGTAGCCACCATGGCCTTCAGTGGCTGCTGCACTAGGAAGACCATGGAGAGGAGCAATGCGGAGTGAGAACTGTGTGCCTTGCTTAAAAAAGGCTTGCTAATAACAGTGCCCACTCCCAGCCAGTCACAAACTCACAACAAGTGGAGTTTACAAATACTCTCGGTTTGGCCGAGTTCAAGAAGAGCTTGCACAATCCAGATACTGGAATAAGCCAGTTTATTGAAACAAAGACAAAGAAGGTTGCGGATTGCTGAAGGCACTAAATAAAGAGTGTTAATGTATACAGTAAAAGCACTAACTAGAGTGTCCCTAGATATATGGTAAACTCACCAACTACAGGGGCCTAATATATATAGCAAATCCGCTCCTTATGGGGTATTAATATGTACAGTAAATACACTAATTACAGAGTGTTAATAGATACAGTAAATGCACTAACTAGGGCAGGTTAATATATACAAGGTCTGTCAAGAGGCCCCACAAGCACAGCTGTGTGCACCAGGGTCTCTTTCAATGGCCGTGGGTCAGCAGTTGCTTGAGCCGATGTAGCAGGCCATGGTATTCCCGCCCAGCCTTCATGTGGGCATCCAGACTGCCGGCCAGGTGCTCGAAGAGGTTGGGCGGTTCAGCCACCCAGAAGCCGGAGGGCAAGCTGATCTCCACAGGAAAGCTCTCATTGCCAATGACAAAGTGGTGAAGCTGTTTCATCTCCACTGAGCAACGGAGGTACTTCAGGATATCCATCAGTCGCTGCCGGAAATCCCTCCTGCGCCACCGTATCAGGGGTACTGTGTTCAGGAGGTGCATCACCACAGTCTTCAGGGCATAGCTGGAAAAACCCACGCCCGTCAGGAGGCGGGTCAGGAGCTGCAGGCACCTGCAGTGGCAGCTGTCCTGGGGGGCCTGCCTGGAAACGTGCCTGAAGAATTTTGCCTCTGCCACGGCGGAAGTCTCCAGCCATGTTGTGCTTGAGATGCCTACTTCTGTAGGCTGGCTGCCCACAAAGATATCTGAGTCTCCTTGCCGCACTGCAAAGATCATCTCAGCCGTCAAGCTTTGCATATCTTTGCTCAGCTGAAATTTACAGGAGCGGCTGCAGGGCTGCAACGTTAAACGCCAGTGGCGGGATTGAGGCAACAGTAGCCAGGCTACTCTCACAAATCGACAGAAAAACTGGACAGTTTTCTCCACATCTAGATAGGAGCCGCTGCAAAGAGTGTGCAGGAGGCTGGCCTCCTGTTTCCTTCTCAGCTCCTCCTCGGGGTGGTGCAGGAAACATAGCACATCCTCCTCCAGCCTCTCCCTTGTGCAGGTGCACAGCAGCTCCACACGGACACTGAAGTTCCTCTGGAGCATCCCCGCAGTGTCCAGCTCCAGGTGGAAGGCATGTCCTGGAGGGGGACTCAGGGGTACAAGCACACTGTACACAGTATCTTGTGCACAAGGGCTCCAGCCTTCAAAGGCGCTGCCCACTCCGATGGCTTGTTGCGGCACTGGGTAGAAACTGTCGGACAGGCCTTGTCGAAAGATGTGAGTGAGTTTGTCCATCAAGTCCATTATCAGCGAACAACCTTTGTCCAGGTCCAGAACAGGCAATGGGATGCCCTCCTCTGAACAGCTTCCAAGGTTCCTTTTCACACGGTGGTCATCGTCTTCTCCATTTGCACCACGCGTGTCTTCTTCATTTCCAGCAGCATTGGCTTCCTCGCCTTTCTCATTGCGCTTCACTTCTTCCTTTGCATCCTCATAGCCTTCTTTTGCCTCCTTTCCAGCATTGCTGCCTTCTTCACTTCCATCCTTATTGTCCACTTCCACGTTTGCAGCAAGGCTGCTTTCTATTTCTTTCTTAGCTACAAGGTTGCGTCCTTCTTCTTCCTCCACCAAGTTGCTGCCAGACCTCTCCTCATGACCACCGTTGTCTGGATCGCATGGAATATTCCTGAATTCAAACCACAGTGCTAAGAGAAGGAAGAGGATTCCAGTCAGAACCCAGCACTGCCACACCAGCTCGGCTCCCCAGGCCTCACGACTCTGCTCCAGCTTCATCTGCTCCAGCTCCAGAAACAGCTGGTTCATCTGCTGGGTCAGATACTCAGCACGCTGCAGCATGCTCTCCAGCGTGGCCTCATCCAGCCCATCATCAACCAGCTGAGGGTACAGGATGAGGCCTTGCGCAAGCAAGAGAAGGAATGTAAGGGCAAGCATGGCCTGAAGATGTGAGCAGGGGCAGAGTGGGAATGGGAGGGAGCTACTGCTAGGGCAAGCGGGGACAGGAGTCCCCGGGATCTGAAGGCAGGAAAGAGGGGGCCAGGCAGCTGGCAGGCTGCCAGGCCTGTGCCCTGCCAAAGGCACTCTTGCCAGCAGCTGGCCTCGGGATGCCCGCTGAGAAGCGGCTTCCCGGGTACTCGCGTTTCTGCTGTGGCCCTCGTTCCGCGTTCAGCGCAGCCTCCCGTCCGCATGCACGCTCGCCGCTCACTGAGGCTCTACTGGAGCAGCGTTACCTGCTGCTTGACAGCTGCCCCCATTGTGACACCACTGCTGTGATGTCACAGGTGCCACAGTGCATCACAGTCAGGAATAAGTAATGGTGGACTTAGTAATCTTAAAGGTTTTTTCCAAGATAAATGATTCTATGATTCTCTTCCGTAAAAATCTCTCTTGCTTCTGGACACCAAACAAGCACTCTTGGCTCCCCAGACCCACTTTGAGTAAAAATCTCTATTTGTACAACCCCTCAATTCTGAAGAATGATGTTTTTTAAGTGTGTATGCAAGGTACTACTTGTGGTGTACATGCGTGGAGATGTATATAATGGTTTATGCGTGTACAAAGCTGTATCCATGGGCTATTCTGAGGGAAAATGTTGGAAAATGTGAGGACTGAAAAAGCCAAAAGGGATCTTCTTTAGTACTTTATACCTTGTCTAAGTAGTTAGTTTTAACCAGCCTTCCATCTTTTGCAGAAACTGAATGTCTAAGTCTGAATCTCACAGTGAATTTTCATATCATGTACTCTGATAAAAGCAAGCAGCACATCACTTTGGCTCGCTCATATGTGTGACCATGCATTCTTTAAGTACCCACTTCTTAGAGAAATGGTGGCAATTCTAGATTAAAAGCAATTAAAATTAATTAAAAGCAATACTAGAAAGATACTCCTTTTTCAGATTTGAACATCATCTGTGTTCTGTCAATTCAGAGAATCTGTTTTATCCATCATGTTAGGTGCAGTAATTGTAACAGTTCCCACCCTGTTTGCAACACCTATTTCTATGATGAAGTAGAAATCAATAGCATTTCTTCTATGCATCCGGGATTTCCCATCAATATTTACGTACAATTAAATGAGCACAGGTTCCACTCATCTGAACAAGTCTGGTGGCTTTATCCCTTTTGGATCTTCTGAAGTGGCAAACTGTGACATTATGACCTGATTTACTGTTTGAAAGTTTCCACCCCCCCTTTCTAGAGCATCCCTCTCTCAGTTCAGCTCTGAGGCTAGGGCTGCTCCTTCTGAGCCTTCTACTTCCCCTTCCAGCTCTTGAATTAAATACTCTGTTTAAATGACCTTCCCAACCAAGCAAGCAGTTAAGACATCAGACTTGCTTTACACAGACTGAAGAAAACTGCAAAACTTTATGTCTTGCTCAGGTGATTCATCTATTTGTCCTGTCCAAGGGAACGTGAAATACAACACCATCAATTACCTGTTGTGTATTAACTGTTACGTTGTTAGGACTATATCTAAAATACATTATTTGTAGTTTTTAGACTAACAAATTTCTATCAATTAATCCCTATGCCAACATTTCACAGTATCTTAATTTATTTCAGGTCAACAGCTAATTCAAGTCTGTTAGCATTATTCTGAATGGAGCATTTGATGGAAAAATCTGATGTCATTTGTTGCAAACAAGAGACCTGTTTTCATTATGACTCAATACCTGTATTCAATACTTGGAATACACATACACATTGCCTAAATTCAATACCTGTGTTACCCATATACAGTAAGTAATGATTAGTTAGTCACTAACCAGGCTTCAAATGGTTAGCCATGGCAATTAGTCTATAAAATATCAACACAAAAAAAAGGTCTCTCCCATGTATTTTAATGTTTTCTCATGTTTGTTTGTTTTTTTAATTGCTTTTTCTGCTTACAATTTTCCTAGCTACAGTGGGCATGGAGATGGATTATGAATCCCTTTCATCCTATTTACAGCAGCAACAGCATCTCAGATTCTGCTTTGGCTTGCTGCCAGATGCAAGCAATACATTTCCTCCAGTTGCAAGCTATAAAATTATTCCGTCTTTGTCATTCTCTGGATCTTTTTGAAGGACATCAATGATTCTCTGCCAGTGTTGCCATGATGAATTATATGCTTTCGCTGTTTAGCACAAGGGTGAGCTACACAAAGCCACAGAGAATGAATTTTAAAAAGAGCCACATGAGTTTTTATTGTTTATTGAAACCAATTTCATAATAGCAATGCAAGTACAGCAAAAATACTAAGTGCAATTAGGGAGACAATTGAAATTAGGAAATTCAAAGACTGGTTGTTGTGGTTTTTTGCATGCTTCATGCCTGTTTTCTTGCATATTAGGATCAAAAAATTAAAAGCTCCATGGAGCTTGAGAGACCCTATGTCACGTTTATGCCACACAGCTACTTCTGTGCTTCTGAAACATCAGTATGCATCTCCTCTCTTTTACAGGAGTTTATGCTGACGTTGTTTCTGATTGCATTCCAGCCTACTCACTGAATCGTATTTTCTAGTAATTTAATTAAACATATTCAGAGTTCTTGGGCACAATACATATAATTTTTGAGAATCTCTCAAGCCTTTCATAATCATGTTTGGGATTTTTTTTCTTTTTCCTCCTAAAATTTATAGTAAGGGAAGAGGAATTGCAATATTTTAATTTCAAGTACTTTAAAATTGTATTTTCCTCACATATTTCCTTATTTTTATTGTGAAGTGACAAGTTGTGCCCGAAAATAATGCCTTGGTAATCAAAAACTGGTAAACAAAACCAAAACTTTGTCCTGTTTCCTCCGTTTTTATTGTTTTCATTTAATGGTCACTAAACATTTATTTTGAACATTCAAAATTGTGGAGACACAGTTCTGCCAAGGGCAATTATGCCTCTGTCTGCATGCCCTTGTAGTGACCATCCAGTCACTCCCGGCCAGCTCCGACACGGCGGACAGCGGGGGACACTCTCCCATGCCCCGGGGTACAGGAGGGCCGCTAGGGGTGTCAGCCCTAATGCGGAGGAGCAGCAGGCAGACGGTGGTGGAGGAAGAAGGAGCCGATTCGATGCACGGATACAAGCCAAGGTTTATTGAGAGACTCTGAGGAGGCCCGCACCGCAGGGAGACCAGCTGCAAGAAGTGCAGACTGAGCTCTTGTAACAGTTTTTAAGGAGGGGTGGAAACAAGGGAGGGATTCACCCACTAACCAATGGGGGAACTTGGAGTGTAGAAACTGGGGAGACAGGCATAGGGGGCTACAAATTGGGCAACACTTGGGGGGAGGACCCTGGCCTTCGGCCAATCACTCGACGCCTCTGGTGGAAGGTTCTGGACAGAGGGGAAGGGAGGCGAGTGACAGACAGGGGTCCAGGGAGGAGACTGGAGAGGATTGACCTGGGGGAGGAGGGACACAACTTGGGACAAACCATAGGGAGAAAACAGGGGTACAAAGGTAAAACCATTACGGAACAGGGATAATACAAAACACAATACAACATGTTTCCCTCACAAGAATGTCCCATTTATGCTTTCCCACACACGCAGGTTATAATCTTCATCTGAAATGTTCTACTTTTTCCTGCTCCACCCAAATTCTTGTGTCACTTTCATGACCGTGCTATCATAATGTACTGCAGCAAGTGAAAACAACAAGATCTCCTGTTTCCTTTTCCCGTCCTCTTTCCGCAAAGAAATTTGCTTAACTACATTTGTTAATAAAGATTAATATTAGGGAAAAAAAAATAGCAGTAACTTTGAGTAATAAAAGCCAAGGTTTAGAAACCCTCTTAATTTTTTGTGGAGTAAACCACAACAGCCTCATTACATTGGCCTGTCTTTGAATTCAAGCATTTTTGCCAGCTTTTAGCAATACTTTCATCCTTTTGTCAGTACAATCCATTCCTGTTCCCCGCTTTTGCTCTCATCCCTGACCCAAAGCCTTGTGTTCAAACTGGCAGTTCCAGAATGTGCCCAAGGCTCCCCAAAGGCCTCCTTGGTCCCACTGCCTGGAGGGGTTCTGAGGGAACATGATGGGTCCCAGCACTGTGGCAGGCTGCTCTGCTACCATTGTGCTCCTGGGCAGAATCACAAAAATAATAAGGTTGGAAAAGACCTCTGGGACCATCAAGTCCAATTTATGACCAAACACCACCATATCAATTAGAGCATAGCACTAAGTGCCACATCCAGTCCTTCCTTAAACACACCAGGGATAGAGACTCTATAACCTCCCTGGGCAGCCCATTCCAACATCTAATATTCCGTTATGTGAAGAAATGCCTCCTAATGTCCAACCTAAACCTCCCCTGGAGCCGCCTGAAGGAAGCTATGTCCTCATGTCCTGTCATTAGCTGTCTGGAAGAAAAGGCTGACCCCCACCTAGCTACAGCCTCCATTGGGGGAGTCGTAGAGAGCCAAAAAGCCTCCCCTGAGACGTCTCTTCTCTAGGCTAAACATCTTCAGCTCCCTCAGCTGTGCTCCAGACCCTTCAGCAGCTCCATTGCCCTTCACTGGACTCATTCCAGCACCTCAATGTCCTTCTTGTAGTGAGGGGCCCAGAACTGGACACAGGACTCAAGGTGTGGCCTCGCTAGTGCTGAGTACAGGGGCACAATCACTGCCCTGGTCCTACTGGCCACACTATTGCTGATACGAGCCATGTGCCATTGGCCTTCTCGGCCACCTGGGCACACGCTGTCAACCAGCACCCCCGGTGCTTTTCCATGGGCTGCTTTCCTTCGATGCCACACGCGCGCCCAACAGAACCAAGATGGTGAGGGCAAGGCAGGGTTCCAGAGCCCGCCGGTCTCGGGGCACAGCCCCGGGGAGGCTGCCGTTGTCTGCCCTCGGGCCGCAGCTCGCCGGAGCTCACCGGGCCCCGGGCCCGGCCCGCAGCGCCCCCTGCAGGCACTGCCCGGGCATCGCGCCGCAGGGTTCAGCCCCCTCCACATTCCCCCCGCTTTAGCAGCGCTTCAGCCAATCAGCAGACGGGGCTCGGCCTTCCGCCAATGGGAAGAGTGGATGTCGCCAAGCTGGCAGAGCGAACAGCCAATAGCTGACGAGGAGAGCCCGCCCCCGCCCCACCGCCCGTTGCCGGGCAGCCGCTGTCAATGGCCGCCGCGCGGCCCCTTTAAGCGTAACGCGGCAACCGCCGGCGCGTCCTCCGGGCGGGCCGCGGGGTCGGGCAGGTACCGCCGGGACGGGCCGGGGGCGGCGGGGACATCGCGGACATCGCGGACATCGCGGGGCGAAGGGAGCGGCACGGGGGGGGACAGGACCGCCGCGGCGCCGTGTTTTCCTGGGGGCTGTGGGGGCTGGGAACGGGCCCGGGCCTGGGCCTGCGGTTGGCCTCCGAAAGGTCTCGGGCCGCTAGTGTTCAGTTCCTTTCCTCCGAAGTAATTTAGTGTATGTAAGTTTCAGTGATTGCATTTAAAATGTGTCATCGCGAGATGCTGCTTGAAAATAACATTCGATATGTTCTTTAAGAACGTTTCCGCTGAGTGAAGGAAAGCTGCCTGGTTGCTTTTCCTGCGGGAACCGGAGGGTTGCTCTCGGAGGTGCCTGAACTGAACCAGGTGAGTCCGCACGCACCGGGGTTTGAGTGGGACGGCACGGACCTCAGTGATGCAGTCTGATTTAGAAACATAATCTCTTCTCCCACTCGTAGGACCGGCCTGCATGTGCTCTGTTTGAAGTGCCATTTCCTCATTTCTGACCTGGGACTTAGACCAGCTTCTTCATTTTGAGCTTCTTTGAGATCTGCCATAAGTAACGTTGTGGTTTATTGGGACAGAGTCAGGTAAATGTAACATAGGCTTTTAAAATCGTACAGCGTTTTAATTCACCAAAATGCAGGACAAGGCAACAGTCTTAAGCTGTGCCTGGGGAGATTTATGTTGGACATTAGGAACAATTTCTTCACAGAAAGGGTGATTAAACATAGGAATGGGCTGCTCAGGGTGGTGGAGTCATTGTCCATGGAAGTATTTAAGGAAAGACTGGACATGGCACTTTGTGCCCTGATTTAGTTGATGTGCTGATGTCCAGTCATAGGTTGGACTTGATGATATCAGAGGTCTTTTCCAACCTAATTGATCCTGTGATTTTTTTAAAAGCTAGTAAACCTAGAAAAACTGCATACAGTTAAGTCAGCAGCTGCAGTACCTACTGAAGTTATGCTTAGTCCTCACTAAGACTCATCACTCAGTATGTTTTGATGTCATAAAAGTAAATAATTTTTCTCGGCTCTCTTCTGGAAAACTCACAATGTTTGGATATGGCAAAGATGGATGTAGGGAGAGGACGGAGATGAATTTCTTTTGAAATTATTCTTTGCTTAAGTTCAGCACTTCAATGACTTGGACTGATATTTTTGTACTTGTCTGAAGCTGGCTTTCTTGCAGTGTCCCTGTCTCAGAATAGGTGGAAAGAACGGAGCGGGCCGTTAGAGGTCAGTGTTTGTACGGGGAAGTGCCATTCGGTGACCAGCAAAAGCACTGAGCTTCCCCAGGTCTGGGAAGGGTGTTAATGAAAAGGACATTAAAAGTTTTATCAGACTTGCACGACAAAACTAAGCTCTGGGTGCACTGCATGAGAAGAATTGCAAAGTAATTTTCCTTCATGTCTATTGCATAATACCTGTAATCCCACAGTTCAATTTCTGTTTGTGTGATTTACTTAGGAGTAACAGGGAATCTCCTGTCACCGTTGCAGTTGTTTTGTGTTCTCTGTTTTATCTGTCATGTCCTTTGCCTTGACCTGGTGCTTGATTGTTTTTTGTAACAATGAACATGGTTTTGATACAAAATATGTAAATAATAGCAATAGATTGAAGTAGCAGAAGTGAAGGAGTATGAAATCCTGGAAACAAAACTCTTTCTAAAGTTCATGGAAGTCCCAGATTTCCTTCAGCCACTCTGTATTGATGTGACCTCAATTCATTAGGCTTCTAAAAGCATGCCTTGAGCTTTTGAGGGGAGAGGATTGGGATTTTGGTGGTGGTGGTGGAGCTTAGTAGACCCACTGCTAAACCACAATGTTTCACTCCTCACAACCTATTAAACATACAGGGAAAAATAGATATCTTTGTGGATCTTATTCACACAAGTTAAACTTACTTTATAATCAACTCAAACGAGTTTGTAACAATTGGAAAGTCAAGGAACCAAAACATTTCTTAATTAAACAGTCCTTACGCTCACTGAAGTAAAACTCAAATATCCTAGTTATTCTTTTGTTCTCAAGATAAACTATGCATTCTTTTGTTAATCAAATTGTATTATAAACTGTTGGAAAAATTAATTTGGCAAGACTTGACAGATTAAGGGTTTTTTTGTTTTGTATGGAAAATATTATAACATTACCAGTTTATAGAACTGAAAACCATTTGAAGATCTAAGAGATGTTTTTGGGAATTCCTCAAGGGAGCTTTCTTTGTTTTACCTTTTTCAATTTGGTTTAATTCCATTGCTTTTCAAGTATTTCCAGAATGCATTGAAAATTCCTGTTCATTTATGCTGCTGTATGTCAAAATGATACGTAGCAAAATATTCTCAGGAGTGGGGAATATCCAGTAGAGGAGTGGTGGATAATTCTAATCCTCCAGTTCTTACAGTTTGTTTGTTTTAAACACACTGAGTTATGAAAAGCATTCTTCAAAAAGATTATTGCCTCTTCAGTGAACTCTTGTGAGGCTATAAAATAACTGATCAGCTTTAAGTCAGTACGTGAAAGTGAGTGCTCTTGTTTTGTATATATAATTAGACATGAACTGTAGGCATTTATGCTTTCCCTAAATGTAAGAATATGAGGTCTGTGCCTCCAGAGTACGATTTTTATATCTCATATTATTTTAGTACATTAATATAAATATATTAGTTTCTATTTTTTTGCATTCCCTGAAATTCTGTCCTGTGGAGACAGACCTGATGCAGTCTTGCCTGTGCATCCTCTAGAGAACAGATTGTGCCCAAAAGGCTGCCTGTTCAGGCTTGTTTTGCTCTTCAAGGAGCAAAATAACATCCATTCTGCACAGGCATTTCTGGGGCCAGGAGTTAGGAAAGGAAGTGTTAGGGAGTAGGGAAGCACCCTGATATGTTCTAATATTCTTACACGATCTTAGTTACAGTTATGATTAGGTACATCCTTTTGAAGTCATTTTAATAACTCCACCATCTTGTAAGGAAAAAGAACAATCATTCCTGATTATTTGAATGTTCACAATAATGATACCTTCCAGCATGTGTTTAGCAATCTCTAGGACTGGTGATCTCAAGCATAGCTTAACTTTCTAGGCTTTGCAGTGAAATTTTAGTTTTCCTGAGATTTTTTTGACCTAAGTTTTTGGCATCTAATTTTTTTTGGGTCACTTTGAAAATATTTAGGTGTTTAAAAAACATTGTTTTGGGAAGTTCCTAAGTAACAAAAACCATTTTTTTCCAGGTAATTCAGTATTGATTTCCAAGCATCTTCCCAGTTTAGAAACCTGATGGGATATTTATTCCTCTAGTTCCTTCTGTATAGATTATGAGGCCAAATGGATTCCAGTCACCGGAGACAGAGTTGTGCTAACAGTGAACTGAGCCAGAAAGCTTGAATTTGTAATGAAAACTGTCTTGGCAGCTGACAGTTCTGTTCTGCTCAGCTCTGCAATAATGCATATATAGGCAGTGAAGGCTGAGAAGCAGACCAAGTTTATTTTATTGGGAAATAATATAGTAAAAAATTTACAGCTCATTTACAAGTATGTTGAATGTCCTGCAGTGTAGAGCAGTTGTGACTGAAAGCAGCTCAATTTTTTGGTGTGTAATTTGCTTTGCCATTTAGAAATCAGCTAAGAGGTTATGTCATTCAACAGGTGGAACTGATGGACTCTGATGTGGGCCCTATTTATTCACCCACTAGAGGCTTGATATCTCAAAGTTGGAAAAGAAAGAAATGGTAAAATTAAGTTTGAAAGCTGCCAAGAGTGGCGAGAGAGGCAAAAGACAAGGGAAGCTGAGATAGTCAGTAAAACACTTCCTAAACTGTCGAGAAAATTCTTTTGACCTTCATTGAAGGTGAAGAAAATTTTGAATATATTTGCTCCATTACATTCTCAGGAAGTGTCTCTAAACACAAAATGGGATGATTTCACCTTGAGATATGGATTTTTTCGGTTTGCATCAGGCTGTAGGAGTGGCCTTTCTTTTTTTATACATGCTGCAGGTGTAATGTTTATTGTGTACTGGTGGTGTAGTCTCTCATATCAGATATAAAAAAGATAAAAATATAGATATAAATATATAAATACACATGACACAAA
>VWZV01010461.1:0-11535 GCA_013397155.1 Irena cyanogastra
CGAAAAGGCTTTGGGTTTTGGCTGCTTTTTAAATGCAGTTGAGGGGAAATAAATCTCTTTGCTTACAAATAACCCAGCTGAATATTTAAGTTGAAAACAGCTATTCATATGCCATTGATGGATATGGTCCATAATAATTCATCACTGATTGTGGAAAATTCCCAATTAGCATTATGAATGTATTAATAAATTAATTAGTCAGACTCTCAGTACTTTACTGTTGAATTGTAATTCCAGCAAAATTCATAAACCCCTCAGAAACAATAAAGTTTGTTGCAGTTTTCATAATACTAATTTTAAATACATTAAGGTGATAACAATGTATTCAAACTTTACCACTGACACGACAAACCATATTGCAAATCAGTTCTGTCTTAAAAAATTCTAGCTGCTCAGAAAATACCAGGGAAAACTGTGTTTTGTAGAAACATCCTAAAACATTCTAAAAACATATTCTTTCAATAATACTGTTGCTATAACTTCTAGAAACATGTGGCAATAAATAAGGCAATTTCTCTAAATTAGTCGCTTGTTTTAGCCATAAACAAGTTACTCATTGACATTATTAAATAGGAGCACAGGCTATGCTGATGTATATTGGAACAAAAACATCCTCCAATCTGAAATTTTCCAAATCTATCTCCAAATATTCTCTGTATTTTCAAACATCAGCAGATTATGTACTGAGATAATATATCATGTATTTCCATGCTTCACAAGTCACTGTAACCGCAGAAAAGATGAAGAAGAGGTCATATTTTACAAAAAGTTTGAAAAAACTGTCTTATTTTCTTCAAAATTTGCTATTTATTTATGCTTATCTAATGGGCACCCTTGACAAAAAAACCTTAGCACTCTTTAATTTTGTCTTCCCATTAGCATCACAAAACATAATGGGGAAAAGTATTTGACCTGCTAAAAGAGTAGAATTTCACTGAAAACAGAGATGATTCACTGATTCTAGTTTACAGCTTGTCCTGGTTTTGGCTTCTCCAATAGCTGTTATTGTGCTGTGTTTTGGTTTCAGAATGAGAATGGTGCTCAAAACACATCATTGGGTGATTACCTTGGGTCTATCTAAGTCATGTTTCTTCTAAGTCAAGGACTATCGTGTGTGTGTGTGTGTGTATTTGTGTGTCTTATGCTGTCAGTGAGAAGGTGCAAAAAAGAAATGGAGGGATCTTAGCTGGGACAGGTGACCCAAGATGACCAAAGGGTTATTTCACCCCACAGAACATCATGTCCAGTGTGTAAACTGGGGGGAGTTACCTGGAAGGGCAGCCTGTCTGAGTGTCAGGCCTACAATAGAAAATACTGAGCAAAATAAGCCTTTGGGTATGAGTCTGTGGGTAAGTCATGCAGCATCAACCAGTTCTGAGAGATTTTTCTGCAGAAAAAAATTGGCTGTGCTGCGTTGCCCTGTAGCTACTATATATGGGACAATGTTCCTTGCTTCATTCAACACCTCTCAGGTATTGAGCATTTTGCAACGTTCAACTCAAATTTTCCATCTCAGTTATTGACCCCACGCTGCTTTTTGGCTGCAGGAAATTTTTCAACAATTTCTTTCCTAGTTATCTCCAAGATTGTGGCTAGATGGAACATGACTTTGGTTTTCACATACTAAGCTTTTACAGCGACCACCTCATTTGGCAGAATGATTTTTAACAAACAAATGTAGGCCTGGTTTCCTATTCTGATGTGTACAAAAGAGCAAGATAAGCCATAGCTTATCTATCTCCACTTTCTGACTGTGTCCTCATATCCTCTAATGCCCCTGAGCTTCTAGAATGCACTTAATTAATTCAGCAACTAATTCTTTACTACTATCACAATTAGGTATTTCATATATATACACAATAAAACTAATTCAAATTTATAACAGAATTATCTGGATTTTACTTAAGTTGTCTAATAAATATACAAATGGTTAAAATAATCAGATTAACCATTTACATGAATGAGAAAGGCACATCTTGCACAAAGAAAGCGTTGCAGTCAATGGATCCATGAATGCATTAAACTCTATACCACGATTTACATACTAATGCTTCTGCATGAGCATATCAAAAATAATGAAATTTAATGAAGAACTTGAAGTCAACAAAGTAATTTTGCATTAATGAGTTATTTGTCAGAGCCATAAACTAATATGAGATTCATATACATAGGCCTTTCCATTCCAATATAGAAAAATAATTTGATATTTCTGACGAAAGGAAGAAACACAACGAACTGCAAGTTCCATAAGCAAAGCAGAACTAGCTAAACAAGGTAGCTCAAAGCCACATTTCCACTTAACTATTTGCCACCATTGGAGAATTAAAGCATAGAAATACAAGAGATTCAGAAAGCAAGTAGATGACTACAGAGAGGCTGTGGAGACATGGGAAAAGCCTTCTGGCCAAAATCAACACTAAACTGTGTCAGCTTTTCTGTGAAATTAGAAAATCAATATCAGAATTTAAATGCGATCTAGTCAGGGGCAAGGGACCAAAACAAGTGCAGAAGAGTTTAAGGACACCTTCCAGAAAATAGGAAATGTCTCAAAGTATGGACTAATGAAACCTGAAGAACCCAATTACCTGACAGCACTGTCCTGGAGAGTGGTCTGGTTGCCTGGAGAAAAAGGACAAGAGAGGTTCTTAACTGACCTCTTGCTCTGGGACTCTTAGAGCAAGCCACATGCTTCGGTGTTCACCAAAAATCTTTTGCTGAAATATATAAAAGGGCAGGAACTTTTGCTCTCCCAACAAGCCCTGCTGGAAGAATATAGTTGGTACCAACTGTTTCTCTACCCCAAATCAATAAAGAGCGCCTCAGCAAACAATGAAGTCATGTAAGTTGATTCAGTCCCCTCTTTAATGTTCTCAGACTGTCAGGTTGAATGTGGCTTGCTCAAATTGGAATATAGTATTTCTAGAAGTTTGCTGATACTAAGTGGCACTAAGGCCTACAGACATGATATTGCAGGGGGAAGATGGTGGTCAGAGGCCATAAAGATCTCTGGAAAGCAGTTTTGATCAGCAACAAAAGACATCAAAGTTATAATGGAGAATAAAGCAGAAGAATGTTTAGTGAAAAAATAGTATCTGCTGCTTCACATCACTGTTGATGAATCTCTAATGATGGACTAGAGAAACAGAATTTACAAGGAATAAAAGAGGACATACATGTAATACATACATTACACACACACACATTTCACATATGTATGCATATATAAATATATATATGCATATATAATAAATACATACATACATATATATATATATCCATAACTATATAAACACACACACTATAGATAAGATGAAAAGTATTAGCCGGGACACTAATATGCTATTTCAGGAAATTTTGTGGAAAGTTTTATCTATTCTAAAAGATTTGATATATTTTTAATTTTTCAAGAAAGCCTTTGCATTTAAAGAATAGTAACTAAAAGAACCAAAAATAAATGAAAATAAAACAAGAATTAAAGGAAATGGTGACTTCATTTGACTTTAATAAGATTAAGCATTAGAGGGGGTCCAGAGGAGGCCACAAGGATGGTGAAGGGCCTTGGGGTGAAGCCGTGTGAGGAGTGGCTGAGGTCACTTGGTCTGTTCAGCCTGGAGAAGAGGAGACTGAGGGGAGACCTCACTGCAGTTACAGCTTCCTTGTGAGGGGAACAGGAGGGGCAGGCATTGATCTGTACTCTGTGGTGACAGTGACAGGACATGGGGGAGTGGACTGAAGTTGCATCGGGGAGGTTTAGTTTGGACATTAGGAAAAGGTTCTTCACCCAGAGGATGGTTGGGCACTGGAACAGGCTCCCCAGGGAAGTGGTCACAGCACCAGCCTGGGAGAGCTCAAGAGACACATGATCGATGCTCTCAGGCACATGGTGTGACTCTTGCAGATGGTGCTGTGCAGGGCCAGGAGCTGGACATGATGTGAATTCCTTCCAACTTGTCAGATTCTGTGATTCTGTGAGTAACACATCAAGACTTACCTTAGGACAAAACTGTGGGCAAAACAGATATAAGATGTAAAAGCAACCTGAAGCTTAAAACTGAGAAAAAATGAAAAATGCCTACAAATGAGAAAATAAATTAAATTATTTCCACTTTATGTTTATGTAAAAGTTGTCTCTTGCAGGTATGAATGAAACACTCATTTCTTACAGCCTAATGTCTGACATCTGACAACTCTTTATTCTTAGTGGGTTGATCACTATTTGTATTCTTTAACATCCCAAATTTAGGAAGAATTGCAATAAAATATTCTTTTTAAATTGCTTCTAAATTTCAAAAATATATTAAACATATATTTATCTCTTTTTGAGTTTTTATTGCACTCTTTTTCTTCTGTTAGCCATATGACATGCCTAGCCACTCAGTAAAGTGGTTTTAAAATCATGACTTTGGAGTACTTTATTTTTGCTGAAACCTGAGCCTTCTTTTTCCTGAACGTTGATCTGTCCTGGCTTAAGACTTAATCACAAAAATGAAAGTCTAAAACCACTAATAGCAGTTTATTTATAAAATATGCATTAAGAATACACATATTCCTTGGTTCCTGGGAGAAATCTAATGGCTAATCTGACCTTCGCCAAGAAGTTAGAACAGGTGAACCACTTGATCCTAAGCTCTGTGAAGCTGTGTAGCAGTGCATCTAACTAGTAATGTAACAGAGGTTCAATTATTTCTTCTCAATAGCAAAATTCTGATTATCTTTCTCATTTAGACAATTAACATACAATTAACATACCCACTCATGTAAATAAAATCAGCAATATTGACTCTTCATTGCAAATACTGAAAACCATGTGAAAAAGAATCACAGTTAACATTGTGATTAGAATCTTATTTAATCAGTTTTATCTGGCATTGCATTATACATAATTTTGTTCAAAATGCATTGCTACATACTTTGTTGTAATAAATGTCAAGTGAAATCATTCCTGTTATCTTACAACAAAGCATACAGACTCATGCTTTGTGCCCTAAGGACTTACATGTGAGATGGAAAAATATGTAGGTGAAGAACAGCAAAGATTGATAGAAGGGCTAGTCCAGGATAGAGCAAGGAATAAAAGCTTCTTTATCTGCCCAAAGTGATGACTGCAGGTCATTATTGCTTGTTGATTCTTTGATTTTGAGGAAATTACTTACGACATCTTCCATTTGTTGCAGACTGACACACAGAGTGAGGTACAGTCATTTTTGTATAAACATGTATCTTTTAGATTCTCATGGGAGTTTCCTCTTTCCCTGTTGTAAACAGAAAAACAGATGCACCATTCATATGTCTGGACAGATTAAAAATCTCACAGTCAATAGTAGCTAAAACATCAGATCATAATTTTTAACCTACTGAATAGAAAATGAAACACTGCACTAGACCTTTGTAATTCATACACATGATATATATTACACACGATGCTTTACATTACATGGCATCCTCACAGCAGGGCAAGTAAAAATGGATTTATGACTAATATCATAAATCCCTTCTCAATTGCATTCATGGGTGTACTGCATAAGAATTTGCTTTGCATTGTTACCAAAGGTAAAATAAACCCTTGATAAAATTGGTATTTGCTCAGTAATGATGTGGCCACAGCCAAAAGGTAATGGATCTGCAGGTTCACCTTTATTCTAACAAGAATAATTGTCCAGAAATTATAAAGTGTGATGCAACACATTCCTTTCTCAAGACATAACATAGCAGTGGAACCATCAATTAAACTTAGGGTTTCAAATCACTGTTTTAATATACATTTAGGTTAAAGCTCTCTTTGGACAGTAACACAAATTAAGCCAACATTAACAGGTATTTTTACAGTTACAGTCAGTGCTGTGAATACTACAGTAAAATTAACTAAATACAAAACATTGCCAGAATATCAGATTGATGTCACTTGCATATGTTGTGTGCATTTTCACTTTTGCTTCAATAGCTCACCTGAACATAAAACTAAAAAAATCTTGAAAATTAAAGACACATTTACATTTAATTTGATGATTATCCTATTGTAACTTTCATTTTGCTGTTATGTAATAACAAAACATTTTTTAAAAATGCAACCAGAAGTCATTTCAATTTTAATGAATTTTTATTTGCAATTCATAAAGTAGCACATGAATGTAAAGGCCTGCGAAAAATTAGCCTCACTTAAATCTAGACCAAATCTGGAAAGAAGACATAGAGTAAGATTTGCTCAAGAAGGGAGGAAAAATCAGTTCTCTGAAATTCTACTAAATTCCATATGTTAAATAAAAAGGTGGTTAAAATCAATGTATTGAATACATTATGATAATACAAAAATTTTTCAAGGGATAAGCCCTGAAAATCTTGAACATTAACTGAAAAAGAATTACCCATTTGAGACAGCTCTGTGGAGATTTCTGTGGAGACAACTCCTAGGCATGGGCTCACCAAGTGGTAGTGACAATCTCTCCATGGAGGAACTGAACTGGGGTATTTTCCAGGCTGGCATTCACATCACTGTTGGCCAAAGCTCAGTCCTCTCAGGAGTGAAGAATCTACTTTGTTTTCTGAAATGAAGGAAAAGGTGGGAGTAAATAGAGAGTCTTTTGAAGGGACTGGCCAAAACCACGGGGTTACTTCACATCCCTCAAGATTAACACAAAATTGGTAACATCCTCCACCACTGATACAATGCCTCCATAATAGCCCTATGAATTTGCAAAATTGGGACTGCATAAAAATACATTGTTTAGAATAAAAAAACAAAAGACCACTAAGAAGCTGTAAGTAGATATGAACTAGTCTTATTGAAAACATGTGTGCATTATTTCTGCTATTAAGAAATTTCACACTGTATCTCAAGTCATTTATTGTTATTTTCAAGTTATTTACTATTTACTTAGAAGTCTATAAATCAGAATAAAGGTCTTTTTCCATAGTGACCCATTCCCAACATTTGCTAAAGAAGGAGCTAGTTTCCATTCATTTTTATATGGTATCATTAAACACAAACAGGATTTGGCAAGATTCCTCACCAAATGGTTTCAACTGGTGTTTCAGATTAATGTAACTCTGGAGTTTACATCTCTATTGGTGTGTTAATATTTCTAGTGGTGGGATGGGGCTGTTGCTTATTCCCTATGTAAGCAACTCCCAGTGAAGCCACAAAAGCTCTTTCTTTCTAATAGCGGTGGGAAAGAACCAAGTGCCGGAACAAGCCCAGATCTAAATCCACATATTTTATCTGTTACTTGAGTGCAGTAGCACTGGAGGAGAAAATGGGAAACTCTATAGTCAGGAGTGTTGCATGACGCTTTGAAAACTTTGTACTTTTTTCAAGAATGACACAACAGGAAATTCAAATTCTACCTAGTTCTATGTCATTTTATGATAAAACTATACCTTTTCTGGAAGCAGTCGTTGCAGTGTTGACAGCAGAATAACACCACTAAGTGTGCAGATGATGACACTAGAAAAGACTCAAAGCTGAGTGATATCAAAGAGCCCTACAGGGCATTCCAGTTACACTGCAAGTAAATCTAAATTGATTGATGTTATTAGTCTTCTTCCAGCTGTTTGTACACAGGAAAACGTTTACTTAGAAAATTTCACTAAAGAATATTATTAATGGTCTTGAAAATTACATGCAATTGCTCCTATCTTCATACAGTATATCAAATCTATTAAAATAGTACTGAAATCATACTAAAATGAAGGCTTTAAGGGCACTCTTCTGAATCTTACAAAGGAATTATCTCCTTTTACAGAAAAAACCTAATTTTAGACCCTTGCATATGTATTCATATGCATGAATTTCAGTCATTGTCATTGTTTTAAAAACACAGTATAGTTAGACATACAGTGGACATGCTTAAGTTACGATTTTTCTCTTTCCAGATTTTGATAATGAATAAATTCTCACATGGGTATGTGCATTCTTCCACAGTATAAAAAATGTTTTCTAAAATCTTTGCCATTTTCAAGATTCTGCTGCTTTTATACATACTTAACTAACAGAAAAGCAGCAATGTAATGAAGCAGACCAGAGTACTGTAACTTGAAACAGAGACAAAGAAAAAAAAAACATATGGAATGGAAAACAAGTTGAAAGTGTGAACCTGATTAAATTCAGTGAATAAAAGGCTTATTCTGGTGTAAAATAACTGTATTAGGGTGCAGGGATGTCTATATAACAGGTCCAAATATCATAATTAGGGAGAAATTCATATCTTAGTCTTGAATGGAATGTTATCTGTAACTAAAAGAAAGTGAAAACCCCCTTTGTGTTGAGAGGAAAGGGTACCTGATGCTCAGAGAAAAATATTTTTCCCAATTTTTTGTGCCTTAAACATTCATTTCCCAGTGCAGCCAGCACAATTAATTCCACCTTTAAATCTACATGCAAAACTACTTTTGGTACAACCTGCTTTACATGACTGACTAGATCTGCATGTTTAAAAAAATAAAAAATGTGTTCAATTATAACACCAGTTGTTATGTGTCCTCTCTGTGCACACACACAGACAGATACTCACACACACACACAGAAATTACCCAAGCTGAAAAGAGCAAATAAGACCTGTTTGGTAAAAATCAGCATGATGATTAGTAATGATATTAAATGTAGCTTCTTATTAAATACTTACATACAGAACCTTGCCAATAAAATATAAGGAGATCATGTACAGCTGGGAAAACACAGGATATGTTGGAACCTTTGCCATGTTTTTATCCTCTGCTTGCATTTAATAAAAATGTATGGAAATATTTCCACAATATTTTAAAGTTATAAGAAATCTTTTAAGTATTTAAGAAATATCCTAGCTAATAAATAAAGCATTTTCAGTTCCCAATGTCATTACCTGAATTAATTTACCAAGCACACCTGGTATCTTGAGTATACGCTTGTATTTTGTAGGCAAAATGAGCTTAAAAGAGCAACTTAAGGGTCAGAACACACATTTACAGTTAATTTCATGTTTCACTAGTCCAGCCAAAAAATTCGTCTGAGTCATAAAAGGTAGACATCCCCTTCTCACTATTCAATCCTCCCTCCTATTTGAATTGTTTAGAAAAGTCACTTCCCTAGGGAAACTAGCTCAGATTATGATTGCCTCACAATTTTAATGGCCTGGAAGAGTGCATGCAGTCTTTCCTCCAGAGCAGATTTCCAACTAATCTGCAGGTTGTCACAGATCCGTCATGCATGGGTTCCAGCGCTGAATTTCATAGCGGTGACAAAATTCTCTACTTTGACCCAGAGTCCATTTGGATGGAAGAATACAGAGAGCAGGTTAATGCCGAGTAACACAGCCTACCTCAGTGCTTGCCTTCAGACTCCATCGGTGAGGCTGAGGGCGTAGGCCCTCCTGTATTATTTTTAAAAATTCCCAAGTTCTGGAAGCTGTTCTGAAATCTTCAGTATGGTCACAAAGACTGTATTCAGTTTTTGACTCCTCCGTACAGAAAAAAAAAGGTCAATGATCCAGAGTGATCTTAGCAGAAAACCACAGAGGTGGCTGAGGATGAGGCACTGATCCTGTGAGGAGAGGGCTGGTTCACTCTGGAGAAGAGGCAGCTCCTGGGGCACCGAAAACCAGCCCCCAGTGCACACAATGCTTTGCTGGGGAGCTGGAGCTGGGCTCTCCTCAGCTGGGCACAGAGGAAGACTGGGGACATGAGAAGTAGGGATTTGCCGTAATAAATGTTTTCCTCAGACTAAATCAATAATAAAAATTGTTTGAAGTACTGGTTTGAAGTAATTTTACTTCAGAAATATTTTTGTGACTTCTACTTTATGAACTGTGAAAATAATTTTCAGAAAATCCTCTAGATCCAGATTTATGAAAGATTGTTGACCATTAGACACTAGAAGTGTATATGTTTTAAAATATGCACTTGTACCTTTTATCACGGAGAAAGCAAAACTTCTCTACATGGCAGTCTAGGGCATATATGCAATGACAGGATACTTACTTCTTAGATAACTGAAAATATTTAAACAACAATAAAACTAAAACATAACAAAAAGAATATGAAAAAATATTAATAGAATATAGTATCTTCAGTTTGAAGAGACCTGCAGTAATTATGTAGTTCAACTGTCTGATCCATTCAGGGCTGAAAACATTAAATCATGGTATCATTGTCTAAATGCATTGTCAAATCATTGTCTAAATGCATCTTTGATAGGAACCTCTTAAAAACCAATTAGCAGGTTAAATTTGGGATGAATTTTAAGACAAATATCAAGAAAAACCCTATGGAAGAAAGATCATTTAGGCTGAGCAAAGATAGAGTGCATCTCCACCAAGATCATTAGAAAATTGCTTCTGAATCCAGTTAAGGCAGATTCCTTTCTCTGGACAAGAGATAGCTGGGATCTTTCTGCTTAAGATTTTAAACCCCACACCAGAAAAGAGTGTTCATTGGCAGAGATTTCTCTAAGTGTCCAATGAAGTTTTTAGTTTTGTGCCTTTACCTCACACATCGGAGAAATTGAAACTAGAAAAATAACTCCTCTGGTAACTTCTGTTTGGGAGGTAAACAGACTCTTTTAAAGAAAGTTCATGGAAAAATAAGACAGAGAAAAAAAATGACAGGTATTTTTCATGGAATCCATTGCTATCAAAAATGCAAAAAAACTTCACAGTTTTGTCCTGCAAATCTGATAGAGCTTGCTACCACTAGCTTGACTTTCCAGAAAGCCAGCAATATTTATCTCCAAGATTAATAAAAAACCCTGATGTCTGTAGCTTAAAGTATTGCTCTCTACCCTTACAAGTATAATATTCAGACTCCCCTACTAAATAGTCTTTTGACTGGTTCTAATAGCTTGTGCACATACCGCAGAAATCCCTCATAATAAAAGATATTGTATTCACTGCGTGTGACTGCTGCAGATTCAATCACAAGCCCATTTACAAATGTCTTCTCTGAGCAGCTGTAAAATTAGGTCAGCCGAGCACTTACGGCGAGCTACATCAGTCACGCAGGACTTTAGCTGCTTCTCGCCACGGATCTGATTTACTCAGCTTCCTCATGTAGAAGCAGCATTTGATAAATAAGAGGTTTGGTGTTAACATGGCTTAAAATAGCCAGCCATAATTAATGTCAGCTTGTCATTAAAAACACAGTTACTGATTACTCTTAAGAGTAGTGCTTTTAATACACTTAATCAAGATAAGGCCCATTAAAAGCTATCAGAATTTTCCTTCACTACTTTGTTTCAGCAGCAGACAGTGCTAACTTAGATCATCTTTTTCTTTTCAAACCATTAAAGTGTTGAGCAAAAGACCTCTGGGTTTGATGACTGTGGCTGAAGCAATCAAAATTATAAATATGCACATTATCTGACCATGTTTACAAATGACTGCAGTGGTCTTTTTTAACACTGAGAGGCCACCATGTGTTGCAGTCACTGTTTGTGAATCTGTCTCCCTGATTAGTCAGTGCTCTCTGTAATAACCCTGGTAGCACTGAACATATGTCGTGGGAAAATCCTGTCAAGCAAAAAGCTAAGCTAATCTCATCTATCTTTGTCACTTTTAATACATATTCTTA
>VWZV01010461.1:11601-26882 GCA_013397155.1 Irena cyanogastra
AACATAGTACTTCTAGCATTTTTTTACACCTGAATAAAATATTATTTTGAACTTCAAATAATATTAATGGAATCATTATAAAGTGACCTGTCTTGTTGCCAATTTAAATTCAAGGCATAAACTAAGACAGATAATCATTAGCCATACTTAATTAAACAAGGCACATGTAACTGAGACACTAAACTGGAAAGCATAATGGGGTTTGCTACATTTACCAATATCCTGTATGTATGTATGTATGTATGTATGTATGTATGTATGTATGAAAGCATTTGTTCAAATTTACTATATCATGTCAGAAGAAGTTCAATGTTTGCATCTGAAAACTAGAGGTTTTTTTCTCTTAAAGCAGCAAACCTCAGAGAACCTTCAATGATGCAGCTATTGCTGATATATCTGTAACCTGGAAATCAGATGCCAAGATAGCTAGAATGGAGACTTGTTATAAAATGCTGCTACAATTTTGACTTTTTTTTACACAGGTGTAGCATCTCAGATACAATTTATATTTTACATAGAAAAAATTACATTTTTTAAGGTCAATAACATTTTTTACGCAGAAAATATTTTTCAGTAGTGCCTTTGTTGAAACGTTGTCATAAATAATGCCACATCTCCTGACTTTCTAATAAGCAAAAAGGACAATTATGCAGTAAGGCATCGAATACACAAGTTCATTCATGTGTAACAGCCACAGCCGTGTTATACTGAATCATCTGGTAGGGTCAACATTCTCCCAAATTAATTACAGCCATTTAGCAATAACAATATGTGTAGTAGCCTACAATGTACTTTGCTCTGCCTGTGCTGCCTGCATGGAAATGTTGCTGTTTCGGATGACTGTTAAGCAATTCATTTCTAAACATACAGCTTACACTTTACTACCCTTTTATTATTCAAGTCATGCTTACAATTCATGAGAGACTGAGCTAAGACCAAGAGACCCATACTCAACGCTGATTTTATAATGCAGCTCAAGCCAAATGTCAATAATTAGTGTATAAGGAAAAAATCTAACATCCTCTGCTCCTCTAGAGCTGCTAAATTCTATAAGCAACTAAATGTACAACAGATGTTAAATGTGATTAGAGTGCTTGCTCACTGCTAATGTTTGTCAGTAAAGCGAATCTTATGAAAAGTTAAGATACAAAACAAGTGCGGGGAATCACTCATCCATAAATCTCTCTTCCCTCCCCCCAACACCAGAGAGATCACATTTGATACAGTTCCTGCCTCTATTACACTGGAAGTAGGAGGGGCTTGAGTAGGAGTCTATCACTTAAATTTTCAAAATTCTTAATAAAATAATTAAAATGGGCTTCTTCAATGAGAAAAACTTAAATTAAAAAATAAGCCTAGGTCAAGACTTTTCAGAAAACATTCTAAATATACTTTCAAACAAACAAAAAAATATATACTTAGAACCATCTGGACACAGTCCTGTGCGATGTGCTCTAGGATGACCCTGCTTGAGCAGAGAGTTTGGACCAGATGACACACTGTGATCCCACCCAAAATAACCGTCCTGTGACTCTGTAATTCTGTGAAATCCTAATTAGAATTTGAATAATGCCACTCAAACAGGAATCATCACTTAATTTTTGATATTGTAAGGGCTAGAATTTGGTGAATGTCTTAGCATGCAGCATTACTCATCAGAGGTCTTTTGAAGATGCCATGCCCTAAGCCTCAGTTGTGCCAGTGTATCCATATGACTTTTTGGTGTGAAATCATCTCACATCTTGAGTATGGACTGGGATGCATAGTTCATACTGGAATGACTTGCATGCAGTAGCTACAGAAAAGTCGAATCATTTAGTGCCCACAGGCAACCCAGGCACACAGAGTTTCAGAAAATATGTAAATAATGCCTGAGTGAAAACTGAGTCTGCATTCACAAAGCCTACTCTGTCTTCTGTCCTGTAATATGTTTATACACTCTTATGTCTGACAACTTTCAAAAGAACCCCACGTTTTTCCAGCCACCTATCCCATTACATAAAATAGGCTTCACAGCTTTTTTGTTTTTCTCCAGATGAAGGTAATTAGCTGGGAATTATTCACTCTTAGTTGGGAATTATTCAGCATTGGTATATTTATATTATCTGTTTATCTACTCCACTATGACAAAACCAAAATTCTTGCTCTATGCAGACAAGGACATAAAAAAAGAAAAACCTACATGAAAATCAATTTTTCCTACAGGAAAATTGGAAATTATGCTATGTAATTAGACTCATTTTATATTTTTAGTAATATTTTTAGTTGTATTTTTATACATAGAGAAACTAAGTAACTGAAGCCCACAGCAATAAAGCACAAGTACAGTATAAAATTAGATTTAAACAACCTTACACAGTGCAGACTGAGCTGAAGACACATTTCGTACATATTTTTGCAAAAAGGCAGAATTTGACTGTTATAGTAATTTATTCTTCATTACGGAAAAAGTGTCTGTAATGAATGTCACATAAAGCAAACTAAATGCTCTTTAGGGGAGGATCCTCTGCCTAAATTACTTGCTTAGAAAACCATTTCCACAAAGACATTCTTGCTGCCTACCCACAACTTTAATGGCAAGTATCAATCTGATTCCAGACAAACACATGAAAGGTCTCCCATGCTTTAGTGATGTGTTAAAAATATAATTATTATTTTCAGAAATACATTTTGTACATCTATGGAGGTGCTTTACTTTGTAGCCATTAAAGTAAAAATAAAATAAAAATTTTATTTTTACTTTAATGGCTACAACTAATAGATCAGTCATACCTAGGAAATCATTCTGATATTGCTGCATGCATAAATCCTCCACTAAACTTTGTAGAGAAAATTAGAACTTTATTTCTAAAAGAGATGTAATTAGGATCAAAATGTAATTGTTTCAACTAGCTTATTTTAGAAAAAAAATTAAATAATTCAGGTTATTCCCTATATTATTTTGGAGTTACACAAAATTTTAAACTCAAGCATCACAATTTCTTGTCACTATCACAAGACTGCAATGATTGTCTGCTCATGTAGGGGCAGGATTATAGTTCTGACAATTGCCCTATTCAGCCATGTATTAAGTAATCCAAAATGCCTTATGAAAATGTAGTCCAATCTAAAAATCAAACTATATTATTCTAATGTGAGAAATGTCTTAAAATGTTCAGAGATCATCTGCTATTCATGCCTGCTTTCCTCATGGGGGTGTCTAAAATGAATGCCGGTTAGAAATGGAGTGAAGATTCATTCATTTGTGATCCCATGACTAAAGTACTTTGTAGAAGCACAGTTTTAAGTATGAATCATCAATATTTTTTAAAAGTGCACATTATATATGCCCCATTACCCAATTTAATTACGCTTAATTTATTTTATACATTAACGTATTTTTCAGTGTCTCATTCTGTTGTAAATTATGACTTAAGGAAGTAAAACAGTACCTCTAAGACCATTGTACACTGAAACCACTCTTTCCTTCATAAATGCAATAGCTTCTCTCATCTTAACTGAAAGGTGGTGTTCAGTTTCATCATCACAGAAGAAAAGATTGGTAGTGCCTACTTTTTACTGCTCTTGATACTACAACTCTCTTAAAAAACATTTCATTTCAAGATGAATAGTCTACTTCTATTAGATTAAAGGTAACTGTTCAGACTTTTTCATAATTTTTTTTGAGCAAATATGACATTACATAAATTGTTCATATAATCTTTGGAAGCTTTGGTTGCATACTTAATTTCAAATCACTGACAGTTTCTTTAATAGAGATTTTCTTTAAAGAACAGAATGTCTATTTCCCAGAAAGCCTTTTTGCAATTAAACTTTCTAAATAAATAAGAAATGTCTCCTAGTATTTTTACTCTAATATCTTGTGACTGCATTTAGAAGGATTTTTACTGAGAGAGGAGTTCATGGGAGAAGATATTAGGATCTAGTAGCTGCATGCAAAGTCCAGACAAGTAAAGAGAAATTTTCAGCTTTGTTTTAGGAAAGAAAAATTCATAAGAGATGGAATACCTTTGCTTCTTCAAACTATATTTCCTATATAGTTTCCTATTTCCTTTCCCCTGCCCCCATCCCAATGTCTGCTGCATTTTGACTTTAAGAACACCTCTATAGTTTTGCACATCATCCACGTCCTTGTTGAGGGCTGCGTCAGACCCAAGCACTGCTTTTCAGACTGAAAGGATGTTAACCCCTGATTCATACAAACAATAAGCTTCCTAGAACTTTCTCTCAGGTTCCAAATTCACAAGCCACCACTTACAGCCCAACAATGCCTCACAAGGAGAAGGAAAATGCTTTTCTTAACCCACCTTCTCCTAGTTTTCTCCCACCCCCATATATCAAGTGTACATGATGACCTTCACTCACCTTCCTTTCTTTCCTTCTCCCCGAACATTACGTACAAGTTGACAACTCACCATGGCATCAAAAGGAAAAGAAATAATTGGGTTTATTTGTTAGACTGGACAGTCAAAATAGATGCTAATAGGAGGACAAAAGACAATTCAATACTTCTGACATATAATATATATAGTTTTCACTCAAATGGCATGTTTCACACTTGTCAAAAATTATATTTCTGGGTGGTTTCCATTTTTTTACAAAGTTTTAAAAGGTTTCATGTGAAAATTTTGAAAATTATCCTAAGTCAAACTGAAGATATTTAATGTAGAGTTTAAAATATCTGTCTAACAAATAGAAATACAAAATGTGCTCATACTCCTTTACATATTTTCAAACAACTGGTAATAGCTGCATCTAGGCAGTGAAGATGTTTCATTATTGACAATGGAAAACTTAACACAGAGCTGACAATGCAGTAAACATGCTTCTTTTCCTTGCCCTCCACTCAGATGTAACAACTCAAACATTCCCCTCTTACACTGGTCCTTTACAAGAGGCTGCAAGACAGAATAAATCCTCTCATTAAAACAACCTTTATTCCTTTGATTTCAAAGCCCTCTTCAAAGGTACTTGCCCAACTTGCAAACTTATTTAAGCTCAGAACAGTTGCTCTGCCTGGGGGTTCAGAAGGAAGTGTTGGCAAGTAAGAAAACACAGTAGGAAATGCCTTTGCTAAGGCATAAACCTTTGAAGTTTCTGATACACCATTGCTATCTGTTGCCCTTTCTTATCACAGTCCTCTTACAAAGAACTTCCTTGCTCTTGACATTTTCCAGACTCCAATGTCTCTGCTATCCAAATAGCCTAAAATAGTTTTAAAAGTCATAAGCAGTGTACTGAGCACAAATTAATTTGTAGGTAGTGATGTCCATTTTATATAATTTACATGTATGTAAGCAATACACATTTAAAATATATGTTAGTATTTTTGCTACCCTAAATTCTACAAAAATGCAAGGGAAAATTAGGCAGTGCAGGAGTCCCTGGTGCATGTGTTAGAGTTACCATCACCATTACTACAATAAGAAATGATTGGTCTGTTGCACATACCTGCGATTTTTAACTAGATTCTACTTTTTCCACTTCCTCTCTTATTCTCAGAAAGCTTCTCCTCTTGCCCAGCAAGCTGGATACAATTTGAATTAAAGTTGTCTCAAATCTCACCCTGAATGAAGAAACACAAACTAGATTTCCCACAGAATATTTTACCAGGGAGAAGATTCTTAAGAAGTGAAAGTCAGTGAACATAATGGTCAGAGTCTAACAGAGGAGAATTCTCCACTTGCAGTAAGCTTATAAAATTAATTAGGCCTTGAATATTTTTTCCTCTGCAGTCTACATAAAAAGAGTGGTGTTTTCATAGAGTCTTCTATGGCATCCTAGATAGAAGAATTTCTTTCCTCTCTTTCCCTGCATCAGATGCATCTTCATTAAACAGTGTTCTTTTCTGAACATGTTATTACTTTTTCAGTCATGACAGAAAGATAGGCTGTGCTGTAAAGCTCTATTTTGTGTTTAACTAACCGTATAACCAGACCTGTTATTGTGTGTTTCTCTGTCTTTGAATCTATTCATGTGGAGACATCCTTGAATTTAAAATTAGAGTTGGAGAAGCATCTTTTATATTTATTAAAGGCTGTCTTTTCCTCTCGCTTTTTTTCACACCCTGTTTTAACAGGGTATTAATTCCCTATAGGGAATTCAGCCACACACAGCAGTGATTCTATTGCAAAACCTAAGATATGCCAGAAAAGTAACTCAAAAAATTCAGGCTAAGAGGTGACCCAAGGAAGACATTGGATTGTAGTTTGGTGTGGTTATGTCACAAGCAACTGGCCAGGAAAAGCTCAGAAGTACCACGCTAATACAAATCGAATGTCAAAATTGCTACCGTTGTTTGCTATAAGTACTTGCATGCCCTGAAAGCTTCCCAGACCATATTAATAACATTCCTGAAAGTTTAGCAGAAACAATGATTCATTCCCTTGTCCATTACAAAAGAAAAAAAAAAAGAAAAAGCAACAACAATAAAAAAACCACGAATGAGGTTGCAGAAATATTTTCCTTGATTTTTACAGTGAATGAGCACCTCTCCTGTTAAGATTGAGCGAATTGGAGCTACTTAAACCTGGAGAAAATATTCCTGGGAGATCATTTAGCACCTCCCAGTACCTGAAGGGTGCTTACAAGAAGTCTGGAGAGGGTCTTTTCACAAGGACCTGTAGTGGCAAGATGATGGGGAAAGCTGAAAGCTTTAGGTGAAATACAAGGAAGAAATTCTTTACTGTGAGAGTGGTGAGGCTCTGGAACAGGTTGTGCAGAGAAGCCGTGGGTGCCCCAAGCCTGGAAGTGCCTGGGATGGGTCTATGTGTGCATTCTGGTCAAGCGAGAGGTTCCCATGGCAGGGCAGTGGAAACCAGCTGATCTTTAAGGTCTCTTCCAACCCAAGCTGCTCTATGATTCGGTGATTTACAGCACAAGAGAGAATAGGAAACTCCAGGTTTCTATGCCCATTCTTAAATGTTATTACAAAATTTTTCGTCAGCCTGCTTGAAATCCTAGAAAAAAACCTAGCAATTTACCTAGAAAGATTAAGGAAATTTCATTTAATTCTTGTAGTTGAAGAGAGCTGTTAAAAGATAAAGAGTGTCCTAAGAGCTTAACTGTAACAGCTTTAGATTGACATCATTTTTTCTCACAACATCATTTTCTCTCACATAACTTTCCACTTGCTTAAAAACGAGATATAATGTTTTATTAACTGATTTAACTATAACTATTTAAAGTATTTCTAACATTTTTCCATGCAGTTAAGTCAGATTAAGAAATGCAAACTATAGAAAAGAACTAAAATGTGTTAAGAGAACTGTGATGGATAAATATTGAATAAACCTACATCTCCTACAAAAAGGGAAAAAATAAAATAGATGCTGTCTTTCCTTTTGTTCCAGATACCTATTCCAGTCAAATTTTAAAAAAAAATCTTCACTGTTCTCACTTTTACTCTTTCTGATAACCACCAAAGGAATAATTATGGTTTGTGCTTTTGAAAACCTCTTTAATTCAATATTCATTACACATAAAGTTTACTACAATCACTCTTGGCTGGTGGTGGTTTTAATGAAGTTGGGGCGATCTTGCAAACACGCCTCTCAACTTCAAACTTCCAACAAAGTCAACAAAACTACATGGATAAGATAATGTATTAAAACATAACTTTTCAGAAAGTCAAGACCAGAGTTAAGAGTCAGATTCTAGAAACTACATGTTCTTATATGTGTATGCATGCAATTGGCTGTTGTTAACAGTGATGTTTGTGCAGCAAGCTATTATGGATTATTTTCCTCTAAATCAAAACAGGGATAATGCAAGAGTCATCTTGCCGGCAGATCAAAACACTGGTTTTCCATCTCTGCCTCAATAAAATAAAATGTCCTGCTTTTTTGTTTCAGATTTTGTTCCTCCTTTCCACAATTATTCTACCAACTGTATTCAGCTTAATTTAATAATGTTTGCATATAGTTTCTTTGGTTCCTTTCAATTCATAAAGTCTCATATGAAGTGTTCGTTCAGTCTTCGAGTCATATTCAGTAGCAGCAATTACAATAGAATTATTTTCTAAAGTACTGAAGGCAGGGAATACGTTTCCTTGGTGGTTCTTTTTTCCCATTTTTCTGGTTTTTTTTCTTTCTTGTTAGCGTGATTGTCCGTGTGAAGCAGCAGAAAGCTTTTTTGAAAGCCTCCCGGTTTTTGACCTGTCTTGAATCTGTCTCACTTGGCTACAGATGGCCTATCAAATCCATCAAGTCCTGATTGGAATAGATTACTAAATTGTTGGAGCACTGGGATTAGGCCCATCTGTCTGTAGGAAGCTCTGTAATCATGATGAGAGGTTATTGTTGCCTGGGAGATGAAAAGCAGCAAACCATGCTGCACTAAAGGATCAACCAAGGCTTTCCATAAAGTAAAGGAGATGGAAAAGCAATCCTATTATGCTGAATCCTGTGAACACCAGCAGGGTGCTGTAAATATTCTTGAAATACTCCTTCAATGGGCATACATCTTTTTAGGATGTTCTATGAGAAAGAGAGGTTTAAATACAAGCCAAAATTTTCCCTTTCATTGTAAGAGGATGTCATCACAGTTTAAGAGAGCTGGAAACCTTGGTTTCCAGGCTGAATGCCTGCTTGATTGCTAGTAGTCTCGAAGGTGAGCAGCTGAACTAGGATGAAAGCAAAGGTTAGCCCTGCGCTACCCACCAAAGTTAAGTGTAGCTAGACTGTACAGACATTTGGTAAGTGAATTGACCACACTGAATTAATTTCCTAATTTGAAATTTTCTGATTTCTTAAGTTAGATCTCTGAAAACACAAAAAATATAATTGCAGGTAATGCTGATAGTCTCCTGACTTAATTCTACTGCATTTTTTGTGTTATCATCATGTTTCAGCTGCTGTCTGAAACAAATCAAAGTTCTTTGAAAGGTTTCCACTGAAAAACTTGAACGGCCCCAAGACTTTCAAACCAAGGAGAAAATATCTTTAAAAGTTTGCATGCAACATAAGAAACTCTAGTTCAAGTTTCTGCCCTGCCTTCATCACCAGAGACCTCTGGAAGGAAAAGTCATGCTTTTGCACTCATCAGAAGGCACTCAGGGCAAGGGCCCATTCTAGGATAAAGCCTCAGGAGTGGGTAAGTGCTCAGAGTGGGGTGCCAGCTGCTTTCACTTATTCCTTCTCCCTTACTCTCTGCTTCAACAATCCTACCAGCCAGGGAGATCTGATGACACTCCAGGAAAAACTCCTATGTGATTATGAGACTTTAATTCTCTCATACAGTTAATTCAGAAGTCCAGGGGAGGGACAAAAGAAAAAAAGGGTGCTTTTGGGTTTTTTTGCCACTTTTATTTTAGTTAAGCTTTTTTTTCTTAATTTAGTGAATACTTTTTCCCAAAGAGGCAGTGGGTATTTTACCATTTTTTAGCAGTACCAGGACTTAATCTCTACATTAAAAGTTACTCTATTTGTGCTTTGAAATTATAATTTCTATAGATTCAAATGTGACTGTATGATTCTTTTGGGTGACAGTGCATATGTGTGTTATAAATATTGTTGGGATTTTTTAAGAGAAAGAATAAGGTATATGAGATTTTGTTGGATTTTTTTTAATATAAAAGCAAAAGAGCTTTATTAATTTGCCTTTGAGAGTACTTTAATAAAGACTGATTTTATGCCACTGCTTAGGACAAATTGCATCCATAAATTCTGATGTGGAATCCTAAGAAAATGTAAAAAGAAAGGAAAAGAAAGATACACTTTACCTATTCATTAAAATTTTATATACTTTGTCAGACTCCTCACCTAAAATTTGAGCTTAAGATCACATCTGCTATTATTATTATTTTCCCTTTCCACAAGTTAGCTCTTTTTTTGAATGCAGCTAAAATTTCATGGTTTTTTTTTACACATTCATGTTTGATATTTGTAGATTCAAAATACAAAGTATATGAAACCTATCATCTAAGCTTTTAAATCTTCCTTTAAATTTTAAGTTAGAACATAATTTCCCCATTTTGGAGCAAGGGTTATTCTTTACACAGAGTAAAGAATAACCAATGAACCATCACTAATGCTTTAGACAAGAGTGTATTGAGGTGTTGACATAAGCTGTATAAAAACAATATTTTAATTGTATCTCTATTATAATATAAGTAAAAGTTCTTTTTACTGGTGAAAAAATTCGTAAGACCCACAGAGAAAAGAAAATTTTCAAATAGCATGGGCTGCTAAGGAAAATGTTACAAAGTTTTGTAGGAAAAGTAGTTTTATTCTTCCCTCTGAATGTGCCCGCTGTAGTCAGATCACCTATCCTGCTGCAGAAAGCATGTAGGATGGTCAGGAGGATCCAAGAAACAAATGTTTTGTTGTGAACTTCGGAATTTTCTGAGTTAGGGAGTTTAGAAATACTGAAAATCTTTCTTCTTTTAGGAAAAAAGCTTTGCACTTTGTCAGTGAGAAGATGGACCAAGAGCAAGGTAGGGGACAATTCTTGAAACACACAAAAAGGCTGAGGCAGCAGAAAAAATAGGAAGTCTAGCAGTTAAACATCCCATTCCCTCAGGTTTTCCAAATGATTGCAGGCCAAGCTTCCAAATAAGAATTACTGCTGCTGAAAATTAGAATCTGGGAGTCATACCTTTCCTTCTTCACTTAGAGTACAGGAGCAACATACATCATCTTCACTGAATACAGTAAAAACTTGTATGTGTTTATATGCAATAGAAATGGGGACAACAATATTAGAGTTTTCTGGGTTCTGACAGTAACCTCAGGGCAGGGTCACAAAGCCACTGTCTCCGTCCTGTCCTCAGATCCTACTGCTCCAGCCACACACCTTCTCACCCTGTAAGCCCCGTGAAACAGGCTGTGGACTTCTGCTCCTCAGTCACTTCTGTGATACTGTATTCCATGGTGCTGGAAACTAGGGATGAGCAAGAATTTCACTCCTTTCTGACTCATCAAAGTCCCACATGAAAAGCACAGAGACAACACACCAACAGGCTAGGGGGTGCACAGACCTCCAGCAAGCTTAGCTTCTCCTTAACTAACCAGGCTACAGGATGGTCAAACACACTTTCTGGTGCTTCAGGTCCCTGTAGTCCCCTATGAAAGCTGCACAGGTATTTACAGAACTCCCTTAGCAAAGTTAAAAATGATATTTTACAAATATGCTTCTTTTATCTTGTTTAAGTGGATTTTCTCTTATTGCTGTGTCTGTTCCAGCACATCTCTCCAATGTCCTTGGAAACAGCCAACTAAGAAAAGGAAGAGAAATTTTTATATTTTAATTTCTAGTTGGTGATATGACAATTGATGATGTGGTTTTGCTTCCAGATTTCAAATTCTAAAATTTTGAAACTGATGGTCAAAACTGTAAACTTGCAGTCTTTCTACATTGTGAAAGATTTCTACCTTATAATAACAGGATATATGTCATGGCACTATTTTCCCTATTTCTCTTAGTTAAAAAATTTTAGATATAGTTTCCTAATATCATATAGTGAATACACTATAAAACCACCTTATAAATAGTATTTTGCCAGTGTTTGTGATAAGAGGAAAAGTGGAAGCAAAATGTCACATCCTAAATGTTTTGCAGAAATCCTTAAATAATTCTTTAATGTCTGTGAAAAATCAAATATTGGTATATCCTTTTCTCCTATGCCTACTTCTCTCACAATCTAATAATGTGTATTGTACTTTGTCTTCTATGTGTACCTTTCATTTTGTCAGAGCCTTTAATCCTCTACTTTTTATATAAAATGCCCTAACCATATAGTAGTAGGTTAGGCTTGATTGACAAGTGCATATAACTATGTGTTCAGTAGTAGAGTATGTTTTACAGTTGCAAAAAAAATGCACAACCTTGAAAATAAAGAAGTGGTGCCCTTTCTCTGGGATAAAAGGATCATATCAAATTGGTTCGTTTCCTTGGCAGAATGAAATAAAAGGCTTCCGTTAACAAAGAGCACTTCCCAAAAGGCTGCTGGAGGAAGTCTCTAACTAGATAACACTGCACCAATTAGAAAATCAAACGAGGTAAAGCAGAATTTTAGGGAATGTTCCCCTTTTACCCTCATCCAGTATATTCAGTCATGTATGGAAAAGATAAAATAGAAGAAAGAAATAATTATGTATTTTTGCCAGCATTTAGAAAAATTAGGATTTTTGTGGAACTAATAAGTTGGTGAATGGGAAAGACATGCTGGATCCTCCTAATTAAGTATTCTACTCCTCAGCCTCTGTTAATTCAGTTCCAATTGCTTTCACAGATAATAACATTTAAATGTAATCCTGATTCTCCTACTCTGGTTTAGTGGCGATTCTGTTTTACTCAAATGCCTTATGGCTGATGAGGGGTCATAAAGAGAAGAAAGAGGTTCAAAGGCATGATGCAAGTTCAGGATTCCATGGCAGGGGAGAAGCTGTTGTTTAAACACCTCATTCAGCACTGGCACAGACATGTGCAATACCTGGCTGCTCTCTCTTTTACGTGCTGGGCATTTCTGGCAGGCAGAGATGCTCCGGCTCAGAGTGTAAATGTGCAAGGGCAACCAGACATCATGCATAGACATACACCCTGGCTAATCAGGAGTAACAGAATAGATCACACCCTCCAAGGCTTGCACTCCTAGACTTTGTAAGAAAAAGCACCAGAGAATGTGGACCTAAGCACATTCTCTGTCTCCAAACAGGCAAGGGAACTGTTCTAATTACCTCACCAGTACAGACACCATCTACTGCTTCTTCTCAGTCACTTATAAAGCTCCTCAGCCTCCCCTCTCTTTGGAAATGTATATTACTGAGAAGAAGAATCGTTTCTTATGTGTAGGGAATTACTGGCCTTTTTTACCTAAGAGGAAGATTCAACATAATAGTAAGATTAATCGCAAAAAATTACAGATATCATACTTGTGAGAACAGATCTGTAGTTACATACGAGATACATCTGGTTTTGTTCTAGACTAATATTTCATCAGAGACACATAACAAATCTCTAGATACGGGTGTTTTCAGAACTTTGAGGCAGAGCAAACACTGTGCCAGTTTCAGAACTTCTGGGGCTCAGCCCCCTGTGGGTGCAATACGTATTCAGTACGTGTCTTACCACCCTGCCTGGCTGGCTGTGCCTGGGCTCTCCTCGCAGACATCAGTGCTCCCCCAGTGCACTCCAACACAGCAAAACCATGCCAGCAGACCAAGAGGGACCTCTGAAGTGTGCAAGTCCTTGCCATTGTCACCAAAGGAATGAATCTCTATGGACAAACTGAATCAGCATCTCTATGGACATGAACACATGGAAGATAGACATATGGACAAACTGAAACAACTGCTGGACCAGGTACTAAAATGGAATACAATTTCCTTACAAAGAAGTTCAATTCCATACATTTATTTTAATGTTAATTTTTTCCGTGAGTGTTTTCCTTAAATAACAAAATTCTTTTATTATCACTTAAATGAAATACATATATGTAAACAATAGTAGTTTCTTTGAAATGGTTAAAAAGTAGTTTAACTTTTCAGCTTTTCTACAGTCATCAGCATATCAGGTGGGAGAAGCTACCTGCATAGACTATGTGGTGTGCTTTCAGCGACAATGGCTGAGTAGAAAATAATTTTGCAACATGTAAGGAAAAAAATATGGAGCAAAAACTAATTTACTAACAAGCTTGGGAAAAAAAAAGACCAGAAAACAAGCTAATAACTCTATTTTTCTAACCATATTTACACTGGACTAATTAAAAATAACTTCTCCGTATCCAGTGTTTCAAAATGCATTACACTTTGATTTATTAAAATACTCAGTACATAAAAATGTGAACATTGTTCAATTGATTCAATTGATGGTTCAATTGATTGGTAAAAGTGTATTCATTAATGTTTGGAAATGTTGTTTCCTACACAAGGTTCCTCTCCAACACGTTTACCCAAGCCAGCAAATGTGGTTTTAATAATCCACAGGTCCGTATGCATTTAACACAGTAACTGTCTTAACACATTTAATTTAAATGCCAAATTCAGTCTATTTTAAAATGCTGCCTTCCAAACAATATATCCTGACCATCAAAACGTTCCTATTGTGAAGATGATTTCTTCTTCCAAACAAGTCATTGGGAAAACAGATATTAAGGAAAACAGATCACTCCTTGAGAAGCTACATCACTGTTTATATACCAGGAGCTTTATTGCATATGGGGATTATTGTAATAATGTCAGCACTATTTTTTAGACACAACAAAATAAATAAATATAATCATAGTTGAATCATGCTCATAAATCAATCAATCAATCAATCAATTCAGCTCCTACACCCACTTCTATGATTTTAACAATATGATTTTAATCTTATGACTCAATGGTGAAATTATGGCATACTTTTAGTGACATATCGGAAAACAAAAACGGGAGAGATTTTTTTTCTCCAGTGTTTAAATTGTTATGGTTCAATCGTCTTTTGCATATACCCTGGTTTCTGCAAGAGACCATTTAAGCTTACATTCTGAAGTCTGTCTAATAATTGCAATTAAAAGTTGGAATAAGTTATGAGCAATAAAAAAGTAAATAATATTCAGTCTAAAAGTAGAACTAATTATAAAGCTGTTGTTTGATTAAGGTGTTTGTACTGAAAAGTATTAAAGGGATTAGTCTAAAGCTTTACATACTGCAGCACAGAATTAATATGCAGGATTTAGATACTCAAATTAATTCAGTTGGACCAAACAATTATATGGAAAAGAAATACTCGACCCAGCTAATGGCCACACGAGTCCACCAAGCTAATTTATATTCATGTACTTATTGACCTTTCTGCACACTCACAAGAGGACAGTTCTAATGCTAATGTGTGCTTCCACGGCTGTCTCTATCTATTGAATCTAATCACAGCTGGCTTCAGTGACAAGACAACAAGGCACCCCCATGGTTAATATTTTGCTCCAATGAAATGTTTCCTGAAGGACAGATGTGACTTTCTTAGGTCTCTAAGTACACAGTGGTCTAAATTATGACATTGGATGCAACAGTGAATCACTGCCAGTGGGAGAAGCCTCGGAATACACATGTGAGAGGAGGACCCGTTACAGAGTATGCACACACCAAACAAAATCAAACCAGCTAACAAACAAAACTACACACACAAAAGCTAACAAATGCACAAAAAACCCTAAACAAACAAACAAAACCCATAAAAACCCAAACAGGGAAACAAAAACAAACCAACTAATCAAACAACCCAAATCAAAAGAAAATAAACCGACCAAACAGCAAAAAAAAGGCTAAAAAAAAAACCAAAAAACAAAACAAAACAAAACAAAAAAA
>VWZV01010461.1:27885-68158 GCA_013397155.1 Irena cyanogastra
AGAACAAGGGAAAAAAAAACAAAACAAAACAAAACAAAAAAAACCCCAAAAAAAACAACAAAAACCAAACAAAAACAACCTGCCTAACAAGAAAATAGCCCTAAAACCAAAACCCATGATACATTGGACAGTATAGGCAACAATGTATGGAGTGCTGTGAACAGGAGAAAAAATAGGAGAAGGAGCTATAAGAAATATGTCTCTGGTACACAACTCCTATCTACACACACCAAAGCAAATTAAAGCATTAAAATATATGGTGCAAGGATACACTTAGTAACACAGGCTTTTCAAAAGCTGAGCCATAAATGGGATCAGGCTGCTTTAATAACAGCTATCAGATGGGCATGTGATCTTGTGGAAAGATGTTTTTTGAACTCATAAGCAAATAAAGAACAAGAGTTAATTTCAGGAAGAACTTAGAAAGTCTTTCAAATCCTCAGCAACTATAGACTTTACCAAACAAACAGAAAAAATCCCCAAAACATTTAAGACTGGGTTTCTATAACCATCAAAAGGCAAAGATAGCACTGGAAGAGACAAATAAAAATCCTACATCCACTTTACAGCTAAGACCTAAAAGAATGAAGAAAACTTTTAGGGCACAGAAGCAATAAATTGCAGACAAAACTATTGATTCCATTTGGAGGGGTCACTTAGAGATGATCCTAGTGCTGTATCAGGGCATTGCTGACATGCTCTGCTGAGAGGAGATCAGAAGAAACCTTCCATTGATTCTCTCAGAATCTGGACCTGTCTAAAGCAACCAGGCTAAACAAGAGTGGCACTCCTAAACTCAGAAAATAAGGAACATCAGAGTGGTGAAAGTAAAAAATAAGCCCTTTGTCCTGATTTGCCTAGCTTTAACTGTGTTCCCTCTTTACCTCGTGTAACAGCTTAGCAATGGAAAGAGAAACAAGCCACCATAGGCCTCAAAATAATTTGACTGATAAACAGTTTGGGGTTTTTTAATCCTGACACTGTACTCAACCATCTTATGGCTATGCAATAAAACTTTGTAATTTTCAGCAGCACAAAAATAATTATGTTTCAGTATTCTTCATTCTGTTCAGGGGTGAAAAATGCCTGGCTAGCACCTCTCTGCTCGAAAGCTTTGGGTCTTCAGGTCCAAGGTTTCCGATGTCAAATCATTAGACAGCTGAGCTGTTATTGCTCTAGTATGTGCTTTTCTGAGAGCTTTCTTGCCCTTGGAAAGCATCCTCAAGCTTCTCTCTGAATGATTCCCCCTTCTGTAATTGTTCTCCTTCTTAAAAAAGAAAGCATTATGACAAAATCAGGGGTTAAACCATTTCTTTTAAAGTTGTGAGAAATAACCTCACTTATTAGATCGCTTCTGCAGTAGCGAACTTTTCTGCTCTTTACAGTTTTGTTTTCTATTATGTTTGTGCTCTGTAGTGCAAATATTTCAGGCTAAGATATTTACACAGCAAATCCAGCTTGTTTTGCTCATTCGGTTAGTCCCCTGATTCTCTCTTTTCCTGCCCCACACTGAGTCACCAATATTTCTTTTCTTTTTTTCTTTTATCAGAAGCTTGGCTCCTCACTCTCTGTAAGGTTTTACTTCCCTGCTTCTCATCAGCAATGCCTTGAAGTTTCTGAAAATATGTGTTAACATTATATATTCTCATTGTAATGCTCCCAGTCCTCTGGATTACAGTGCTGCATTCAGCTTCGTCTATTTAATTCAAAACTGCTGAATATATCACATTCTGCACAGAGCAAAATAAGGCAAATGCTAAAGGTGGCAGCCTTCAGATTATCTTCCATTTAGTGACTCATGTTGCTAGGAGATATAGGACAAGAACTATATGAAATTCCCTTTGGGACAATTCTTTCAATTGCCTTTTGCGTTTCCAGAAAGTATGAGCTCTGACAGAGCTTTTAATTGGTCTACACTTCTGCCTGGGGTACTTTTTAAAATTACTTTTCATTCCTGATACCATGCAACCAAAAAACTGATTCCTTTTCCTTGTTTACACATTCAAAGAAAGGTGTTAAGAGGAAAGGTCACAGAAGAGAGCTATCAAAGGCACCCAGTTATCTCTTGCCCAGACCGAAAGTTGAAGAGATTTTATTTATAGCCACAGTGCTCTTGGCAGAAAACACACATCTTGTCACTCCAGCAAGTTTCATAGAGGGAAGGTAGAGAGAGCTGGGTGTTCTTACACTGGAGAAGTCTATCTAATCACAGTCTTCAACTACCTACAGGGGAATCTACAGAAGACAGAGCCAGGGTCCTTCTCCATCATGCACAGAAAAATAATCAGAGGCAGTGGTGTCAATCTGCAGCAGCAGGAATAAGTGTCAAACCAACTAAAAAAATAAAGTGGGTTTTTATCCCATGACAGAGAATCAGAGAATAAACACTGAAACAGGCTGTTTGGAGAAAGTGTAGAGATATACAAACTCATCTGGACATAGCCCTGATCAATCTGGTCTATCCTTGAAGCAGGATTTTGGATCAACAAACCCCTAGACACAATTTTTAACTTAAATTATCCTATAATAATCTAATAATTATACTTTTTCCAGATCCAAGGTCAGATCATTATGTAAGTATAGAGGTGTTAGAAGGGACCTAAAAAGTCATCTACTCCCTTTTTCTACCAATGTCCAGGACCTGTCATAAGTTTTGATTTTAGATATTTGTCAGATCGATCCCTAAATGTAAAAGGGACAAACACGTACTCATATTCATGTTGTTCTCCATCCATAGATTACACAACCATTCCAGCTGCAGCTCTTCATGGGTTTTATGGTTAACTTTTTTTCCCTGAAATGTGATCCATGTCCCTTTTCTGCAATCTCTCATTGTATTGTCTCACTAGAAAGACGGAATCAGAATTTTGCGGGAGGAAACTCTCTTTGCACAATTACAGACACAGGTCTACACGGGAATGTACAGAACTGTATTAACAAGAATAAAAATCCTAAATCGACCATCTATTCCTTTTACAAATCAAAAACCCTCACTGAATATTGGCCAAAATTCCCATTAAAAAAATCTCCATTGCACTGTTTGCTGGGTTTTTTTCTACAGGCACCCTCATTAAAAGTTATTTTTTTGGTATCCTTTTTGACAGAGCTGTGACGACTCTTAAAACAAACGCGTAGTAGAGGATTCATCATTTTCTCACTAAGACAGGCCACTTTTAGATGCTCAAGTCTACACACATAAATCCATGAACCTCATAGTCCTAAGGGAATTGGCTGATGCAGCTGCCAAGCCACTCTCCATGACATTCAAATAGTCATGGCAGTCAGGCAAAGTCCCAGCTGGCTGGAAAAGGGGACATATTTCACCCATAGTTAAAAATGGTAAAAAAGAGGACCCTGGGAGTTATTGATATGTTAACCTCACCTCTTTTGTCTGGGAAGATCATGGAACAGATCCTCCTATGGATGACACATGGAGGAAAGGGAGGTAATTCAAAACAGCCAGCAGGGTTTCACAAGGCTGCTTAAATTCAAAAACAAGTACTACAAGGAAAAAAATCTAAGGTATGTCAGACGATTTTTGGAGGTAATTTCATCGTTTAATTGGTATACAGCAACATGGTCTCCTGTCCTGAAGAGACTGCTTTCTCTCTTAGGGGCCATAGCAACCTTCTCCATAAAGTATACGACATTAGCGAGCATGGCGCAGTGATATGGAATATCTGGGTGCCTTGCTCTACTAAAGATGCAATGCTAAAGAAAGCAAAAGTGTCTGCTAAATCTATAATGCAGATTTGAGCAATTTGAATGAAAAATACTCCCCTTCCCCAAGCTGTCTTGTCCAAGTGCTAAAAAAAAAGGTTAGATGACAAATTGCTTCAAGAATCCAAACAGAATTGTCACAACGTCAGGTGAGTTCTCACCTCAATGAATTTTCATTTTGAGCGTCAAACAGTAACTGTACAAATTCAGCAAGGATCTGGTTAAAATTAGTCTAGCTCTTTTGACAGCAGAGTCTTTGCAGAAGCCAGATATAGATAGTTGAGTTCCCTGATCAGGAAGAAAAGAGAGTTTGGGTGATTGATTCACAGATAGGAATTTGATATCGAGATTTTTCTCGTGTGGCTGTCATCCAACACACCCAAGCAATCCTAAAATGACCTCAAAACATCTACAAACCAGGACACTTTGTTCTGTTGATACATGCTGCGATGCAGCGTGTTGTGACAAATCCTGATAGGGACACAGAGATCACAGAACTGTCACTGGTGCTACAGCCTTGTTTCTTTCTATCTATGAAACAAAAGTATTCAGTAAACAGCCAGATTCCCCAGCACAAACATTTAAATCATAGAAGAGCTCTATTCCCAGAAAATATCTAAAATTCATCCACTTAACTGAGAGCTGGAAGTTGCACAGTGTCTGGCAGCTGGGACTGTTGAGTCCAAGACTGATGTTGGCTCCACCAATAGGCTCTGAGTAGGGAAACACCATCCCCACCCTCAGCCCTTTCTGCCTAGACCGACCTCTTAATTATTTGGGACAAACTTACTGGGGGAATTCGTGGATGTGCCTTTTCAAGGTCAGTGTGCCAGCCCACGTAGCTTTGGAAAATGCAGAAGAAGGAGTTTTTACTTAGCTACAACTAGAAAATGATATGTCGTCTGACGAAAACATCTTAGATATTTTCAACTATATGGGCAGTCTAGGGCTTTTCATTTAGTCCCTCTTTTTGTCCATTCCATCTATTTTTGTTTATTCATATGTACACATGTATACATGTAGAGAGAATTCTTTTATTCCATAATGTACTTCTGTTAATAGGGCTAGTCAAACATTTATGAGGACAAATTAATTCTTGCTAGACTGAATTCCATGCCATTAATGTACTGATATTACTATAGTTATGTTTTACAAATTGGCCAAAAAATGTGGGCAGGGAGGCAACTATTACTGTGTAAGTTCTCATTCCATATTCAAGTAACTTTGGCTTAAAAGAAACCAAACCCTGGAAGTTTTTCTACTGGAATCTCATTTATCATGCGCATTCTTTCAGTTCCATTTTTGTCAAAGCAGAACAAATTGCTAATATAAGGAGAAACAAGACAAAGTACTAAGCTACAGGTCTTCCCAGCTTATCTCCATAGATTCTGTGGTCCTTGGAAGTCTCATCATTTCCAGCTAACAAAACTCATCTTATAGAGACATGTGGGCCTAGCTTTCCATTACTCACAGACTAGCTGTGTATCAGCTCCTAGAAAGTGCCCTATATTTTGACCATGTATTCCAAATTTACAACTGAATGTTGACTACATCACCAAGTACTCTCCTTTACAGAAGAAACAGATAAAGAACATAACACTGAAGACATTTTGCAAAAGTGTCATTCTCCCAAACATTCCAGTGACAAGGTCTTCTGGACACAGAAAATTGGATCCAATATATCAGAGGGAAAGGGTCTTCAGCCTCCTTCTAATTTTAGAACTGTGTGGATTCTATTCCTGGCTTTATGGAGATCAAAACCACCAAACACAAGTTCCTGGAGAAAAGTACATAAAAAAGCATACAAAGTTGACAGGATAAGGTGCTGCTAGAATGCACAATCTTCTTTTAAAAATACTTTAAAATCCCTCTTCTCTTTTTTTCTCTTCTCTCAACTTTGTTATCACTGCTTGACATAATAAACAGATTAAAAAATACCTTACAAGGTCATACCTATTATCTATAATGCACAGTAAGCCTTCTCTGACAATGGTTGTCAGGGACCACCTAAGGAGAAGCATAAGAAACAGAATTATTACACAACAAAACTTCTCCAAAACCACTTCCAGCCTCCACAATTTTAACTGCAGGACCTCCCAAGCCAAATGTCTCATCTCTGTGTTTAACCAAGCACACTCAATTTTTCCCAATTCATTTTTCAATTGCTTTGACCATCTATAGGCAGTCTTTGTAATCTTTGTAATCTTCAGGCATTCATGTGCTGTATGGAAAGAACTTTACACATTTACTGAAAAACAATTTCCTCTTTATTTTTAAAATACAGTCTTGCTATTTCATGTAGGTGCTCCCTTGTTTTCATACCATGAGAAGAAACAGTAATTCCTCATTCACTTTTTCCATGCTGCTCATGACTGTATGTTATGTTGCAATCTCTTCACTGTCACTCATTCCCTGGGCAGAGATTATTTTTAAACTTGGGAGTTACAATTCTCATGGGGAAATAATTTAATGCCTTTGCTGATGCAACAAATATTTACTAAGTAACATTCAAAATCCATGATAGACACTTCCTCTTATTTTGGTCCATTTCACTAGAGCCTATCCCACCTTCCACACTCTCACAAATAGTATAAATTAATTGGAAACAGTTTTTAAAACATTTGCCTTTTTATTTTACAAATGCAAACAAAGGACCTAGTGAACTGTAACAGAGAGATGGTATGTGGCCCATCAGATTTTTACCTGGCCAATCCTTCTCACAGACAGAGTCATCACCATCATTTGAGGCTACAGAGCTGACTTTAAGGCATAGATTTCATCTTAGACTTTCTATAAAATTATTAATGTAATAAAGGGAACCAATTTATTTTCAAGGACATTTTGCATTCATCTGTCACATAGGTAAATGAAAATTACTTGCGTCTGGTTTTGATTAAGAAATAGTTGATCATTATACTAATGATTTTTTTTCATGTCATGTAGAATCAGAATTTTTTTAACTTTACAAAGGCCTATAAGGGACACCTATGCTAGAAAACTTGAGCATAACTTGTTAACATACACAGGAAAACACATGGGTGTTTAAACATGGACCTTTAAAATTAGTTCTAGAAGCAGACAGACCAGGGTAAAATAAATCACTATTGTTTTAATTTTTACTAAATTATTCTAGGCAGCATGAATCAAAAACTTGATATTTATATTTGATTTTCTTTTCAAAGGGCATGAATAGCACTGTCTAGACTTACTATACTTTGATTCATAGTTGCTATAGCAACATGTGTAATTTATTAATCTTTGTATGTGAAATATTTCAAAAGGACAGATTACCTTTGTGTCAAAAACGCAGTTAGTTTTAAATATTTCCGTGTGATGAAGTATACTGCTTATACAACAGCAAATGTAGTCAGAAAAATTAGATCTCCTGAAATGTCCAGTAGGTGCCCCAGAACTGAAAGCCAATCTGAAGCGAAAAATAAATTAATAGAAGAAATTTATGAAATTCTATGTAATGTTTTAAATGGTTAAATATCTTGACTTTATGGGGATGTTTTTCCTAAAAATGTTTCTGTTTCACTCTCTTAAGTAACACAAATCTGTACAAAGCAATAGGGTGCAAGAATCACCCAAGAAAAGTGTGTATTTATGCAATATTAATAGAAGAGACCACAATTATATGCACTGAAGAGGAAAAAGTCTCTGTACATGAGGTGGCACCACTGAAATACTTCAATTTTCTGTAAAGGAAGAGGGGCTTTCTTAAATAAGGATGGTAGACTTCTGGAAGTTGGCATTTTTGCAGTATCCAAGAGGTCACTTTTTAAGTCTGCCGGGATATTTCGTCTCTAGGCACTGTCTTTCCTTTAGCAGACATTCAAAATTCTGTAGAGGGCACAGTGCCCAAGTATTTAACAACGGAACAAGTCAACAGGAGACCTTCAAGGACACAGTGCAGTTTGAGGCATTTGCACTGACAGGCAAGAGGCTGGGGAAATTGTCAAACACATATATTCTGATACACACATAATTATTTTCTATAAAATTCATTGACAAATAAAGAGACAGAATTCCATATTAAGGCATTGTCAGGAATCCCATAAAAATCAATAGAAAAAAATAAAATTAAATAACCAGGCCACCTTTGCATGTACTTTTCAAGACATTGTAAGTTAACATTTGTTAGGAATATTAGTAGGTTTCCTTTATTAGGAAATGTTTTGTCAGTGAATAAGAAAGAAAGCTGATGGAGTATCCTGGTCAAATTTGACAATAGTTATAAATTTGGTTCCTACTCAGTAACTTAGGAAAGTAAAACCACTAAATATAGGATTTTTCTCTACTGAGACTTAATCTGGTCCAATATGCAAACGGAAGATTTATAAAGGTTTTTCTGAAAGAAATAGGGAAATGTCAGCTACAATATCTTGCTAGAGTTCTACTGAATCTATTAACTCTGCCCAGAGAATATAATGCTGCAGTTATCTCATTTACAATGTCATTGTATATGATTCATGACTATGGCATCAAATCTCAAGCCAGGGTCTGTATTTTTTTGTAAAAAATTTACACGTCTATGAATTATTTTCTCATTCAATAAAAATACCTAAAAATCTGTTTACAGTATCTAAACTTAATGGAAAATTGAACATGTAAAGAGATAGGAGATCATGTGAAAATGCACAATATCTTCAGATATCAACAAATATCTGCCATTAAGCTAATGTTTCTCACTTCTAATTAAGCAATATGAAGCATCAAATACAATCAGTAAGTCTGGAATTATATGGATAGTGAGAGATTCTGATGGAGGTAAGCATAAAGTGAGAAGATTTTTGTGAAAAATGGAACACAACACTGAAAACACTCTACAAACCACTCCCACAACCTGTTTTCTTTAGAGAATAAATTGGTTTACAAATTTATTAAATGTCTACAAATTGAAAAAAGAAGGTATTTTCTGACCTACAAAATATTGTGAAGTTCCCTCCCTTTTTTTTTGGGGGGGGGGGTGGCGGGGTATGGTAAAGTCTCAAAATCTTGAAACACTAGAGGTAATTGTTAATTTTAAATTATATTTGCCATTTTTCTGCCATTTTGGTTTACCAATTTTGTGCTTATATTTCATTCTAATTCAACCCCAAACGACATGCATAACCACAGTGAAAATCAGAGCTGGTTCTGAAGATGTGACACTGCTTCCATGCCTTTCCCAAGCATAAAGAGAGAGTGGAAGAATATGCAGAGGATGCTGCCCACCTCATCAGGAATGTACAGGTCCGGTTCAGGCACAGTGTGACCTTATGGATATCACAAAGGTTATCCTTAAAACAGTGTGCGCAAGAAATAGTACTAAGTATGGATTTCCTCAGTAATAAAACACATATCACTTCTACTTTTCTGGCACAGAGATTTATGGAAAATCTCCTAATAGCATGTAGTCCACTTGTAATCAACTACATTGAACATAAATATGTATGTATTTATGTAATAAATGTAATAGGCTACATTGAACATAAATACATAACTCACTCTAGCGACCTTCTGTCATGGAGAGGCTGCATCAGAATTCCAGGGAACAGCTACAGATGTCATCTATCTGTGCTTCTTATAAGGCCTTTCACAATGCTCACCCACAACATTCTTCCTGATAAATTAACTCCATCTCAGCCAGACTCAACACACTGATGGATGAAAAATTGGACATCAGCCACCAGTGCATGCTGGCAGCCCAGAAAGCCAGTCCAAATCTGGGCTGCACCCAAAGCAGTGTGGCCAGTAGGACGAGGGAAGGAGTTCTGTCCTTTGGCTCTGCTCTGCTCTGCTCTGGTGAGACCCTGCCTGAGTGCTGTGTTCAGCTCTGGGGTCCTCAGCACAAGAAAGATGAGGACCTCTTGGAATGAATCGAGAGGATGCCCACAAAAAGTGGCTGGAATACCTCTCCCATAATAAAAGTCTGAAAGAATTGGAGAAGAGAAGGCTCCAGGGAGAGCTACAGCAACCTTTCCACTATCAAAGTGTCTGTAAGCAAGGTGGAGAGTAACTATTCACAAAGGCCTATAGTGATAAGATAAAGGGCAAGTCTTATACTGAAAAAAGATAGGTTTAGATTGGAAATGAGGAAGAAAGCTTTTACAAAGAGGATAGTGGGGCACTTGGACAGGCTTCCCAGAGAAGCCGCATGATTGGGAACATTAAAGGCCAGGTTGTACAAGGCTTTGAGAAGCTTGATCTAGTGAAAGATGACTCTGCCCAGAATAATAAGGTAGGACTGAATGACCTTTAAAGGTCCCTTCCAATCCAAGCCATTCTGTGATTCTATGAACTGCTTCAGATTTATTTGGGTTGGTAACCCTGCTTGTCTGATGTGAACAGGCAATGTGCATAAATGCTTGCATGGAGTATTAACTACATAATCCAGGTGGATTTTGTATTAAATCACAGTCAAAGTGATTTTACAATTCTATTAGTGGGAACCTTACTGACAATTTTAACTGAGTTATTGAAGAATGCCACTTATTATCTCAAGTATTAGATACTACCTATCAGATAAAAACATTGATGCATTTTTTTTTCACAGAATTGATGCAATGTAAGCATTCCTTCATCTTAAGGAATTTTGTATTTCTTCATTCAGAAATTTTCTTTTTCAGTTCTATTTCTTGAATATTTTTAGGATTAGTGTTGCTTGCATTATGTGAGTAATTTACAGTTGTAAGGTACAGTAATTCGATTTACTGTGGTTGGAACTAGCTTTGATTCATGTATGTCACTTCCCCTTTCAAAACCAAAGTAGTTAAGTTCATATTTGAACAATACTAGTTCTAGTTTTCAGGCTAGCTCAATATAAACTGTTGTTTATCAAACAATTTCCATACCAAAAATTACAAAGGACAGAGACAAATTTGTCTTCTCTTTTGAAGGTAACAAATGCAAGATTATTTCAGAACTTGTTCATCTGCTGGTGTATTTCTATTCTCCTTACTGAATGGTTTCATAAAAACAGCTGATCATTTTCCATTTCATGATTAAAAAGGCAAATGTATGTGGTGATCCAACCCAGAGGGTAGTAAGACACTGGAATCAGTTGCCCATAGAAATTGTTGATGCTCCATCTCTGGAAGTGTTCAAGACCAGGTTGGATGGGATTTCAATCAGCCTGGTATTGTGGGAAGTCTCCTTGCCCATGGCTTGGGACTTGAAACCACATGGTGTTTAAGGTCCTTCTACCTGAACCAGTTTTGATTTCATGAATCCATGATCTTGTTACTCTCTTCCCAGCAACAGAGTTTTTCCTTTGCAATCAGGCAAGCTTTGACCTTAATCTTCCTTGGAATCAACATCTCCTTTATCCTGGAGGTGACAGCCATAAATATCATTACACATATCATGAAATGGTGAGCTGGTTTTAGCTGGCACAGAGTTAGTTTTCATCACAGTAGCTTGTATGAGGCTATGGTTTGTATTTGTGCTCAGAACAGTGTTGATAAGACAGGGATGTTTTAATTACTGCTGAGCAGGGCTTCACAGAGCCAAGGCCTTTTCTGCTCTTCAGCCCACCCCACCAGCAACGACGCGGTGGGTGCACAAGGAGTTGAGAAGTGACACACCTGAGAGGGAACAGCTGTCTCCAACTGATCCAAGGGGACATTCCAGACCAGAGAGGCCATGCTCAGCATATAAAGCTGTGGGGAGAAGAGGAAAGGAGGGGATGCTCAGTGATGGTGTTTGTCTTCCCAAGTGAGCATTACGCACAATGGAGCCCAGTTTTCCTGGAGGTGGATGAACACCTGTCTGCCCATGGGAGGAGGTGAATGAATTCTTTGTTTTGCTTCACCTTTTTGCATGGCTTTCGTACTACATATTGAACTGTCTTTATCTTAAGCCACAAGTTTTTTTCACTTTCCCTCTTCTTATTCTCTTTTCCATCCTACTGTGGGGAAGTGAGGAAGTGGCTGAGTCGGGCTTAGTTCCTGGCTGGGGTTAAACCACAACAAACAAGAAGTCAGTGCTGGCATGGAAAAGAAATTCTTATGCTAGGTATCAGAACAATGAGTGAAGCGACCTGCAGTCACTAAGTGACAGCCTCGGAGGTCTGTAGTGTATGCAATGACTCCAAACTATACAAGAAGAAAGCCTTTTAGGACACCCAGCCTCTGATAGTAAGTGTACTTGAGAGTGGTGGCATGCAAGGATTTAGATACTATTTTCTGAGACATCATTTGTCTTAACAGTTCATGCACAGTGACTAGAGGTTGATGACAGACCTGTAACAGAATCTCTCCATGCACAGGTTCATAATGTTTGGCTCCATCTGGTCCTGATCAAGATCTATAAGCAGCAATCAGACACACTTGAGCAGGAGTCCAATATTCGGTTCGTGTTTGTCACAGGCCAATACTGTCTACCAGTCAGCCTACTTTCATCAGCAGTAGAAGACAAATTAATTGATTAACATGTGGATGAAGGCAAACACAAGCAAGATGGAGATGGTATTAGTAGACAAAGACAAAAAAGAAACCACCTTGGATATGGAAAAATTCCTGGCTGTCGTAGATTTCCTTCTACTGATGGACTATATCGAACTCAAAATATAAAAATGGTCTTAGATTCATTCTCAACACAGGACTTTCTTTTAGACTTTTTTTTTTATGATCACTGAAGTCGAGACTGCTTGCCACATTTTTTGCAGTTGACCAAAGAAAATTATTTCATTGCAGAAGATTTGTTTTTTCATGGTGGTTTGTTTTTTTTTTTCCATTTAGGTTTAAGGAAATAAAGTTATGAGACTCACATCCACAAGAACTTTTATTCACTCGGGACTTATTACCACCCTCATCGTTTGCTAGCCTGTAATTTCATCTGCAATTTTGCTGAGTGACAAGCAATTAAAATACTCATCTTTTTACATACCTTTAAAATTCACAAAACCCACAAGTTATAAGTATTAATACCTACAATATGGAGTTATGATGACCTTGATAAAATGCTGTGAAAAATGAATGAGTAATATCTGAGGGCTGAAAGATTAATTACTACTCTGTTTCGCTCAATAAAGAGATTTTAAATTACCCATTTGTGAACAATGAAATAAAATGTGGCAAACAATAAGGTAAGGTCATAATTTTGATACCTCTTACTAACTCTACATTGTCTGGCTTGAAGCAGTTTATCACAAAGGGTTTTTTCTGATACAGAAAAGAACTCTTATCAATAAATCAGTATTCAATATCTCAAGAAAAGAGATTTTGCAACCATGTATATATTTTACTAGGAAACAGAGAAGCTACAAAAAGACGTGTAATTCAGTCAAAAATTTTAATACTGACTCATTAAATGGGCTGCCTTGAATGCTCTGCCTCAACATATAAAACCAGAAAATGCAGTTATTTAAGGAAAAAAAATTATCTGCTGTTCTATTCACCAGGTTAGTGTGATGAAAATATTACAACATGACAGTAACAACCAGAAAGCAATTAACTGTTGTGCCACAGGTGCTCAGACTTCTTAGCTCAGGATCATCAACCACACTGTTCTAGGAACTCAGGAGTGCCAGCAAACTGGACAGTCACATGTCTGTTATCACCACCTGAAAGTAGTATTAATAAAAATTAATAATAATAAATATAAATTTATTTATAAATAAATAGAGAGAATAAATTCTGACTAAATCTGCTGAGGATCAATGCTTGCAAATACCGGTATGTCCCAAACTGGCTTTATCTTTTAGAGACACACCTGCCAGTTAGGAAATTTAATGCTGAGATTTCATCACTTTTCTCATTCATAGCTGCATACTGTGAATTAGAGTATAATTTAATCAGATGGATTGGGTTGAGGTAAATTTAGAATTATAATTAACGTTTGAATGCAATAACCAGAAGAATTCAATTTGTATTGCTTTGACAGCTTTTTCTTCTTCTTGCAAAGGAGCAAGACAATGCTTCTTACAATCTTCCCACATTTTACACTGATTCTTGCAGAAATTATTATCACAACCAAACTACACTTTCTTAAATTTATTCCCTCTATGACTACTGATTTTTATTGTTACAAAATCTTTGATATGTAAAACCTTTGAGATATAAAATCTGTATTTTGAAGCCCTTTCTCTTCTCATTATACTCAAGAGCTCTCAGCAGCACATAGTGGGCTTTCATGACCCACAGTTGTGTGGACCCGACCAAAGCAAGCACAAGATCAGAAGTGTCAGTTCCAGTCAGTGGTGGGAATGAAGCTCTTTGACAGGGTAATGACAATGTCTTGGTCCCTGCTCCAAACAGCTGCCTGACAGGGACTAAAGAAAGAGTCCTAAAGCTAGATGGTCTGAAAAATTTCAGACGTAGATTTGTCTTATTCAGATTACACTTGTGTTCAGGATTTAGTGTTTATATAGTTAATAAAAATGAAAAGATGCAAATATCTACACTTGAAGTTACAATATGATACTTGGAATATTTGTAAACTAGCAAGGAAAAGTTTGCAGTGACCTTTTCTTCTCTTGGCTTTCTTCATCTGCATAATAATATGAATAATCATTCCAAGATCAAACCTTTCTTGTCCTAATGCTGCCAAGACACATCTTACAAAATAGAAATGAAACATTAAAACAAATCAGCGTTATATAAGTAAATAAAAACTCAAACAAACATGAGTTTATTATAATGAAGTTGAATATGATGGAAATGATTGGTTTTGACTTTGCAAAACACTTTGGGGGAAAAAATATGCTTATGGATGAACATTTCAACTTTAAAAATGCAAAAGTTTCCTTCAGAATTGAAAGCCACTAGAACAAAAATGTCACTGACAAGCTATATTTGTCTTACCTTGTTTTCTGTAGCGGTAACATACTTTCCTGGGGCTGAATTTTAGAACAGTTGTGTTGGAGGCATCTCCTTCTTTTGTAATTCTGAAATGAAACACCAGAATCCTCACTACATTGATTGTGACTATCTTACATTTAAGGTAGTTTTTTTGTGAATCCATATTTCTGTATTTATTATCATCACGCATTTTGGGAATACGTTGGCTAGGCACTTAAAAAGTAAACTAAGGAACATCACACACGCTTTTCACATATTTCCATTCACCAGGCTATTTAATCATAGACAAAAGTGGTGAAGCAGACTCGTAGTTTAGCTGAATTTGGATTGCCCCCGTGGAATTTCTTCAAATACTTTCCTCTGTCTAGCCTATCTTTTTCAGTATCAGCAACTATGGTGCTTCCACACTGACCACAGAATAGTATAACAGATTTTAGCTGTCTCTGTCTCTCCTTGTTCGATGGATAGTATATTTTTCTGGTGCAGACCTTCACATTCTGGCATTCTGTTAAGAATTCCTCTCCTCATTCTCACCAGCATCCTTGTGATACTCCTTAATCCATGTTTTCCCCATGCTGAATATTTTTCTTTTTGACACCCCTTCTTCAAATTTGAATTCTCTAAGAACTTTCACATTATGCTTGCCTGCCTACCTCAAGGTTATAAACAAGGTTATAATCACCTCAAGGTTATAAACATCTCTTTTAAATACTTTCTTTATATGATGTGCAAAAAGTATACTGTACAAGCAAGAAGCAAGCAAGCAAGAAAGCCAGCAAGAAAGAAAGACAAAGGAAGTAATAGGAACTACTGAAAGCTCTAAAGCTCATTTCTAATACCGCTTCCAACACCCGTATTGTGATATAAAATTCTGTCTAAAAAAAGCAAATTGGAAAGCTAGCAGACAGATTCACACCTTCAGACATATACAAGTTCTTAATATGTATCTTATTTAAAATCAAACTTAGGTGAGAGCAAGGACAATTAACAACACCTCTGCTTCTACTTGTTTCCACCAACCATCAGGTCAGGGAAGCAGAAACAGCCAGAGCATGAGCTTTTCTTAAATGATACTTCCAGGCTTCAAGCTCACTTTTATTGCATGTCCTGACCAGGCAGATTCTCACCAATATGTGGCCTCCTGTAGCCATTTGACAGTATTTGGTGTGTCCCTGGCAAGTGCTTCTGTGTTGGTTTTTGCACGGCTTTTTGGTGGTGAGGGAGAAAGGGGAGGGGGCATCCACGGAGATGGCTCCTGTGAGAAGCTGCTGGAAGCTTCCACCATGTCTGGCAGAGTCAATCTCAGATGTCTTTGAAGATGGACACACCACTGGCCAAGGCTGGGCCAATTACAGATGTTGTTAACACCTCTGTGATAACATATATATTTAAGAAGAAAATCAAAACAAAGATGGTGGTGCATCCCACCATTTTCCTGTCTATCTAACAGTCCACTCATCAAATCCATACCTCTCCAATTTAGAGATTACTCCACCTATGATTTGGAGAAGGATTTTTAGTTGGGATCCTTCCCTTCACCCACTCCAGAAAAGATTAATCCATCTATTATGAAGCAGACTTCGAACACTTTTTTCCTCTTTCAATGTCATTTTGGACTTATTAATTAGATGTCCCCATATCTATAAGTTTTGCAGTTTATATCTCCCCCTTCAATGACAGCTAGGTTCAACCCAAACACTGATGTCACTGCCAGAGTTTCTGAAAATAAAAGTAATGCTTCCTTCTACATTCAAGTTACTGTTATTATTTTAACACTCAAAATTTCACCCAAGAAACAAGAGACCAAAATTTGTCACTTCAGCATGAAGAATTTAAATGGATAGCACTTAGATGCCCAGCTGACTGTCCTAATAACGGGAATATGCCTGTCTATGCAGAAAAGGATGCAGTATTTGTGAAATCAGAGAGAGAGGAAATACAGGCAGATGCTTCACTCTGTAGCACAGGTCTGAAGACAGCTTACTGGAACTTAAAAATACTTAAAACCCTTGAAAACAGTAGAATTTCAGAATAATTTCAATGAGGTTGGCATTGTTAAGAATATCAGTTACAGCTGTTAACGTTACATACTTTATACCACTCCTTAGACCTTAATTTGACCAATTTCCTTAAAAAATGAGGAAAAAATGACAAATATGTGTTTATGCATTTATAACGGAACAATGCAGCTCTGGCCTGCAGAGCACAGACCACTTAAAATTAATTAATATATAAAACTGATACTCCCAGAATAGATGCTTTCATTTTTTGCTATGAGTGCACTAGTGTTCAGTCTCCTGAAAATCTTGTTCCATGAGATTGAGAGTACTTTAAAACCTAACAAGACTCTCCAAAATGAGCATTTTGTTACAAAAATGCTTCGGTAAATAAAAAGAATGCAAGGAAGCCAATGTGCACAAACTACAGTGAAGAGCAAAAGAAATAATGTACATACTTTTGTGTCCTCATAAACACAACCAATAGGGAACTATCCAGCTACACTTATCTTCATGCTTGTTTTAGCTAAATCTGAGGTGTAAACTCAGAAGCTCATACTAAAAGATACCTACCTGTGTCATTCACCAGAGAAGGCCCATAACAGGCAAGTACCACTGCTTTGTACATGTGGGATGAGAGGAGGCAGAGCTGTATGTCACAACGTTGCAGAGTGGCTATTAGAAATAGCAGAAATAATATCAGAAATAATTTCTTATGCTTCAACGGAAAACATAATTTGATGATAATTTCAATATGAAATGGATGTAAGAAAACATCATGGCAATGCAAAGACCATCCTGTCACATTAGAATGTTTTAACAGAATATTTTACTAATTCCTTTACTCTGCCCTGAAAAGTACAACATTCAACAAGACACACATTACAAACAACAGTTGAGGATTTTACTGGTAGTCCTTCGAATTTGCTTTACTTCTGATCACACTTTCCACAGGTTAAAATTTCTTAACAAACATTTCTAAAGGATTTCTAAAGGAATGCTCCATTTAGCTAATTGCATATGAAAATAAAAACAAAAAAACCAAACAATAAACACAAACCTAAAACAATCCAAAATCCAGATATATTCAATTTTTCAAGTACACACTTTGAAGAACACAATTATTTGACTCCCCAAATTCCATGGTTCTTTTCTTCATAAAAACGTGACATGTTTTGCAAAATCTTTCTAACAAAATATTGAAGCATAACAGGATCTAAAACCAACAAAATGTCCTTAAGAAATTAAATTTAAATAATGGCATATTTCAGAAAGTTTCTCTTTTTTTCTTTTTCCTCCTTAAAATAGAAGTTCCAACCTAGAACACTAATAAATTTGTGAAACAAATGTCAGTTCATAAAATTCTGTTCTTGAAGCAAGAATCTGTCTTGCTTTAGAGGTTTTTAAGACAAATTTTATTCACTAAAATATCAAGAATACTTGTACATTAAGACCTCTTCTGTGAATTTGCATTTTCTCTCTTCTAGTCCTTATTTTGTCTAAGGAGTAGTGAGTAGCTATCTGTCTATCTCTTATAAATGTGAGATTTTGTGCAGGTATGCATATCATACAGTGTGTACACATCTATGCTGTTCTTCCCATCTGAACATTGGGAGCCAAAAGTGGGCACTTGAAGTCAGTACTAAAAATTCAGAAAGCAGCAATTTGGAAAAAAATATGAAAAAAAATATGGAAAGCAGGAGCAGGGAGGTCATCCTTCCCCTGTACCCGGCACTGGTGAGGCCACACCTTGAGTGCTGTGTGCTGTGCTGAGCCCCCCAGTCCAGGGGTGTTGAGATGCTGGAGCGTGTCCACAGCAGGGCAGCAAGGCTGGTGAAGGGTCTGGAACACAAGCCCTTGAGGAAAGACTGAGGGAGCTGGGGGTGTTTAGCCTGAAGAAAAGCAGGCTCAGGGGAGATCTTCTCACTCCACAACTGCCTGAAAGGAGGGTGTAGTCAGGCAGGGGTCAGCTCTTTTCCTAGGCAACCAGTGACAGGATGAGAGGACAGTCTCTAAAGCTGTGCCAGAGGAGGTTTAGGCTGGACATTAGGAACAAGTCCTTCACAGAAAGAGTGATTGGGCATTGGAATGGACTGCCCAGGGAGGTGCTGGAGTCACCATCCATTTAAGAAAAGACTGGATGTGACCCTCAGTTCTATGGCCTAATTGACAAGGTGCTGTTAGGTCATAAGTTGGACTCAATGATCTCAGAGATCTTTTCCAACCTAGCTAATTCTGTGATTCTGTGATTCAGTCTGAGGAGGCAACTACCATATTTTCCTGCTCATAGGAAATTTTGGTACTGGGATGTCATGTAGTAAATTAAGCTAGACTGTCTTCCTCTTTTGATCTTAACTCCTTGGTAATGACACAAAAGAAAATATTAATGATGTAATTCAAATAAACACTGACATTATCTATGACCTGGTTCAGTTTTGAAGGGTTATATTTAACTTCCTTATCCCTTCCTCCCACAAAAAAATAACAAAACTCACAAAATTTAAAAACCTTTGGTTCTGTATACTGATATATAGGGTGATACTGGAAAACCACAGACATTGGTTTAGACACCTTAAGTGTCAGAGATGTCATTACAATGGTACTGAATGGTGATGTATGTCATTAAAACAAGATGTTGCATGACATGTCTTTCAATTATTTGGTTGCGCTGGAAATACTGCAGGAATTTCTTTTAAATAATGTAAAGCTAATGGCATGCCAATCAAATTCAATAGAATGTCACAAGAATGCAGATGGCAGGAAAAAAATCGCATCATTCAGTTTATTGAGTTCCCCTCCCCCAGTAAAGAAGCATCTTTTACCAGGAACATGAAAACAAGGCAGGCTGGCACTTGCTTGCAGCTTACATCTCCAAAATGCTCTAAATTCAAAAGAGGGGTTTGTTAGAAATATTGCTGAACTGGTTCAAAGTGCAGCAAACACTCTCCTTAAGACTTAGAGTGTGCATGTGCCTCAGAGTTCACGCACGTGCAGACTGATTGGAGGTACATAATTTGACAGGCCAGTGTGTTGGGCACAGGTCTCTAGCAGGCAACACAGATAAGAGGCCAAAACAGATTTCCACAACTTGTAAGTGAAAACACAGGAAATGAGGCAAATATTGAAAGGAAATGTTTTATATTTGCTTACATTGTAACTATATTAGAACTGGCATAGGGAATTTCATAAGATTTATTGCCCAGCAGGAATGAATTGTCCTTGGCTATGCTTCAAACTATTATTATCTTTGCAGTGATCGTGAATCCTTCCTAAACACCTCAATCATTATTTCTTCAATAATGATACACTTTTAACTGGAAGATTCTGCTTGCAGAGATATAATTAATTGGTAAGCACAACCAATCAGGGCATTTTATGGGAAATCAGAAAAATAGAAGTGTAATAAATGCGTGCTCTAGTCTTATGCCAAGGCACTTCCTACAAAGAAAAGAATGGACAATGAATCATATGCAATTAGTCTTTCATTTACAGTAAGAAAGCAGAAAAATGTATTGAGTTGGGAGCACAGACAGGTCAATGGAAGAGTTTTTTCTGTAGGAGTTCATGTGTCACTTTCAGGCAAACTGTGTAGACACTCAGCTTTAGAAAGATTTGAAGAATGCAAGAAAGGAAAATTACAACTTCAGTGGTGGTTTTTTTTTTTTTTTTTTTTTTTTTTTTTTTTTTTTTTTTTTTTTAGTGCCAGGGTGAGCAGTTTTCCCAACAGCAGGGTTCGTAATTATGATTAGCTATTTTGCAATTGTGGAGGATAAAGTATGTTAAGTGTCTGCATTTTCATCAGGATGAGAGGATGGGCTGTTGAGTTTTCCTCACAGGAAGCAATGGCCCTTTCAAAGGCTTATCATTGACTAAGTAGGAAAGAGGCTGTGCGTTAGCAATGTTACAGGGTGGGCCTTCTTTTGACAGCTCATACCAGAAAGTGTGCTGTTGAGCACACTGCACACACATAAACCTTCTCTACCTCCTCTGTTACAGACACAATTATAAATATGCAAACCAATTAGATTAAAACTTGCCATATTTTAATTAAAATTATTCACACATTTTGAGAGCTAATACTGACAACGATGAAAAGGAAAATGTTCCTACATTGATGTAATGGATGTGAAAAAGGGAAAGTTGCAAACATTTTCATTTTGTTTCTCAGGTTCAGAGAGGAAAGTAAACCACTGAAAAAACCTTGACTTATAAATCTACGTGTGCTCGGTACTTCCTCAAGAATCTTAGCAATTGCATGTGACCCTTAGTTATTCTCCAGCCTCATCTCAGAACAAGGACAAAATAAGAAAAGCAAAATACTTACTGCTTACTCTGATAACCTGGTCCATCCTGTGCCTACTCCATGTTTTCTACAGCTATTTACCAAAAATCCTTGGGGGTTTTTTACTAGCAATAAGTCTTGCATTCTTACAAGTAATCTCAAGACACAGTAAAACAAAATGATGGGAAAAAATCCTCCAAAGTAATAAATTTCCCTTTTATGCATGCAGAAAACTTAGCCACAACAAGCATAGTCCATTTTTATATATGTACATACTTGTTAAAACTCAATAACAAATATAACTACTTTAGGAATTGTAACATTACTAAAACTTCTAACATTTAATTCAGTAGTATACAGTCAACTGTCATGGCTTATTTATATCTAGGCAATAAAAGTGGAAAATTAGGATAATCGTTCAAAGCACAGTCAGCAAAAAAAGAAACAAAACAAAAAACAAAGTATAAAATTTGAGCTATGTATGACCCAGAATATAACCTTTTTGGCGTCTGTGACAGTGATACTTAGCCTGCATTGGGAAATAATTCTGTACCATGGCTTCATAAAATCAAAAGAGAAAAGAGTTAGGCAGCGTTTTATGTATTGGACATTACTGTTATTCTGGATCTCGATAAACAAGAACTGGAAATGACAGAATCTTGGCTGATTGCTTTTTTTATTTTTTTAGTGATGTAAAGGTAACTCATTTGCCCAGAGAGAATCATCTTCATTTCCTGATTAAATGCAATCAGAGTGCTTTTGCTGGCAATCTGGTCTAATTTAAAAACTATCATACCAAGTGATCACTGTTAATAACTACTAGTATTATACAGCTTTGAAATGAAGGTCAAAAGCTATGGTTTGAAAGCCAAGACAGCATTACAGTTCTACTGTTGCTGATGGAAAGAGCCCTTTACTCTTTGCTCAGAGCCCTCATATACAATCCAAATGGCCCTTATGACAAATGTGTATAGCAGATATTTTATTCACCCCTCAAACAAATAACACTAGCAAAAGTGCTCTGGAATGATATGGTTTATCCACCTTTCTCCTTGCCGAATCTCAGATTATACTGCTTATGGAACTTAACAGAATTTCCTGCTGTAGCTACATAGAATGATTCATTCCATATCAGAATTTGTGAAAGAGTACATCAAAATTGTGTGTATACCAGACTGTCCTCAAACCTATTATGGACAAGGGAAAGGCATCACTAAAGTACATTTCCACTGAAAGTGCAAAGAGTTAGCACCCAGAAGTCAAAAGAGCAGAAGGTAAAAGAAAAGTACAGCAGGTACCACCCCTAATTCAACCAATCAGACCTAGTTTTCTTGGGCAGTGGACCAGTCTAGTATCATATTACAAGGGCAGGTTTCACACCACTCATATGCCAGCAGTTCTCGTCCTTTTGTCTTTCATGGTACAAAGCGAAGATGGAAAGTTTCTCCTACACTCAATAAACATAAGCACAAGTCAAAACCCAATTTTTGTTCATTTTCTTATCAGCTGCAAGTTTTAACTGTAAATGCAGGTGCAATGCTGAATGGCAGGAAAGGGACCCCGTCATTCCCGCCGAATATCCCTCAGTCTTCCTCATCGCCTCCAAGTGCAGAATCCTAGCAGTATCCACTCTCTACAGTGTAAAAGAGCACTGTGTCCATAAAATCCCTCCCCCTGCAGAGGTCTGCATAGTTCAAGTAATTAAGGCTCAGTCTTCTGATTGCATAATAGCGATGTAGGGACTGAGACCCTTGAAACATTTTCACAATACCACTGTTCTGCACATATCAATGGTGAGACCAGCTGCTGCTCTTTCTGTGGGAAGCAGTGATTGCCATCAACACTGCTATGCAGAGGGTTGTGACAAGGCTGTACTTTCAGCCTGAGCTTCCCTGCTGCCCAGTCTGATGCTGGTGGTGTGTTTTCTCAAAAGGCACTCACCTTCGAGCAGCACAGCAGCTGAGGGCGGGGAGTACAAATACCCTGTCTAATAATAGACACACGCATCAGCACAAGGACATTTTCAGGCAACCATAATTCCAGTTAAGTAGATACATTAGTTCACAGAAAAAGCGTTCGTAACTTTCTGTAAAGCCTGGTTATAATAAGCCTGGTGAGGGGGCACTAAGATACATTCTTTTGTTCACAACTAACAAAGAGCTTTAGCGCCTGCCTCAGCGACAAATCTCTGTGCAGCCATAACAAAGTCACTGCTGTAGCACATCCATAATCTGTAGTGCATTTTGAGATCCTCAGATGAAAGACCCTATATAAGTGGAAACTATTATTATCTATATAGCAGATAGATCCCAGCTCCGCTGTAATATGCTGTTCTCCTCAGGGGGCTGAGGCATTCGAGCTGCTAAGTACTCTCCATTTCCACTGCAACTCCTTGCAGCTGAGAGCACTCAGCACCTAGGAGGATCAAGCACGGAACTGAGTCTGGGCTCCAAACTCACAACCCTTACTTATGCCAAGCTTCCATCATAGTTTTTAGACTGTGCTTTTGGCTACGGAAAGCAAGGTAGAAAGAGAAAATGTAACAGAAACACTGGGAAAAAAAAAAAAAAAAAGACAAAATTCAATTAAACTGCAAAGATGTAAATTACTTAAACCATTAAAAGGGTTATGGCTGTTTGAAGACTAGGTTAGTGAGATTACTGTCCTCTTATCAGGTGACAAAATAAAGCACCACATAAACCAAGAAAGATTGTCCCAGCCACAAAAGTCATCATTTCAACAAAGAAATATACATTTTTTAATTTACAAAAAAAATGAAATAATTGTTACATGAGTATTGAATGTAAAAATATAAATGAGAAATTCAAAATCTACATGTGCATGAAGTGAAACATTTGCTTTGTTTTGCTCAGTGCACACACAAAGCAGTAAATTTCTCACTAAGGGTTTTTCCCCTTCCCCCCTTCCCCCCACTAGGAACAGCACAATTTCAAATCCTCTGTATTTCCACCTCTAATTGCTAGAAGGGTTCATTATCAGCTGTCTAAAGTGCAATACATCAACCTTGCAAAGCTGATATACAAAAGACTTTCACACATCTGATGGGCTGCTGTGCTAAATACATCTTAATTTGTGCTGCATCTGCTGTTTTCTAATTTGTTTGTCATGCTGTGAATGCTACAGACTATGCTACAGCAGCTCCCTGATTTTTTATTTTTAAAAACACAGCAGCTATTCAGGAAAGAAATGGCTGAGTGCCACCATTGTTCCTCTGATCCAAGGAATGACATCAGTTTCCTCGTATTAACCATTAAATACTTGACAATATATGTTTAATATATTACATGTACGTGCTACCATATGTCTCAATATATAAACTCTATGTATATGTGTACAATTTACACCTTCCCTGTCAACATTCATTAGAATATAGATCTCTTCAAATCAGTTAATCTACATTTGGACAAATGTCTAATTTAAGCCTAATTGTGTCCTCAGTTTTTACTGGCAAGCAATTTTTTTGTTGAAAATCTGGAAGGGTGCTGCTAAAATCCTGAGTCTTCATAATTCACATGCATAAATAAAGCCTGGTGGCTTTTTTACACATTGAAGGACATTTCATTGAACCCACACACAGTCCTCAGTGAAATGAGTTTGGCATTCTCTGCTCAGTCCCTGCTGAGCTGAAAAGCAAATGGAAGAACAACATGTGTAATTCAGCATAATTCATAATACATCAAAGACTGTACAGAAGAACCCGCAGCTTGAGCTGGCAGGGAAATTAAATTTCTACTCTTCCATTCTCAAAGCAGAGAGTTCTTCCAGGTACCATGAGTACTAACACTGGGCAGAGCATGAAGAATTTCTAGAGAAACAGCCTGTGCTGTCATTAGCCTTCATAATCATGAGAATCCCACGCATATCCCTTCTCCAAAGATGAGAATGAAACATCAAGTGGTGTTTTGCATAGATCCTTGTGAAACTTCACAAGTTGCAAGGTTAGAAGGCACCACATACATCTTCCAAGAGATCTTGGTCTCTCAGAGCTCTTTCTTTTAGGGAGGCCAATCCACTGCCAATCATACCCTCACTAATATGAGCTCTCAAAGAGATTAAAAAACATGTCACCAAAAAGCAGAATCCCACCATTGCCTAATTCCCATGTGATGTACATACAAAAAATACCATAACCTAAGCCATAAATGTTGTTACAAATAAATTCCTTACTCATTTATGTTTAGCTGCCAGTCTTCCCAGCTAGACAAGAAAATGTGCTTTGTGCAGGGTAGATGACATGTAATAGAAAGGATAACTCCCTTTGTTTCTGCAAGCCCTGACTTTAGAGGAGCAGCTGGAATGCAAATTTCCTTCTTGTGCTTTTGCAGTGCGATTCTTGACGTTAAAGACACAGAGAGCTATTTACATGATCATAGAATCACAGAATCATGAGATCATTTAGGTTGGTAAAACCTTTAAGACTGGGTCTCACTGTTAAGCCTACACTGCCAAGGGCACCAGTAAAGTGTATGCTTTAGCTCCCCATCAAACCTATCTTTTAAATATCTCCGGGAATGGTGATGCAACCACTTCCCTGGGCAGACTGCTCCAGTGTTTGCATTCCATTTTCCAGTCAAATGCCAATCAGTCTCCAGTCCTTCACAGGAACAGGCAGCAGCTATTACAGAGGCAGCTTTATGACTGAAGAAGCCATAGACAAATCAGTGCTACCATAAAGAAGTATGTTTAATCAATAAGGCATATTGTTCAACTAGTGTGGAAGAAAAAACACCTTGTAGAGTAACAGCATTTGTAAAGGTTAATCAATTCAGCTAATTGTAAATGTTCTCAGTTGCCAGTCTTTAAAGAGTTCCTTCTCTTTGTAGCAGCTAATTCATTGGCATGCACCAGTGCTAAGCTGGAAAGGAAGGAAAGGAAGAAAAGCAGTCAAATTTCTCATTACTCTCTGTGCTGTACTGCGCCTCTGTCTGTAACATCAATATATTTACCAGAGGGAGATAATCTTTTCTTTCTGCTAACACTGCCTTACCTCCTTCATTACACAATAAACAAAGCAAGAGGTCTATGCTTCACAGTCCAGGCAGATAAAAAGGAAATCAGGTTATTGATCTTTTTGTTCAGTTCTTTAAAGGCCAAATGTATGACTAACTGTTCAAGTAGTTTTTACAGGGCTCTTTATTTCATGGCCGTAAGGAAAATTTTTTTTTATTCTCAAATAATTGTTTCCTGTAGAAAAAGGGACAGTCAATATGATTCTTGAATTTGTTCTCTCATGAGGTCATGAGAGAACTAGAGACAAGCCTACACTAAAATAAGGGAGATGCGGCCTGATTTCAATTTTTTCTCTAGACCATTCCACAATGAGCCTATGAAGGCAGGTTGATGGTCTCTGACACTTGTGAACTGTGTAATTGTTTAGTGCTTGTGAAAGAGTTTAAAGTTTTTTAAGGTGATACCTCTCTTCGAGAGGGACCCCTCTTCAATGTACATTCAATGTCACACTTCCATGTCTTGAGTTTGAAAAATAAAAAGCTTTTCTTTAGGGACTCACCTCAAATAATGCCGGAGCTATCATATGCGCTTGAAAGCAGTGTTTGGTTTCGTCCCTGATGTATTTATGGTATTTTCAGTAACTAAGAGATATTAGCACCTTTTAACTTTACTTTTGCAAAGCCAGGCAGAGGTCAGAGACTTCAGGTCTTTGCAAAATCAATCGATATTGATTAAAGGTCAAAGCAAGTACTGAAAACACAGTGTACACTCCCACCAAACAAAGCACTGTCCTTCCCATAGCAAAAAGAAAATGAGAACAGAGGGAGAAATAGCAGCTTGTCTCATCCTTTCTGCCTTCTAAACCACAGCTGCCAACACGGTCCTTGTCCTTTCTGTGCCCCTGCCAGCTCCTCCTGGATCATTGCAGCCAACTGACCCCACTATCTGCTTGGATATCTCTCATGAAGAAAGACCTGGATATTTTTTCTTCAGATTTCAGTAATCTGAACACAGGCTGTATTTCTCAAAACTGCCTGGACCAGGCTCTGAGGCTTGGTAGCAAGGATACATCCAGGAAACATACATATTCATACAAGGTAATTCATCTAAGGCTATCATATCAACACTCCTACTTGGATGAGTATTTCATATGAAACTGATAGCTGTATGTTTGTCTTGGTTGTTTACAAGTAGATGGTCTGATAATTCACCTCTCTTACTTTTTACAGAGAGGTCTCTTCCTGCTAGGCATATCATTAATATGTCAACTTTCAAGTCAGATGATTAAAACCAATAAAGTGTTACATCAGCTGAGGAAATGCCTGAAGTGCAAGTTTCATTACTTCAGTGGCAATTAGATATTTGCTGTGTTTAATAAGTTTGTATCTTTGTTACAAATGTCTAGCAGAAAAATGGAATAACATGATGCGTTGGGATACAACAAAAGCAAGAAATGCCATTAGGGGAAGGGTGTTTTATTGAGCAGAAATGCTCTTCTTAGAACTTTTGTTTCAGAAACCAGTTAATAAACCAGTTGTTTATTTCACACAAATAATTGAAACTTAAGTGTGCCAAACAATTTTACAGCATAAGGAATGTTATGGAAAAAGCGTGCCTCTGTGTACCAGCCTGGTTAACAGGGTAGATGCTGAAAACCTGAGAGATGCATTGTCTGTCAGGTGTGCTCTTCCCAAACCACAAAGACCTTTTCCTTATGTCGCTATTTACCCGATCTAACCTTCTGGGTGCTGCTGTAATAAGTTTAAGGAGAACTTTGTGGCCATGTTTAGGCAGCTGCCCTAAGTTTTGAAGTCTTATCTCTCACACAACAAACAAACCTGTTACTCTCTGAGGTTTGGGTTTATATTTTTTTTTCTCCTCATCCTTGTATCCTTCACAAATAACAGGTTGCTACTTCCTACATCTGCACCTCTGCCCTCTTTCTTCCTCCCTCTACTTTTTCCTTTTTTAAAAGAAATAGCTTAATTTTCTTTCCAGATGGTAAATTTCTACATCAGTTTAATAATCTCTTGAAGGTATACTGGAGTATTGCTCAACTCACTTCTAAATTAAAGCAATTATTAAAAAACTTTGAAGCACTTTAACAATTTTAAATCACTCAGCACATAGCAATTTAAAATTATTGGAGCAGTCTTATAAGCACTTGAATTTGGAGGTGATCAGAGACCTGAAAATGTGCAATATAGAGTAATTTAAAATTATTAGAGTACTTCACATTTTTTATAAGCTTTTCCATTTAGAAGTAATCGGGTTCTGACTTGTGAGCTTATGCATTGTAATGCAAGTGCTTCTTATTCTTAGAGAGATACAGACTATTAAATCAAACTGCTTCAATAATTGCAAATTACTATGCATGGACATGCTCAAAAATCTAACTTTATTTCTTAAATTAAAAATATTTTTCACTCTAAGTCCGTAAAAAAGACTTTTAAGTGACAGAATAGTAATTTAAATTTTTGGAGAAGGCTGATTTATATTTTTCCAGGAATAAAACCAAATCAAAATACCTACATAAAAATACAGAGGTTTTATAAGAATATTTTTATGAGCCCGTATTATGAATCTTCAGTTACGTTCAAAACCATCATTCCTCATGTACAGCTTAATTTTTAGTAAACACTAGATACACATTAATTTCATGAATAAAAATTTTTCAGCTCAATCTTCATATATAAAATTGAGAGAATAATACAAGAATAAATCTGTGTTTTTCCAGGTTGTTCACTGTTGTCATTAAATGTAATCACGTTAGAGATTTTTACAACTTCTATGTGCCTTTGCCCTTCTTTAGGATGTAATTTCATAGTCTCTTCTATCAATAAAAGAAGGCTCCTGTCTGGATCAAAACAAAATTCTTTCAAAACAAAATACTCATAAGGGTTCAGAATAGGCATAAGAGATGATCACTGCGTAGACATTGCTGCATATATGCAAAAAAAGGTATAAAATCCACTTCACAGAAAAAGGTCTTTTTGCAAAAGGCAGTTCAGATTGGGTTTTTGCTAATGGAAAACTTCAAACATTAAGTGCAGCAGAAGAAACAACAGAAGACTGCTCTTGCTGAAAAAAATGGAAACAATGATAAGTTAACATTAACAGGGAAAGAGCTGAAATGCTCTTACTTCAAAGTGCTGCAAGTCATAGAGCGTGCTGATCAGAAGAAAGCAAATAAGAGCACATTGAAGCAAGTTGTGCCAAGTAGCTTTCCATAAAATAAAACATCCTTAAGAGTTCAGTGAAAGGGCAACAGTAGCAGGACTACAGTGCTCTGTGGTAGATGAAAGCCTTAAAGTCAGATCTGAGAGTGCACGTATTTGTGTTTATATATTGTGAATTGTGTTTCTTTCTATATCAAAATTGTAAGAATGAAATGCTGGTTGATTGCTCCCATGAACAGCTAAATTTCAGGCAGGCAGATGGGATTAAACACTAATGCCAAAATAGCATCATAATTAATTATCATGTATCAGAAATAACTGCTGTATCTAGGCAATCCTTGGTGATTCAATCTTCATAAAATGTGAAGCAATGATTTAACATGCAATGTTTGCATATCACACTGGAAACATTAAGATCATGTGAAAATTTCTGAAGAATCCTTTTTAGCTATCAAAAAAATGAGAAAGCACAGAAGGATAAACTAATTGTTCAGTCACGTTGGGTTTCTTAGACAGTTGAACTGTCATTTTTTTCTTAGCTTCTAGAAACCTTTTTTCTTACCTTCTAGAAGGTACTTGACAGTGCAACCTAACTGAGAGCTGACAGTGAACAAAAGCATGCAATAAAGACCCAGAGAACCATATAACACACAATACACAATAGTATGGAAAAAGCTGCCTGTCAGGGAAGTTTCTTCCTCTGCTATTTTCTCAAAATAATAGCCTTGAGCCCCAAATTATAGGAAATTATATCCCTTTCTATGAAAATACGCATGCCACTAGATATATATTTGTTCACATAATGTGCTCCTCTCAGAGTCCTGTAGAGCCCTCCACATAATAAAGAATTACACAAGTTAATGCACTGTACTGAGCTAAGCTCTGTATAAAAAGTGGTTCCATTTATCTGTTTCAAATTCGAGTCTTCAATTCCACAATCATTGAAACAGCAGCTTTCCTATTTTACAGGGTCAAGCTTCTTAATATTACTCATCTCCTAAAAATGTCAAATTACTTTTCAATTTCCTTTCATCTACAGTTCTAGTCTGAGTAAATGTTCCCTTTCTTCTGTTGTTCCCACAGATGCAACTTCAAAAAAAGGTTTTGCAGGGTTTGTATTTTTCTAAAAGTTTTTTGGAGGGACCTCCCTTTCAATTTTTCAGCACATCTCTGATAGCAACCCATACCAGTGCTCTTTACCAAAAGATGTCAAAACTTCTTTAGAGGACTCCTGCTGTTTGTTAATTCAGTAGCTGTACCACTGAGCAGTTCTCACAGTCACCACATCAGCAGCCATCAGCTGTTGTAAGCATAAAACCTCAATTGCTTTTCCTCTGCAATATATATAAGGCCGTGACCCAGCACTACATTGCAGCTCCTGGACTCACCTATAGCAAATTTCTTCTTTACAAGAAGATGAGTGCCAATTACAGTAGTTTTCTGATCTCTTCTATTTTGTTTCCTTATCCCTCATTGTAGCCCTTTTCCCAGTAAATAAGAGACACACTCCTTTACTCTGTATTGCTTCCATGTAATTCCATCTAATATTGGATTTTGGCTTTGATGCATATTCCATTTGGACAGCAGCATGGCAGCCAGTAAACTGGATGTAATCTGCTGTGATCTTCAAGCTAGAATTAAAGAGTTTATTTTACTTTAATTTTTCAATTCATATTCTGCTGTTTAACTAGGAGTTATGATTATTCTGTTTCTTTTAAAGTATTTTGTTGACTGCAATCCGTTCAAAGTTCTCCCCATCTTCACCAAACACAGAGAAGCTCCCTTGGGACTACACACAGTGTCGTCAGAGGATTTTCTTAGCTGTTTCACTTTACAAGATCACTTGTCCCTAGTAATACATATATAATTCACATATAACTGAAATAGTTCCCCAAAAGCCATTCATTCCCACAGGAAACTGCTCTTTAATTGTTTGTTATGCCCTCTTAGCAGGGAGGCTGGCTTATACCATACATGTGCATCATTTTATTTAAATTACATCCTACCTTGCTACAAAAGCTGCCAGAGCTATTTGATCTTCTTCCGCTAAGGCTGGCAACTACAGAAAGCCCCCTGAGAACAAAGCAGCAGATGAAAAACAAGTGCTGATGCTCCAGGCAAGCTCTTTTAGCCAGAGCTGTACCAGCAGCAACATGCAGCAGGAAAAAATACATGCTTCAAAGGTAATTACAGTGAGCTGCATCTTCCTATCTTTATTTAAGATGCTTGGGATTGATTTCTATCCCTTAGCAAAGGGAATTGCACCATAACACCAACCTAAATGACTAAGCATGAACTTCAATCAAGAAAAAGAGGCCTTTCTCCTCCACTCTCTGCCATCCTTTCTACAAGGATCACACCTTGTGATAAATGATGCAAGGCTGATGTCCTGTGGCAGCACTTCTCTCAGACACTCTGGTGGTGACTTGGCCTTTCCTGGCAACATTTTCTCACTTTATCCCCACGACTGCATCCCTTGCAAGTTAACACAGGTTGGATTGGGATTTTTTCCGGAAGGATTTGGTATTGGCAGCGCCAATATGCTGCTTAAATGAGCAAAATGGGGATGGAGCTCAGCGTGAGAGAACAGCACCTCACACAGCAATGCAAATGCACAGGCTGAGTAAAATTTGTTGTTTTGCTTATCGAATGTTTACACAAACCTTCTCCTCACTTTTAATGTTTGGGATTTCTTTTTTTCCTGAGGTTTGGGTTCATTTTCAAGTTCAAATGAAGTGTTAAAAAATATTCCCACAAGGGAAGGTAGAATGGCTGAGTTTCTCTGGGTTTTGAATATCAAAATCACTCCCAGGTTTTTCAAAAAGCCTTATGAAAAAAAGAAAAAAATACAAGGGAAAAAAAAAATATTTACCACACCACTCCTTCCCTGAACCCAAGCTGAGTTTCAAATCTGTGGCTGAACACAAAAACAAGCTTTGTTTAGGAGATTTTTAAGGTTTCAGTGTAAGTGGTAGTCACAGGTTTATGTTAAACCCTAAGATAATAAATAAGCACATTAATTTACAATATATCTTGTATTCCTTCTGATAAAAAACATCATCATGACGAGAAAGATGACAGAATTTTTGCTCCAGAATTCTTTTAAACTCAAAAAATGTCACTGACTCTCTGGAGTCTGAGAACAAGAGTTTATATCTCTGGCATAGGGTTTAAAGGGCATGGCCTGTAGATCCTTCAGTAGGATTACCAAGCAAGCAAAGTCCTCACCTTCAGGGTCCAAATCAGTTTTTAATGGCTGTTGAAAATTCTACCAAAAATCTCAAAGTGTATTTTTCAGGCTTCTTCATTTAACTCAGACACCATCAGCAAAGGTCAGAGCTATTTATCTCCATCTCTCATTTCAGTGTTGATTGGAAGAACTCCTTGCAGCCAGCAGCAAGCACAGCACAATTCTGCTTGAGAGAAAGCTGGCAAGGGCACTGGGTTTTTAAGTGGCTGTTATCAATTCACACTGTTAGCACCTGCTGCTGCTGCAGCTTATCCAAGAGCAGCACTGGCTCGTTGGTTTTCCATCGCTTTGACTGGAAGTGCCAACAAATATGGCATGCATCAAACGCCTCAACAGCAGCTGGAGAAGATCTTAGAGGAGGATCAGAACAACCCTGACTCACCCCAAGGTAACCAATTCAGAAAGAGAAGAAAAAACAGATAGGCAAAGAAAGTGCATGTGTGCCAGATGACTAACTCTTGCAAACCTCCAATTTTATAAAAGGATCAAATACATTTTGTATATTTATACACCCCCATTTCTTTCTTTACAGGCCAATGACAGCCTGCAGAGTACTGCATAGATTTGCCAAAAATAATTACTCTGGTCACTTAGCAGAGGATCTGTCATCCAGAAACATATTGCCTAGCAACAGTTTGCTTACCCTTCCTCCCTCTCAATAAGCAAACAACGCCTGCCCTCTCCGCCCCCTCTCGTTGGAATTGGCTTTCTGGCTGCTGGCAGACACAGCTGCTCACCTGGGTGTAAAACTGCTCCTGACAGGAGGACTCTTTGCTGTTTAAGTCCAAGTACACGTGAGAAGATGAGTAGTGTAGTTCAAGAAAACCCTGGCTGCCAGGAAAAGGTGCAGTTTCTGCCTGTGATAAAATTGTCTCACAGTTTGCTTAGAGAAAACCCACTTCAAATGAGATCACCAGTGTGGCAGCTCTTGGCAAAATGTGGTCTGGCATGGTGAAGGAAGGAGAGGAAATAAAACCAGTCATACCAGACAAGCAACCACCCACAGACTTAGGACACCGTATTTTCCTCAAAAGTGTTTCATTAACATATATTTTATATAACTGTAGTGTACAGAATTATAAACTAATTTCTTTATGTTTTTAATATGAAAATATTTAGGCAGTGATTTATGGAAAAGAACTGTACCGTTCCTCCTTCCCCCATGGAAACCCTCCTGTTTCTTCCCCACACACAGGCCACACCATTTGTCTTTTATCAGATGGTTGTCATCAGTACCAAGATTTTTTCTCATTTCTCTAAAAGCAGTGTCTTGGAAAATTGCACAGTTTGTTTTGCTAACAACTTTCTGTAACATTCCAGAAACAGTTTGGACATCTTAAAGCTTCATACTGAGATTAACATGAGAGAACTTTTGCACTCTGCTACACCTCCCACCTCTCCACAGCATGTTACACTAGGGAAGCCTCAGACCTGACAGCTGCCCTAACTCTCAGTAGTGACACAGCTGCTGAATACCAGATTTTCCAAGCTGTATGCACATCAGTGACAATTATCTAGGATGATATTAATGTCTTTTTTTTTTCCCATGGCACACCTGTGCTGTTTCATAATGCAAAATTTACATTATATATAATATATATGGCTGTAGCTATATTTGTCACTGCTTGGCATGGCTATATTAGTCAGAAATATTCTCTTAAAGATCTCAAACCATAAATACATAGCAACTTACACACGTTTTTTTAACTGGGCTAGTGCTTAATACCTAAACGCCATCAGGCAAACAGGAGATACCAGAGATGAATCTTTGTGTAAAGTACTGTCAGATGCCAGTCTTGAAATAACAACTTTGAGATAAACTTTTGAGTTGCCTTTGAATCACCTAATAACTAACACTCAGATCATCCAGTAAACAAAGATAAAGGGGGAAATATTAATATTCTATATATTGAAATTTACTACAGTGATTACTGGAGATTTCTTTGAATAAAGGCATGGTGCCCTTATAACTGTTTGCTATCAGGTTTTATTCTATTTTCTGTTATTTTATTTTGAAAACAGTTTCAAATTTATGGGGAGGTCATCTAGTCATTTCATTACAGTTGCTGCTCTATTGCTTTTCATATCATGTTTCAGTCTGATATAAAATATCTCTCCTTAACATTATTGTCCCTGCCCATTTGGCAATGAGTTTATCTTTTGTTTTAAATATTGTAAAAACTAATACTGTTCATGTGTCAGCATCCTTGACTATTTTAGCTGCCGTAGGAACAGATTCATGAGGTGTGTTTGATAGTTAGGTACTGATGAACAACCTGGAAACAGAAAAGAATACTTGCTTTTAAACAAATCCTGTTGTTAAGGGAAGACTCTTTTTTCCTTGTTTTTCATTCTCAGCATGAAAATGGCAGTTCATTAATGAAAGAGATGCAGCAAATCCCTGAAATAGTCTCTGGCAAGTTGCTATTAGTTCTAATGGGTGTTGATTTAAGGTCCCAAAATTTGGGGGCTTTTGCTTGTAAAATATTTGGCACACACATTTAAAATGAGTGAATAAAAAAAAAGGAAAGGTCATTATTATAAGATTCTGTAGAGCTTTTCAGGTCTATTAATTAGTTATAAATTTATATTTTTGCTGATAAGCATCTAGCCACAGATTTAAAGGTGCCGCTTAAATGTAAATTGATTGCTACAGAAATGTCCATACTGTACATAACATGTGCTACACTTCTACAAATACAAATGCTCATTATAATACATTATCTTTGATGTTCATAACATGAGGCTTGATCCAGCACCACTGAAACATATGGGAACTTCAATATTGATCCCTGCAGAAGCAGAAACACATGGAAACACACTTTTGAGCATATGTCCAGATAGAAAGTCTGAAGCCCATTTTGAATGTAATGCCAAATAGAAAACAAGTTGAAGAAGTCCGTTTTTAAATGTTCAGAACGAAAGATAAACAGAGCAGAGGAACATACCTGCAATAAAGCAGGGTAAATATGGGACAAATTGATTATGACTACTAGCAAGAACAAACTATGTTTCCCAAAGTTTTGTATTACAAGGAATTCTTATGCATAGGCTATGTAGTACCAAAAGCAAGCAAAACACAGGTTACATAACACTTCAGAAACAAACACTCTTCTGATATCTCTAGAAATATTCACAAAGCCAAGTATTTTCACTTGTAAAGAAACCATTCCCTCCTCATTTTTGCTGCTGGTTGTTTGCTATCATGTCAGTGCATTGCATTTTTTCCATTTGTCAGAGTTAGAACCTAGAGAAAAAATATGGTGCACTTTAAGTATCAGAAGTTTTTTTCATTCAGTAGTGCTCTGCTGAGCCAGATCTTGAAAAACCTGCTCAGTATCAGATTACCTCATATTCAAATATTTTCATTATTAACCTACATTTCACCTATCTTTGACTCAAAGATTTCAACTTCAGAATAGAGACTTTGCAGGGCTTAAAAGCAAAGCCAGGATTGCTGAAGTGTCCCAGATTGTTACACAGCTCTGTAGCAAAGCCCACAGTAATCACTGGCAGAAACTGACCTATTCATACCAGTGGAAAGAATCAATTTCCACCTGAGCTGATGCAGCAAAAGAATTGTTTGGTCTCTGCAGAGACTGCCAGCATTACTTGTACCAATATTACATGGTGGTGGAAAAATATTTGAAAATTTTCATCTTAGACAAAGTCTATTTTGAGCTGACCCTATCTGTACCCAGCCTCAGTGAATGAGCTATTTGTTCTTGCTCTTTGTTCCAGTCACAAACTGTACATGACCAGCTGCTGATTTTGTAAGCTATTTTTTGGTGAATTTTCAAAACTTTTTATAACAAAAGATACCTTTGGCTTATTGTTTTAAGTAAGCATTTATTTTGGGCTTCATACTTGCTTGTAATTGTGATGAGTCCACACAGTTAGTGAGAAGCAGCAGTGAAGGGAGGAAAGAGCCTGCCAGAAACAAGAGGCTTAGGCCATATGGAGACATCAAGGGATATCTCTGATGTGGATGCTGCCAGCATTGCTTCTCCCTCCCTGCTTGGCATTTCTGAAAACCACTTTATACTTCTGAAACTCTCCAGGCCTTGCTGTGTAGCACAGGGAACTGTTGTCCAGTAAATGAGACATCACTGAGCTCTGTCTTTTCCAAAATGCCTGTAGTAAAAAAATAAAAAGCGGACTTTGAGGTTCTCCCACAACTGGTATACAGCCAATTTTAATAGCAGACCCAGATGCCGGTATACCTGCACTGAAATTAATGGGACAAGGAAGGAAGGGGAACAAATGAGATAAGAGTATGTGTATAGAGCAGGGATGACCAATTATAACAAAATTATGATTGTAGCAAGATCTTTCTGCAAGAAAATCATCAGCCCTTTTTGTCATGGCTGAGACTGGGCATTTAAACCCTTGCACCTTTGGCATCCTTGCCCTGATTGAAGGTTATGACCAACTTGTGAACAGCCATAAGGCTACATCACCAGAGGACATGGCTGAGCAACTGCGAAACTGCACGTGGAAGAGAATGGAGAAGAGGAAGTCCAAACGGAAATTTCCACACAACTATTCCTTCCCATCTGAATTCTATGGGTAAAGAAACATGCTACAGTAAATCCAGATCTTGGGAAAATTAGCTCGGAAACATAAAACAGTGCATTCACAGCTGCAAGGCTTTTTTTGGCCTCCATGAGCTGAGCAGACGAGTGTGAGGAACACCTCCCACACTAATTATACGTCTGAATCCTAGTCTCCCACAGAACTGAACAGTACCAAGTTATGTACCCCAGATGCCTTTTCATTTAATTAGCTGACAAAGAGCAGTACAAATTCTGTGGAATGATATGTTTATGATGGGCACAACATTTTGCTCAAATCATTTTTGACAACTGACTGAATTTCGAAAGATCAAAAGTTCATTTTGCATACTACATTTGCTTAAAAAGCAAATTAAAATTTTAGCCATTTGCTTGCTGTATAGCCCTTGCTCCTCCAAAGTCTGTAAATACTCACTGCTTACATATCTAGTACTGGTTCGCTATTGTTTTCACTAAAGCTATTGACATCATTATTTAACACTCACATTAAGGTACTACAGTAAGATTTGATTTCTTTTTCTAAGTTCTGAACAGATGTATTGGAACAACCTCTCTTCCCTTTGTGCATGGGGCATAGAAATGGGAGTGGTGGGGAGAGAGTCTCCCTTGTTAAATTGTGTGCTAATTAAGCACACAACATTTAGCAGCTCACCCCCCAACCGTATTGCTAGATTCACCATGACTGATAATTTTGCGAGGAGTAAGGCACAAACATCTTGGAATACAGTTAAAAAAGAGTATATTGGGGTCTTTTGGCCACTGCTTATTTCAACAGATATATGTATTTGTATCCCAGTATTTGGAGATAATTTCAGCACGAGTGCTCTTGACACTGTTGGTGAACAGCTAGTTACAACAACATCTCAAGGAATGCCTCTGATATAAACCATCCCCACAGAGGATGTACAGAGGAAATTAAATCAAGATATTAGGAATACCCCTTCACCTTTATGTGAAGTGAAATTCTGCTGTCACATTGGAATAGGGAAATAAAAATTGTAATAAAAATTAAATACACCTTTTCTTTAGCTTTTAAAAAGCACGTAGCTATTTACTGTAATAGTGTTACTCAGGCATGGTCACAGAATATACAGCAAGCCTTAGGATTTCTTTGTGATGCCATAACAATCTAGAGACAGGGAAAGAACAGCATGGAAAGTCTTTCTGCCTCAGTAGCCACAGAGCATCAACTGTAAATACAGGAGTAACAAAGAGAAGTCAAGACTGTTTTAATATTTGATTTAATATTTCTTCCATTTAGTTCTTTCAAATTCATCAGTTTTAGCTTTTTGAAGGATTAATTTTTTCCTCAGGTCACTAACAAGCTTTCAGTTTTGGCCAAATGCCTGTAGAATGGGAGAATCATCATGAATCAAAACCCGTCTTTAGTGAATTTTGGACACCTGTGGCTAATTAGATGAATTTTACTTAGCCCCATCCTAGCTGGCACTCATGGCAACAAGGGCTTCTGCATGCTACAAGGACTTCTTCCCTGTGGAGTAGTTTGTCTGCAAATCCACTTTCCAATCAGAAAGTAGAAAAGCAGGTAAGCCCACAAACATGCATGTTGGCATTGTCACTTCAGCCAGAGACATTGTCACTTCTTCTCTCTGTGAGGTGAAAAGACATAATTCATCAACGTGATTAGACATGTAAATTGATGATGAAATATAATGTATTTTGCTTTATGTTGCTTTGCTTTTGGCTTTACATTTTGCCAGAGTGACATTCTTGTCTTGGTAGACTCATTCCTTCATATTCGACTTCAAGTCCTGAAGAACAGAGGAAAACTGGTTTTTTGTCCAACCCCTCAATGCTGGACACTTGGGCACCATATACTCCTCAGCTTATTGCAGAATTATTGTACAGAATAAACACTGCTGCACTAATTAACATATCTGGAGAACTTTCCCTAAAAACTGTGACACTTCACAGCAAGGTATTTAGAGGTTATGTGGTCAGCTGACCTACAGATGAGACAGTAAGAAATGCAGGTGCCTGGAGCATGAACTATGGAGTCCTTCCCTTACACTCTAATTTCAAAACAAGGACTGTGCGCTAACATTTCCACACAAAATTATACCTTCCAATAGGCACCACATGAGACGAAGTATTCTCTCAGCTGAAGGTAAAAATACACACAGAGAAGCATCACAATTGCTATCCTATTCTGATCCAATTCTAATTATTAATCATTAAAGCACTAATAAGGTGCTAAAGCAAGCAAGGGGTGCTCTCTGCAAGGATGCTGAGCAAGTATTGAGGGCCCCTGGCTGTAGGAAAGGAGGAAGGTTGGAGGGTGTTACTGATTTTTACAGCTCCTCTTGGCTAGTTGTTTCTTTCCTTACCCCACAGGTAGTAGAGGAAAAAAAATAGCTGGGCTGAAATCTGAAGGATCCCAGAAAGGAATGTGTCAAAGTGCAATTCAGTCCAAATATTTATATATTCAGGAAATGTTAGTCTTCAGATGCACACTATAGGGCCTGCATGGATGCTTTCTTTGGCAGCATTGTGTTTCATACTGTAATTTCTCATGAGCAACAAAATCCTCAACTATAGTCTAGCTCAGGAAAACTGTAAATACATTTTACATTAGACGTTTTGTTTCTCAATTATTTTCACATGTTCCTAATAAGGCTCCCTTCTGTGGGAACTGTTGGACAGAAATATGTCCAAGAAAGCAGAATACATCCTTAACTTATTTCCATACAAAAAGAATGGCTATATCTAATTGTAGCTATAAAGAGAAATTATGATTTCAAAAGAATATTATGCCATGTAGTTTGAATGATAGTTTATCACTGTGAGACAGTTAAATATACTTTTCGACCATTCAATGAAGTGAAACTTTAGATTTTTAAAAAAATTTACAAATATTTCATTTTTACTACACTGTTGCTGACATGATGTTGGTAAGAATTCATATCAAGTCTGTTATTTATTTAAGTATTGAATTTCTAGCTGAAGTGTTTAATTATGTGTGGATTGTGGGTGGATTGGTAGAACAGAGCTAGAAGTTCCTACCATTTCCTACATTCCTGTCTTAACATGTGTTTCTGACCACTTCTAATCTCTAACAACCTAGAGGCTTAATTACTTTAGATTCTGATGTTTCAACTTAGAAACACGTATTTAAACTAAACAAAATACCTCATAGGAATTATTTCAACAGGTTGACATTTTTTTCCTTGGTAACATAATTGTGTTGTTTGTCATTTTAGGGCAAGAGGTTTCACAATTTATTTGTTATGAAGAGATTAAAAATAGTCATTATTAATATCTTAGCATAGCCGTTCTGCTATCTTCACATCTTTGACCATCAACTCAAGATCTATCAACCCAAGTGGATGCCCCTTATAATCCCCAGACAGTCAGCCAGGGTCTGTTGCTTTCCTCTTTCCTTTTCCATGTCCTCTCTCCTAAAGCACCTGAGAGAGGGGGAAAGGAAATAAAGAAGAAGGAAAAAAGAAAGTACCAATCACTTCCATCTTGCAGATGAAGACAAAAGATTTGACA
>VWZV01010461.1:68175-96841 GCA_013397155.1 Irena cyanogastra
CAAAGATTTCAAAACTGACCTCTCCTTGGTAGTTACTTGATTAAATTATCTTTCTGTTCTGTATCCATAACCCTTTATATGTCATACCTCCTATGATAAATTCTAGGTTAAGAATACCTATGACAAACTCAAGATTCCTTGGTAATGCTAGAATGGAAACTAACAATGGTGATGTAGATTCAAATTCAGAGCTGGACTTTCTCCTCTCAACATATGTTACTAGGAGATCTGAAATTTTCAGTTATCATAATTCCCGCCAAGTAACCCTGATCTTCAGTATTTCATCATTCAAAGCAATAGCCCTATTTTCTTTAGTTGAGAAGGCAGGCTTTATATCAACGTAATTTTATCTGGTTTGTTATTAAATATTAATGTGGAAATTAAGCAAGGTTTAAGCACTGGGGTTTAAGATTTATTTTTCATTTTGTCTGTTATACCAGACCTTTATTAACATTCTGTGAAATAAGAAATCTACAGCATCACTAATAAAACCTTTTAAGTGGTAATCCTTCAGAACCCTTCCTTGTAACGGTTGAGCGTTTACAGTACCAAACCAATGAAATTCACACATACTGTAATGGAGTAGTGGAATGATTATTACAACATTTTTTCCAAAGTACCATGGGCTTTAGATGATTAGAGAGTAGTCTTATGTTTTAAACTTTCTGCCAAGAGTGAGGCTTTAAGTTGAGTTGGATTGTGGATAGATTGCAGTATAATGTATGTTGACAGTTTAATAACATGGGTTGCTATCCTTAGTTTGCTTTATGATGTAATACATCATTATAGGACTCCTTAGAGATTTCTACTATGATTTTCAAGGCAGAGAAAACTCAATAAACTAAAATACTCTGAGTAAGATTTCTATTTCCTGTATACTTTGGAAATTTTCCTGAAAAATAAATAGGTGCTACAACTTTTTAAAGTTTTTCTGACATGACTTTTTGTTTTTCTAGTCATGTAATAGATTTTAAAGGTACACTTCATATAAAGTTATGCATTTTTAAAAGTTCCCTTCTATAATGAATGGTCTTATTTTTTAGATCTCTAGGGGAATTTTCTTTTCTGTAAAACAGAGTAATTAATTTTATTTCCCCCTCTTTCAATTCATATCATATATACGTTTAGATGACAAAGTTTGCAAATATTTTCAAGTAAAGGTTGGTCACATATATTTGGACTAATTATCCCTCATGTTTTGACAAGAATATGCCAAACAGTGGTTAAGTATCAAGCAACATGAATCTAAATAGCAAAACAAAATATAGAAATTATTTCATTCTTTACCTGCCTTCATTTCGTTCTTAGAGGTAATCAGGAAAATCAACTAATTAGAATGGAAGGAAACCATTGCTTTAGACTATATTTCAGTCTAAGTGAAAATAGCTTGAAAGGATATTCAATCCACTTTAACAGTAAATAAATTCAATTGCTAGTTTTCTCAATATTCATGCAAAACTAGATTTCAGGAACTACTGAAGGAAAATTTGTTATTTACTATATCTCTGTATAAAAAGAGATGTTAATTTTCAAAGTGTAATTGCTTTTCAGAATGGTGCGTGTAGACTATGCTGTCCAAAGGTTTTCAAAGGTTGTTGCTAACCTATGATTTGCTGTGGTCATGATATTAGTCTAAATAGATGATTAGTTAAACAATGGTATTCTTCCCTATACCAATTTGGCAGAACACAGAGAAAATCTTTCAGGATACAGTTACAAAGCATTTTCAGTACAAAAACAATTCACATCAGCTAGGGTCCTCTATCCACACCAGTACTTATGACACATTCTTTCCACACACATTGAGTAAAAAAAAACTTGCTCATCTGAATGTTTGAAGTAAGTGCATAAATGTAAGGTGTAGTGCATAAATCTGTACTGTTTGTCAAATAAATGTTAGCACGTAGTTTCTTAAAGTATGCACAAGGTATGCTTTCCTGTTAAAATAAACCTATTGTAGAATAAGACTCATTAGAAAATTCCTGAAGAGCACATGGAGAGGTCACCAGTACAGAGAAGATCAAATGGTGTGATACAGATACTCCATAAAGACAAAAACCAGAAACTGGAGCATCCATCTAGAAGTTTTTTCGCTATTGTTTGATACCTTCTCTTTTCACCATTCTTTTGCTGAATCTGGGTAAAGTCTGCGCCCAGTGATGTCCCTGAAGCAGCTCAAGCCAAAATCATTTTCATATTCCCCACAGGAGAAACACTTATATCTTTTGCCATCAGTGGCCACGCTGGCCTCTTGCCAAGAGCCCGAGGTCCATGCCTAATTGACACATCTACACACATTTTCATCCCTGGAAAACATAAGCATACACACAACCATGACAATTGTTTAGGCTAGTACCACTGACAAGATAATCTTGACTCTTTAAATTCACTGAAAACCCGTGGTTTGCTTCCACTCCTCACTGCTACACTGCTCTCACACAGGTTGCATTTGAGCATCCTGCAGGCCTCTAACCTCCACAGTGCCAAAAACACAGGGAGCATACATCTAACCATCCTCAGCAAACTGTGCACACAAATAGGTGACAAATGAGGTCAAAAAACTGGAGGATGCAACCCCACCAGCCATTGTCAAAACAGAGTTTTTATAAAAATTTGATCCTGCAACCATAATTTTGGCAGCCTACTGCAGCTTTTTGGATCTAGTACTTTTTTTAATTTGCTATGAAAATGAAAATCCTACCTAGCTCCCTGCTATTCACAAATGTGGTTCCTAATTGTGTTGTTAGGCTTGCTGAATGACAGGCAGACTTCACAACTATTCCTGTGACTGATCATATCTGTTACTCTGCCTGTGCATCCCAAGAGGTTTGCCAAAAGAACATTTAATGTTCAAGCCAAATTTCACTGAGACAAAAGAATTACGTTAGCAGAGAAAATTATTATTATTATTGCTATTACTATTATTATTATTTTCACTTTACCTGAAATTTGTCTTGTGCTTCCATTTTCACACACCCACACTTATTATTACTATGTCAGATGTGCTTGTATGTGGTCAATTTTCTCTTGACCAGAACACAGACAACTCCACTGGGGCTCTCTGGGGTTAATATCACAGCTTACTACAGTTTCACCTACAAGGGTGTCTGGGAAGAGGCAGTAGCACGTTGCACATTCTGCAAATCATTACAGTTGAGAAACTGCAGTGCTCAGCTCACCAGCCATCACTGGACTGCAGACTGGAACACTCATTTGCCCTCTGCATTATTATGAATATATATACTCCAGGACCAGGTCTCAGTTTCTGGACCACTAAAATAAAAAAAATCATTATAAACAATATAGGTATTAAAAAAAAAAAAGCAAACAAAAAAAAACCCAACAGAAAAAAACCCCAAAGAAACAAAAAAAACGCACACCAGAAAAAAACCCCAAAAAAAACCTAAGCCAGCACACACCATCAGTCAATTAAAAATTATCCTCAGAAACAATATAGATCTGTTACAACTTCTTACTCTATTTCATAATATTTATGGACAAGTTGGAGAAAAATAAATGTGTTATTAGCCTGTGGGTTACTTTGAGCTTCTACAGAGAATTTTTTTTAGATTGTATGAACTCAAATCTTACAAAATACATTTAAAATCTGTTGCAAAGAGAAGTTAAATGTTTAAAACCACAGACCAGCACATTTCATTAAAAAAGTTGAATTTTATGTCCCTGGCTTTTTTCTTTTGCTGCAAGCACCACACTTTTGCAGCTGAAACCATACAACTGCTAATATCAGTACTTGTGGAACCTACATCTAGCATCTTCTGATACATTTGAGCCTAAGTAATTGAGGCATCAAACCCTTCCATATGCTATTGCTTGGTAAATATGCTCAATCCTGTCCCTGGAGCTTTTTCCAGATAACAGTGAATCAATGCCAGACACCTGACCCACTGATCTCCACTCTCTGTCTTTCACTACTAACAGCTGATAAATCCACTTTGTGGAGAAGAAGCAGAAAGAAATCAGGACAGGACTCCTTCATGTACAATATTTATTTGGGCAGCAAAAGCTATTGCTGTCACTGAAACTGAGTGACAGCAAACCAGGGTACTATTTTGACCATTATACAGAACAAGTACAGCAACCAGGGTTTATGTTCACAAGATTGAAACATTCAATCAATTTCATTGTAAACGGAGTAATCCCCCAAGCAGGTTTATATGGGATCCTAGTTGAGAGTTTTCTCAGCCTCCAAATATTGTTATATCTGATTGAATAAACTATCTAAGGAAAATATATTGATACCAAAGAACTGAATAAAATGGCTGCAGATAAAAGGTTTCTGTAGGACTCGAATCACACAAAACAGTAGCGCAACAAAATGCTGATGCATCAAATATGTAAATGATTAGATTACGATTATAAAAATAATTTCAAAGCATCAAAGACATAATTGGCAGAGTTCCTACCAGCTAAATCTAATCTCCAGTACACATCAGCTGCAGCTTGGCTTGTCTTGTTAGGTAAACAAAATGTGTCTTGACTGTCATTGCCATAAAATATTAATGCACTGGAAGTCTCTAAACCTTGCTAAGCATAAGGCCTATTATCACACTTAAGAGCAAAGCAATCTAATAAATCGCTGGCAGTATAAAAACTAAGTCAGCTGGCAGAGACAGTCATCTCCCTAAGGGATAGTAAGAGACTAATCTTCAACTACAGCAGCTGCAGTTCCAGAGAAATTGTGTTTCTACTGCTCAGTAGAAATACATTTGTGCTGAATTCTGTTATTTGAACTCTAATGGAATCATTAGGAGTACCCATACGTTATGAACAATACAAAATGAACTAACCATCTATGACCTAGGTTTATTGTAGGCATAATTTTTTTATAGTTGTGCTCGGTCTTTGTTGCTTTTAGTTGCATCCAAACAGAAGCTGAACTGCATGATTCTGTTACACATTTTCTAACAACATCAAGCTCATACATAAATAATCTTCTGTGTTTACCGAGCACTGAGATGATGTTCTTAATTGAAAACAACTTACTTGTTTGGCACTGTCATGAGGTCCTTGAGGCTGTATTTAACAATAAACACAATATTGTCATATACTTCGTAACATAACAGATAACATCATGATTATGTTATTTTTATGGTGTACTTTGGGAAGATACTGTGTGATTCCAGAGAAACAAATCACCAGACATATAAGACCACACACACATAAAGTAGTTAACAGACAAAATCTCTTATTCAGGATATTAACAAAATTATTTATTTGTTACATTTGGTATTAACAGGGATTAATATGCCCTCAAAATGGACCAGAAAAAGTCCCAAATATCAATAATTGCATCTCTAGATGATACAAAAAGATTTCATAACAAGAAGGCGTGTTGACAAAAGAATCTTAAAATATGTTACAAGCAAATGTTGGTTGCTCCTGGAAAAGATTTTGATATGACAAAGTATTTTTTACATATTTCATTTGATTGTACATTTTCCATTCCACTCTATTTTAAGTGGATGACAATAACTTTGTGTATGAACTGTTTAGGTTTTTTAGTTCAAATCTTGAATAATGAAGGTTGTTTTTTTTTTTCTTCACCACTGGAGTCTATCTATTTGATACCACACAAATCTGTGGAATATTTGAATTTGAAGACTATATGAGTAGTTCAAACCCTGCTTAAAGTCAATTAAGTTAGGTTGCTCAGGGCTTCATCAAGTCAGGATTTTAATCCCTCTGAGGACGCAGATCCCACAACCTTACCAATCAATCTATTCCAGTATTTAATTATCCCCATGGTGAATATTTTCCTCTGATATAGTCAGAATTTCCTGTTTTCCAGCCTCTGACTCTCCTTCCTACCACTCTGCACCTCCAGGTCTGACTACATCTTCCCTATTTCCTCCTATTTGATAATCCTAAATGGCAATATGGTCTCACTTCACTCTCCTTTCTGAGCCTGAACAAACCCAGATTTGCCAGCCTTTTTCTACATTCCACATGCTCCAGTCCTCAGCCCTTCTGAAGGACCTCCACTAGACTCCTTCCACAGCACTCCAGGTGTGGTTTCATGAGCACTGAACACACAGGAGTAATCATCTCGCTCAGCCTGCTGGCTGCAATTTTGTTAATACTTCTCCGCACCAAAACCCACAGTAGCTGTAGCTATGGGTTTGAATGTCATTCAATAGTGTGCCAGCATGGACTGATACAGTAAAGGTGACTGTCATCCAGTTGTAAATTGTCTGTATGATACAGTGGGAAAGGAAGGTGGAAGAACAGAAGCATATGAACATGCAGTGAGAACCCTGAGACATTTATGTGGCTAAATATTTAACATTTCCAGTCACTGTCTGTTATTTTTTGCCATTGTAAATCATGCCTTTCCTCCTCTTTTTCAGAAACAGAGAAAATTGCCCTGTCTATTCTACTTTTTCTTTTTCCTACGTCTATTTGATTTTTTCTGTGACGTCCTGACCAGTTCATCAATTTTCAATGCTGAACATAATTTTAAGTTTTCTGAAAAGGCATAAAGACTGTAAAAAAGCTCTATTTACCTCCTAGGGATGTCAGCTCATAAAACCACATGAGAAACTGAGAAAGCTGGAGCTGTATGGATTCAAAATAAGATAGATGTATATAAAAGCATATTTCTAACAGAAAAAACATACAACAAACAGCTCCTGCATGGCATTCTTCACAAGAATAAAGAGGTACAGAAGACAGTGGAAGGCAGAAAATTTTAAATTGATAAAAGGAAACAATACTTTAACAAAACTCCATCTGCAGAAATCATTGGTAGAACATATCAGTAGGCATTAGTATCTTAGCAGGATGCCAAGATTAGGCATTACTTTAATATTGGTTGTGATTGCCTACATTTAAAAATCCTTCAGGCCTCAAAACCCAGTGCTCTACTCAGGAAAAAACCACAGTGTGCAAAGTTGCTTAAGCAAACCTAATTAGCTCCCTCGTGCATATCTATTTTGATACAATCTTTATGATTACCTACTACATGATTACTTGCTATTGCCTCTAATACTCGCAATTCCTAGCTTTAAAGTATCTGCCTTTTCACCCCTAATAGCACTTATAATCTCTTCCCTTTCTCCTACATTTAAAAATAAAGTTTCAATGCATAAACCCACACAGAGCTTCAGGATGCTTGAGCTGTTAATTCCAGCAGATGAGAAGACATATCTGAATTAATGACATAGCTGCCCCAGTGGGAGATTCTTTCACTGTTAAATCAGTTAGCAAAGGAGGGACAGAAGGGACTGAAGTCACTGAGTTTTGTAGTTTCTTCTGTCACCAGACTAGGTAAAACCTCTAGATCTATAGTCAAGAGCATAAGAGCATCTAGTCACTCCTCTCAGCTGCAGGAACACTGTTTTCCTGTGTTCCGACCCCCCTACCCTGCTTCTCTTCATAGCTCTAGCACTTTCTTTTGCTTGTCCTGGCTGCTATGAAATTTTGTATTACTTCCTTATACTTACTTCTGACAACCTGCCCCTTACACCAATCCTAGTGGTCCCCAGAGACCAACAAAAATGTTGCTTTCTGGGTAAGCAAAAATTTGCAAGGATCCCAATCCAGTTCTGAAACATTGGGGTTTTGCTTATACTGTAAACCAGATGCAGAACAAAACAACTCGGGTGGAACATGACAGCATCTTTAGTCTCAGGACACAGGCAGAGCCAAGGTGCCTGCACAGGAGTGACTGCTGGGATGACCATGCAGTTCAGGCATGCTGCCTAACACCACTCTTCCTGTAGCTGGGATGGAATTCAATGAACTCTCTTCTACCACAAGAGCTGTGCTTTTCTAGATATCTATTTAAATACATGGTCCAGAAAAAGGCAGTAAAATACAGGTGAATTTCCAATAACACTGTGGATCCATGAATAACCTTCTCTATTACAATCCAGCTAAAAGTCTTCATGTTTTTCCTGACAAGTCAAACCTGTGATTTGCAATAGATGTTAATTTACTGATATAGATGCCTAGATAACCAAAACTGTCAAGTTATTAGGTAGTTTTTTACTGAATAGTCGTCTGGAAACAAATAACAATTCTCTGCTTTTATCACTGGGCAGTTTCATCAAGGTTGAGACACATGAAGCTAGATCCTGATCTTGTTTAAAAAGACAAAAAAAAAAAAAAAAAGCACAACAACTTAGCAGATTCAGCCCAGAAAAAAACATCAAAGTCTGGCTCATGAAGTCAAATCACTGAACCATTGCTTAATTACATTTGTTTAAAGTAATAGGAAAACAGTGGCGCCTGCCTCCACAAGAAAACAGAAGGCTAAAAGGATAGATTATTAACATAACACTTTGCTGAAGTGCTATCTGTGTTAGGCCAGCTAAATGGAATCAATTTGTCAGAGACTCTGACCTACTCATTAATATTTCCTTTCCATCAAGCGAGAGAAACAATTCCCAGATGTATTTTATTCCCTGGAGCACAAGGGATATAATCCTAAGATATCACACTCACTCTGGTTCAGGCTGTATTTTAAAAGCAGACCAGAATAGTGGTACAGACTTCTTTGGCTCTGAGATCACACTTATCTGGGGGCTAAATGTTAGCGAGGCATAGCTGTTTTCTTGAGCGTTTACTCATTGGCACTCATAAGCAGATATGCTCTGTAAAGAAAGAAATCATCTAAAAGTGGTTATTGTCTTGGTACTTTTTATACAACCTCATTGATCACACCGCCAAGTTTGTTATATTCAGAAAAGTCTAAACAAATCTTAAAGTTTTTAAATTCTGGAAGTTATTGTCAATAGCACAGTTCAGACCTAGAAGATATTTTGCACCTGACTAAGGTTCACCCAGTGGATAAATAAACAGTCCCTTTAAAAATCTTCCAAAAGAACACATTCAGGCTAGTTCTGTACATCTTTATTGGAAGCAAGAAACATCAACCAAACACTGAACCATAGAACGGTTTGGGTTGGAAGGGACCTTGGAGATCATCTAGCTCCAATCCCCCCTCCATGGGCATGGATGCCACCCACCAGATCAAGTTGCTCAGGGACCCACTAACCTGGCCACAAACAGCTCCAGGGACGGGAACTTCTCTGGGCAACCAGTGCCTCACCATTCTCATTGTGAAGAATTTCTTCCTAATATCTAATATTCTCCTTTTTTGGTTTAAAACCATTCCGACTTGTCCTATCACTATATACCTATTCAAAAAGTAATCTTCCCATTTTTTATAACCCTCCTTTTCATACTGGAAGGTGCTGTAAGCTCTTACTGGATCCTTTCTTCTCCAGGCTGAACAACCTCATCTGTCTCAACCTGTCTTCATAGGAGAGGTTTTCCAGCACTCTGATCATCTTAATGGCCCTCTAACAGTTCTACATTCTATAACATTCTAACAGTTTTACATCTTTATTATGTTAGGGACTCCAGAGCTGGATGCAGCACTCCTGGTGGGGTCTCACCAGAGCAGAGCAGAGGGACAGGATCCCCTCCCTTAGCCTCCCGGACATGCTGCTTTGATGCAGCCAGGATGGAGTTTGCTTTCTGGGCTGCGAGTGCACGCTGTTGGCTCAGGACTTATTGCCATCCACCAGAACATCTGGGCTGTTCTCAGTGACTTCTTCTCTTGGTCTGTACTTATGGGATTTTCCTAATCCAGGTGCAGCACCTTGCACCATGCTTTGTGGAATTTAATGAGATTCCCATAGGCCCATTCTCCTCTGCACAGATTCTCCTTCTTTTATTATGTCAGCTGCATCTAATTATTTTGAATATCATCATCAATATTTTCTTGGGTTATCCTCAGTATCTTTTACATAGCTTTGTGCAAGAAACTGAAAGAGTCTTTGGAATAGTTGATGATTCCATTTGAGATCAGCAGCTTGATTTAAAGGGTGTAATTGTTGCAAGTATTATGATCATCAATCCTCCTTCAAAGTGCTTAGCACCTCAGAAGTCTTTGTTTATTTGAGAGAATTTTATTGATTTCATCTCATTCATATTAGGTTTCCTGCAAAGCTTCATCTATTCCCAAATGATTATGTCAACAATGTTAACCCAGGATAATCTAAATGCAATGATTTCCACTCAAATTTGGATATTGAAGAGAGATACATCCCTCCTGTGGTATAGGCAAGTGAAATAATCCCCTTTTTAATCTGGACAGTGTAGTCATAATCACTTCTTGCTAGAGACGTCAAATTAACTTCATTGTGTTTATTACTGTATTCACCCTTTGTCTTTGGAATTCCCCATTGTCTGCCAGATGGAGGAAAAGCTCAGATGTTAATACAGCAGTCAGCATGAAGAAACAACTGATACTGCTCAGCCCCTTGCTGTGAAAGAGAGATATCAACTGGTCAGTAGTAATGGTTTCCTATTCAATGGCTTCAGCCACTACTCTGGGAGAAACAGATTATGCAATTACCCCACTCCCTCTCCCTTGCAGTCAGGTAAGGACCTTGGTAAAATTGCTTACACACATTTCTGTGGTCTTGTTTCAATATCACTTATTTCTAGAAGAGAAGTTGAAAATATATTAAGTTCATTAACTTAATATTATGTATGTATTCGCCTCAATAAGTGGAGGAGAATGAACTTATATTAAGTTCATTCGCCTCCACCAAGTCTGGGCCTCATCTCCAAAGGATCTTTCGAATATAAGTTACCATATTTGGTGTAATTCACATGATTTGAGTATTTTACCTTTAAAGGAAGGGAACAGCTTCTTTCCACCGCAGCTAGTCTATTCCATTTTATATTGCCACACTGAGACCTGATGTCTTGAGAGTGTTCCAGGCACACAGCATTATAAGCCCTAACCTTTCCTCAAATTACTTTTAGCTTCTGTTTCTGATATCTTCTGTTTTCTAGACTGCCATGGATATTACCCACTGAGCTATGTGTTGTGCATAGCTATGTGCTGAGCACAGCTCATTCATCTACAGCATCAGGACAGCGTTACCAGACACAGTCACAGCAAATAAACTTGCATTCTATCTTCTGCTCAGCTTTCTGCTTCATTACTCTTCAAGGAGATGCTCATGCCCACTGGTAAATAACACTAAAACCTGTTACATTCATTATGAATGGCCCTTCCGAAAAATAAACTTTGCTTTTTGGACACTGATGTAGTGTAATTCCTCCAAAAATTCACTGCCAATCCTGCATAAGGTTGAAAGTTTTAGAGTCAAATGTCTTGCTGTAGAAGACACATCATTAAAAAAAATTAATTTCTTTAAGTTTTACAGGTGAGTTTTCATAGCTAAATTATAAGAATAAATAACAACTGTTTGGACAAGCAAGATCAGTTATTAATGTACTGGTAGCACTCCAGCAATCTTATCACCACTTGACCAGATAGTTACAATATAAGTCTACCATTTAATGCACCAGAATAAATTACAAAATAAACCAAGACATACATTGTTCTGTTTGAGTGGTTCAAATGTTGCGCATAGTATTTCAAGGTGCTATAATTTCGGGAAATATGAATAACAAAAAAAAATGAATTAAATTCCCAAGCTCTTCACACTAAGTGTGTTTATTTTCTGAAATTTAGGACAAATTCCAGAGTCACAAAAGTGAGATTTTGCTACAAAAAGAAAAAAAAAAAACAAAAAAAAGGAGTAGACTTGCAGCAAATCCACTAGAAATTCTGCAGGACTGTAGCAAAGGACAGGTAGGTAAATTGCAGAATGTAGTGCATGTCATAGTAAAGGAAGCCACCAGCAGGTGGTAATGCTATTATTTCAGTGGCAGGTATAGTCCTGTGTGATTAAGCAGCTGGTATAAATCATACTAGGTTAGAGCCAATTGTGTAGCAGTAAATAAAAGGAAAGGTAGGTAAACTGACCTGTTTGATGTACATCGCAATAAGTTAACCTGTGTAGTGGTAACATTAGATGCAAGTAAATTCCATTTTTCTGGCATTTACTTCCAGCTACACGATTATTTAGAGCCAGGTACTGCAAATATATTGTTAAGATCACTCTGCCTGGCAAAGCCAGTGACTTGGACTGCTGGAATTAGGCCTGATCTCATTTTTATGTTCCTGATACTGAATATGCCATAACTTTATGGAGCTTTGGTGTTCTATTGAACCATTTTATTTTATAAATACCTTAAGTAATACTTACTAAATTTTGCACAATAAACATCTTTCCCAGCAGAATGTGAAAAAGTCATTTGTTGACAAAGTATTGATTTTCTCAAATGTTCTCTAAAGCAAAAAATCTGTCATAGGAGATTTCTGAAAAAAAAAACCTATTAAAAATACAATATTCATATAATATACTTCCCAGCGTAAATCCACACAATTTTTTTCTTTAATTTCACAATTTAATTAAACAGCTTAAGGTGATGGCCTTCTGTCATTTTACTTGAAAGTTGTTCTGTGACAAATGTGAATCTCAGAAGTGGGATGATAATGCAACACCCTCTTCCCCAATCTAATTTCAGTGCAAATAGTAGGCAATTTCAGAGCAAACAGCAGGAAAACTATGTAGATAAAGAATTTTGTCTACTTTCCAAAATTGCCTAAGCTGATGATCCCTTTCCAGGATAAGAAATATTCTCCTTCACTCCTTCTAAAGACCTGCAATGCTCGCTAATTTAATTATGTTGAGACAGGGCCTAATTGCATGAAATATTGAGCATATATTGTTGCACATTCTCTGACCAATGACTGCGCTGAAAGTCTGGTTTGTAAAGAAAAATGCACCATACCGAAATAGCCACATTGAAATTTTAGCTTGGTACCTTTTTGTTATTTCAAGTTATGGATATAATCATGCTAGATGAAAACCGCTTTTGCTTATAAGGGTAGTTTCACACAATGTTGGAATAGAGAAACAGTAGTAAATCATTTGATGGCAACTAGAATCAGGTTTTTGTACTATTAGCACTGAATTTAAAGTTGACACAAAAATTTAAAAGGGTCATATGAGAATTTTAAAGTTTTCTGTAATTCATGCAAAAAATATTATTTCCTGATCAAATAAAACTAGTTATCAGCTGCTGCACAGCTGTCTGAATATCTCAAAGATGCTCAGACATTATTGTGGCTTAAATGCTACCTTTGGTGAAAGATCTGGTGAGTCGTTTTCCATTTATGAGTCATTGAGAAACAAACCAAGAACGTGGGGATGAGAGATTAGAGATGAGGTAGGCACAAGGTCTTCTCCCTTCCCCCTCTGCCCCTTTCAGAATGAATCATTTCCTCAAGGACATATGAGGACAAAATACAAGTCCAGGTTTGTTTCTTAGCTTGATTTCAGAGCAGTACCAAATCAATTTCTACCGATTTCACCATTCTTTTGTGCATGCTTAACACACATACATGATTCTTCTTCCTCTGCAGAAGATCAGAATCTAGGACATGAGTCTCAGAATAATCAGCACGAAGGAACAAATTAATATCAGAAAATATTTATTGAACTTATATAATTATGAAAGGCAATTTGGTAGTGAAGTGAGTCCTGCCATCAGTAAGCAACACAAACAGTTGGGTACCACACAGCATTAAATACAAAGTTTTCCTTCATAAATCATGGCAAAGGATAAGACTGTCTTTTGGATGGGAGTGGACAACAGAAAACACATTTGGTTGGCATCAAGATCTTCATGAACTGTTGAGTCATTTCAACTTCTTTGCTGCTCCCTGACTATTTGAAGTCTGGCATAAACCCTGTCATATCTAAAAGTCTCAAAGGCACCTGTAAGTGTTGCTGAAATCCCCAATAACTCAGCCACAAACTTGCAATAGGTTCTTTTTAGGCTAACACAGTCCTATGCCATTGCTTGGGCTGACATACACTTGTAATCGTTGCTCACCTCACATTTTGATGAGAATTTCAACTATGGAGAACTTTTTTGCTCATATGAGGACTTTGTTTGTTGAAACAAAACCACTGTGGATACAAAAATCTTTGACACAAAGCCAGGAGGAAGGTGACCTGACACTAGACTGACTTCATTGCCTTACTAAATCTGTATGTTCTGGCAAGGTTAACCATGCCTTGAATTTTGTGTGCAGTGTAGCCATGTATGTGTGTGCAATGAGGACTAATGCGTGTATCATAGAAAACAATTCCACCACTGGAAATGTGAAAAAAGAAGTGTGTGTAGTAATCAGTGATGTGCAGTGTCATAAAGTTTCTAGATTCAGATATTTTTAATTGTTGTATGCAATGCATTCTCATTATCAAACACTTCCAGTGTCCCTAAAAATTCCTTTTACATTCATTCTCATACCATCAAACAGCAACTCATGCCGAAATTCTTCATACAGCACAGAGACCTACAGTTACATCCAAACATCTGAGAATTACTTAATCAATAAACAGTTAACTCTGAAGTTCAGGTTCTGGGAAGACATTTGTTTTCCCATGAGATCAGCCTCTCTTTCAGAAGCACTAAGAATATTGCAGAATACTTACTGTTATACCTGAAACCTATCCAAGGAAACGCATTCGCTTGATCACAAGCACATCTTTGTCCACAATAAAATCTCAAGCATAGTGATGTACACATAGATGAGTACAGCTGAATATGTAGATAGAAATTTGGTTTGGTATTCACCAAATTACCTATTACCTCTTGCCCCTGAAATGTGTTGACAGTGTCCCTGAGTCAATGAACAAATGAATACATGATGGACATACTTAGTGCCATCCAGAAAATTGAATTAGTAAATGAACATAAATCTCCTGTTTTCACAAGTCATCTCAACCAAAAAATCAATGTATCTGGAATAAGAACTGATCTGTCCTTCTTTATTATAGTAAATCACCGTCCTTTGTAGTACCAGCCACTTTATTGTAATTCAGGCTATTTTAACCTATTCCTCTGTATTTTGAGCTGGTTAGCAAAAGCCTTATTTTCTAAATTCTTACTCTAGTGGGCATTTCCATCATTTGACGCACAATGCTAACTACCACTTTTAGAAGAGACAGATTTTCATTTTTTACAGTTACTTTTTTAAGTCGAAAATATTATTTTACTATTACCCAGTCTTATAAAAATGAAATGCATAAACACTCAGAAGACAGCAAGAGGGACAATGTTACCTACAGAGACTAAGCAGATAACAGAAAGTTATTTCAAAATGTGAAGGAAGTTGTATGATGAAAGTACCAGTTGCATAGAAATTCCTCATTTCATCATACTCATCATTTGAGTAAAAGTATTCAGAAATAGTAAAAAACTTAATTTTCATCTAAAATTTAAGGTGAGTAAAGCACAGAAGTTTGAAACTGCTAGATACAGTCAAAACTATAGTCTGCTAAAATACTCGTGTATTACTTGTATCGCACAGTGGTCAGGCATTGGATTTCAACCTGAAACAGATTATCTGCAGCAGCTCTGACACCTATATGCAAACCAAGTTACCACTTGCAATACACCTAAAGCTAAGATATAAATAAATCAAATACATAAATATATATGTGACTAATAGACTGACAGGTGCAGAAGGCTAGGCCTTTTTGATTTTACTACAGAAAGATGTGAAACTACAAGAGGCCATGGACAAGGAAACAAAAGAGTATTCCTATACTGCAGCAGTCTAAGAGAAATTCCAAAAACTGAATTCAAATTTAGGCTCAGTTTAGGGTCTTTTGCCTAAAGCTTTAGTGGTCCTCAGATTTTCTAGAAATCAAAGAAGACATGAGAAGTGAAACTTACAGCAATGCAGGAAACAAGCCCTGAAATTAACTCTTTCAAAAACTTGTTTTCTGACTCTTGAAAGATAGTCTGTGTTATTTGTCTCCTGATATGTGAAAAATACCATGTTTACACATCCTTGTAACATGATTTCACTAACAAGATATATCTGAGTGTATGTAATTCTCTAGTAAAATGTTGCTATTCAGCACTCACACTAGGAGACACATTCTGTGTTCTTCCCTAACTCCATGACCAGGAAAGATCTCTGTAAACTAACGAAATAAAGAGAGCACCATACTGTAATTTTTCCTTATATATGCTTTTTTTCAAATTTCTTCTTATTTTTTTTCTGTTCATTTGGTCTCATTTCTCAGAAGTAGTTTGTCAAACAATTCTAGTTACCTTTATGTTTGTTTTTGGTCATTACAGCACCTCATACCTTATCAGAAGGGCTCAGAGCTGACTATTTTGCAGGACTAGTCTCCTGCACCCTTCCTAGGCACAGAAGCAGAGTGCTCGGGGTTTTTAATACCAATGTTTTTTTCCTCCATCTAGTCAGCCTTATTTTTCCCATCTTCATATTTTTTTCCCTAAACTGAAGAACATGAAAAAAATTAAATAGAAGGAAAAATATTACTGAGTATTTTCTAGTTGCTGATGATTGCCTAGAAAGAGTTTTCCTCTTGGTATATTAGAGTAGATGTGACTCTTTTCTGGGACATCTTCTGAGACCCTTTTCACCACTGTTACCTCCACAATGAGCCCGGCCCTCTGTTGCCAAAACTGACTTTTTAATACATGCTTATGAATGGTTTCTAGTCTCCTGAAAAAAGTGCACTATTCAAGACAGCTGAAGAGCTTATTTCCTCAAAAACGGTTCCAGAACACCTGGTTCCATTGCACTGCAAGCGCCTCCCTTGCAGGTGAAGGTAAGATCCCTTGTGTTCAGTCATCAAAACCCCTCCATGACTGTGACTGTGACTCACATCCAAAGAATTAAGCAGGAATTGCTGTTTCACTTTCCCAGGAAGCAAGAAGAGAGGAAATTCTCATTTTAGGAAACAGTTCCTCAGACATAGGTTCAGAGATGTACCAGTGAAGCAGCCGCTCTGTGTTCATTTTCTACCTGTCAGAGGGGTTCCAGGTGGGACCCAGAGCCCTTGTTGCAAAGCTAGGACTGTCTTTGTGAGCTGCTGCTGTATTACTTGTATTACTCTGCGTTCCTGTAGAGAGGGTGTCAAGATAGCAGTTTGTCCATGTAAAGATGGGACAGTGACCAAGTGACCAAGTGCTGTGGGTGAGCAGAGACATTGTCCTCTTCACCTTGCGCTCAATGCGCCTTGTGAAAAAGATCGGCTCAAAGAGGGAATAAGAAAAATTGCAGTGTGGCCTGACACCTGTAAACCACACCTAGATGAGGAGAAGAGTTCTGCTCCCTGAAAATGCCTCAGAGAGGGTTGTGTCTTCCCTTTTTTTCGGGGGATGCATTCGTCTACCACCAGACACTGCAGAAGGGAGAGCTATTGTCTCTGGTAACACATTTATGACATATTGATGGTGTCATCTGCACAGTGGCACTCCAGGAAATCCCATCAGATCAAGCTCTGTGACAGGCTCAGCCATAATCAGGCTGTGATGGGATGTCTGATCAGGCGAGTGATTCACTACTCAGCTGCTGCCTGCTAGTATGTAGGCTCTGGAGACAAACCTAAGCACTTGTCAGGGCACTTACAATCATGAAAATTATTACTTTGTTTTAAAAAACACATGAAAGAAGGAGTTTATGAAATTAGGGCATAAGGGAAGTGTATCCTTAAGATCCCTAACTATGTATTTTCTCACTTTTTTAAATTACAGCTTTTTTGGCAGCAAATATATTAAATCATAATTTGGCATTTAATCATCAAGATGTAGGAACTGTGAGTCCTGACAACTGTTCTTTAGTGAAAAGCATTACAGAATCAAAGAATTATTAGGGTTGGAAGGGACATCTGGAGATCACCTAGGCCAACCCCCCTGCCAAGGCAGGGTCACCTAACAGGGTTTGTTGTCAGTCAACAAAAATGTGACAAAGAGGCCAGCAAAATTTGCTAAGGCACCAATGGGATTGTGATAATAGGTTATCTGATATCACCATCTCCAAATTTAAAAAATTACTCCTGAGTAAACTCAGTAACCTGAATCCAACTATAGCATTTTCTCACAAATGCACCCAACCTCGACCTTAAGGCTCACAGGCAGTGGGACAGAGAGGGGAAAATCACATCTTCTCTAGTATTTGTTAACTTTTCTATTCAAAACTTGCTTAATAAACTAAAAAAGAAAAAACACTGCAAGGTAAAATATCAAAATATACTTGCCTGGTTTTGAAATGTGAAAAATACAACAAGAAATAGCTATTTTACATTCTTTGTTTTGTTTTCTCCTCAGTGAGAGGGACATCTTCAGCATTTTTTGTTATTATAAGTGCGCCTAGCTTGTGATTGGCTTTACTCCATAAAAAAATAATTTACTTATCTATTCCTTACATAGATATTTTGTGATCAAAATCCTCTGTCATTCTTTTTTACTGCTTACTAAAAAATCTTCTGATATCAGTAATATTTTCACATAAAAATGAAATTGCTCACTAAGTCCTACTGCTCTGTCCCTGCTGTTATCCTGTGCAGAAACCAGATGGGGAGGTTCTGTCTGGGCTCTCCTCCAAGAAGTTATTTGCTCTCTTTCTTGTTGGCCAAGCATATCACCTTCAATTTATAACCACTACCTGCTAACCCAAGGACATCAGGACTCTCCCTTAATTGTCTCCTCATTGATTTTCTGCCAATCCCCTGACAAGGATGGGATCTGTGTCTCTGAGTTAGTTATACTTGAGCAATCTTTGTGCTACACTACAGCCAGAGGATGTGCACCTGTTTTCACATACAAATAATGTTTAGAACTGATAAAGATGGGAACGGTTTACACTTGTGTGAATTTTTTTTTTGAAAAGGGAATATAGCACATTTAAAAAGAGAAAAAAAACCCCAGAATATCGTGTTTTATCACAAATTCAAAACAAACAAACAAATGAAAACTACCTGACACCAACATTGGCAGAGTCAGTTCAGTGTTGATTTTGACAGACTAATTAGGAGATTCAATTAGAGGTGTTTCATGCCCAGGATTTGATTTTGACTCTCAAGACCTAAGCACACTTGGGCTTTTTATGACAAACACACCAAGAGATTCATGCCAAAGTTTGCATGACTTAGCTTTTGTATGGCTTAGTTTGCATGACTTACACAAAAGAATGAGAATCACAACATGGCAGGGTATTTTAATATCAAGCAACATAAATTTCATCAAAACTTACCAGTGTCCCTTTTTCAGGGAGAACTCAAAAGTCTTTTATCCTGTCAAGCAGTTATTTTACTGAGGCAGAAAGAGCTAGCTCTGTTGTCTAATTCATAGGTATGATGGAAAGGAGCTTTTCCTGACTTTGTCAAATGGGGTCTGAAACCTAGGCATTATGGTAAAGAGAGAGGTGATATGGCTGGTTTGGCCAGACCAGCCTCACTGGTTTTTGCAGATTAAGAAATTTGCTGTTCTCCATCCCATTAGATGCTGGTCCCCTTGGCTGCTCAGTCTCCAGGGTCTGTGAAAGGAGGGTGGGAAGAGAAGAAAGAAGAGGAAGATGGGAGATGGAGGCATTTCAAGTGTCTCCAGCAGCATTCCCTCTCCTGTGCAGGCTGCCTGCTTACACACCCTCACCCTCAGAAGGAGACATCAGATGGCAAAATAATGATGATATCCATAGCAGCAGCAGCTGTTGGCATGCCTAAGTGACAGGGAGTACCCTGGCGAAGGGGATGAGGGTCACAGCCTCTTTCTCTCCTTTCCAGCAATACCTCTGGTCAAAAAACCACAGAATCAACTAGGTTGGGAAAAACCTTTGAGGTCCTGATGACCACCTAATGATCTGCTGTGAACTCTGTTGTCTTTTTTACGGGTGCCTGGAAGGCAGAGAGAATGGCATTACCTGTAATCTCCTTTCTTTATGCATTGGATTTAATTTCAGAAATGTAGTGTATCATTATTTCCAGTCCCACCTACTTTCTTTTCCATACAGCAGTTTTACAGGTCTAGGTCCATAACATCAGGCTATTGTTAGGTTTATTTTAATTTCTACCTCTTTTTTAGCATTTTTGGCATTAGGATTTTGGTTACACTCACTACAGTATTTTATTTCATTTTATTTTAATAAAATACATTTGATATTTCATTTATAATAAAATATTTTTAGGAAAGAGATGGAATTAGGATTAATGGACTACTATTGGCAAAACAAATGTGAAATGTTAGCACTTGCAGTTATTCCTATATGCCATGATAAAGCACGCGGCAGCCAAAAGAGCCTTGTGAAAATGAGTTTTACAAAGAAATCTCTGGGTTTGGGGAATAAATCTGCTGAGTATTACCAACCACCAACCCTGCAACTGCATCATCTTTGTTTGTGCCTTGGCCTTCATATCAGCTTTTTTTTCCCCTGCTCACTCTCCCAAAATTAAATCCTTTAACTGTCATCAAACACCCACTATGGAAGGGAGATCAGAAATCTGGCGTGAAATTCCAAACAGTTTCAGTAATTTGGCAAACAACTTATTTTGTAATCATTCCTGAAGCATTGTCTCATAACAGTAAACAGCTGAGCTTGCTGCATTTTTAAACTGTTATGCATGATGTCTTGGTTTAGGAGCCTGCTAACATACAATCTGAAAATGTAACAGTTCAATGTGCCTGTTTTCTGCATGCCACTCCACAGCCTTGGGTATAAGTGATAAAGGGTCAGTTTTGAAGACTAACTGGTGTAAACAAGAGTCTACAAAATTTTTTCACTTAAGATTTGTCCTCTTGCAGTAACTCTTTAAGCTTACTTTGTATTCTGAAGTGAACCACAACAACCTCGTCATTGGATAAACACATTGGTTGACAGCTCTCTGACATATGTGCTTTGATAACCAGCAAAGTGTAATGTGCATTAAATTATGAGGAGAAAAGTTTATGCAGAAGGTCTTCTGCTTTACACTGCACTCACTGACCGTGATTCTGGATAATTCTGTATCCTACCATCCTTGTTACATCCATTCTATTACTCTGCAGTCACAAACTAACTTAATAGTTGTCATCTGATAAAAGCCTGTGCCGCAACAACTGAATGTGCAATAAGCCCCCATGATGAACAACCAGAAAACCCACATGGTGAACCAAACTCCAAATAAAGGGTTCAAATAGATCACACCTGGATGGACTGAAAAACCAGGAAGACACTGAAATGAGCCTTGAAGGAAAGTAAAATAAGATATTTCTCAGCTGTGCTGTTTCTTGGCTATGCAGACTCAAAGCATGACAAAAGAATCTGTTTCACATCTCTGATATTTACCACAGAGAGCCAGGAGCAAAACTGTGAAAAGGACTCTTATGAAAAGGTCTGTTCTGTAAATCAGTTCTTTTCCAATTATAAAAGCTATGAATGGCCCACATGTTTGAAATGCATGCATCATTTGAAAATCGTGAAGGAAAACCACGGCCTAAACTACTTTCACTGTGACTAAATCATTTTAATAATTAGTGTTCAGTAAACAACATGGGGTATTTATTTTGCTGTCAATAATTTACTAGACTGAGATATCTTTCCTTAATTCTTTATTTCACACCCCCATTATAACTGAGAACTAGAAAGTGGGAGGAAAAATTATAAAGTACATGGTTTCTTTGACACAATGTATGAACTCCACTGCCAGCCAGGCTACCACCTACATACACTCACTGTTTTTTGACTGTTACTAGTCCAAATCTACAAGTGAAATTTTAAAAAGGGCCATGACACACACTCGAAGTATTTATGTTGTTTTTCCCATACATGATTGTTTGTCTTAGTAATATCAAGTAACAACACCTATTATTTTTATATTTTTATTTAATACTGTATAAGAGGTACAATATCTATGTTAGTGTATCTCAATGTCTGAGCAATACTACTGTAAAAAGCCAAAATTTTAAAGCCCCAGGTTTATATTTGTTTATCTGTGCTTTGGGACAAGTGAGAGTTAAGCTATGTCTTAAAATGCTGGAAGAGATTTTATTACTTTTATTATTTTATTGATGTTGCTTATGGACAGAAGTACAGCAGAAGATAATACAATTCTTCTGAGGAAATATTTTCTCAGGATAAACAGGTGCATCACATGAAGTTTCATAGGGATAATACACCACCAGTGAGATGATAAACTCAGAATGTTGCTGAAAATCCCAAACAATCTTAGCAAAATATTCACAGTGAGCTTTTTACACACTTACAATGGATATAAAGCAAACTTTACCACAAAAAAATGTTCTATTTTTGCTCTGATATTCAAAGGCCAGACTGCTCTGTCTCACAGATAGAGCTTCTGCACAGGGAGCTATTTTCTTCAGTTCTGTCACATCTCACAGTGGACTGTTCTGGTTATTGTCTCATTTGAAATAATGTTATTAATGTGCTTCCAGGCTCTCCAGGCTGGCCTCTGCTTTCACAAATGGACACATTTATTTTCCATACAAGTAAAGGAGTGTAACATCCCGGTAACATCCTCCAGTGTAACAAGTACCAGTAGTGCTAACTTGCTCCTGTTCTTCCTGAGTAGTTCTCCCAGTCATCTTTATCCCCTTCCCTCCACTCTTCACTGACCCCTGTGTTATTTTAAAGCCACATACAACATCCTCATCCTCGGACTTGCAAAGCAATCACATACCACTGTATACTGGTAATAAGCAAATCCTCCCAGAGCTACAGAAAATAAAAGAGAAGTGTCTCCAAGGCACAGGCTATCACTTGCCAGCACTGGGAAGAGTCTCAAATGACAGGAACTCGAAACTGAAATGGAAAATATTTTCCATTTGGTACCATGGCAACTGAACAAAACCCAGTAATTGCCTGCTCCTCTCCTCACCTCCCATATTCAATGCAACTGGGCTGACTTGCTTTTAAGGACTGGAGGTTTATCTCTTGGTGCCTGGCAAATGCAACAGAAGAAGGGAAAGGGAAAAAATAAAGAAGAAGAAGATACCTTCAGAAAACTCTGAGCAGTCTTCACAAAAAAAAAAAAAGAGATTTCCTGTACTGACAAGAGGAAGGACAGGACTTCACTGCAAGTTAAAAAGAGTAAAAAACCAGGAAATTCAAAACTCATGAACAGCCAGACTTTTTTACTTGAAAACATGCTGGTACACAGTTCATATCTCTAAAGTACTGGAACATAAAAAACTACTTTACAGTTTGCAGTCAGGCAATAGGGAAGTCTGAGAGACTGAATTTATACATACGTAGTTTTAAATTTATAGTCAAAAAAAGTTGCACACTGCACTGTTAGAAAAGAGTTGGGCAGTCATGACTTTTTGGTGATTGGCCTTACAGCACTACTTCAGTGTACTGAGCTCTGCTCTTTCCTTGTTGCTAATTCATATATCACAATTTGGTAGAACTTGATACAATTTTCCATCCTATTTAAAAAGTAAAACTAATTTTTAAAAAATATTATTTAACTATGTAAATCACAATTAAAGAAAAGTATAACTTTATGAAAATCATGTTTCTTAAATGAGGAAGGACAGTTTCCAAAAATACTGCAATTTCATAAATATTTCATAAGGGGCAGTATGATTTCATGAGTTTTCTCAATGTTGTATGAAATATTGCAGGAGAATTATATGACTGCTAATGAATTATTAAATTCCATTTATATTTCAGGAATTTTCACAATATATTTTTGTACTTCTGAATGCCTGTACGTAACATTAAATATAATCTTCATGAAATTAATTTGGTTTTAGTTTTAGCATAGACACTTTTAATCTTGAAATCAAAATAAAGAATTAACCTGGTCACATGTCACCAGAACACATTTTTTGCATTTTTTACCAGGTACTTTCATATAATCAGAAAATGCTAGTACATTTATTATCTCAGACAGATTACTTTAAGTAATGTGCAAACACCATGCATCTGTAAAGTAAAGGAGTCCCTAACCTTATCATAAGGCAAAATTGTAATTCTGAGTCAAAATACAGCTAGATATGAAAACCAAGGATCCATATAAAAAGAAGAAATTTTGGTTCTGGAACTCATGTTCATAGCTAATGAAACTCTCTTAAAGTGTCCAGTATTTAAATAGATTTAAAATTCTCAGCTTCCCCAGGTATAACACATCTTTTCATATCTTTGTGTCTTGAAAATTATAGACCTGCCAACACTGAAACATTGTACTGAAATATTTCTTTCCACGCATTCAATGTAAGGGCCACTGCAGAAGGACTAAAAAGGTTTCCATAAGTCTCCTTTCACATGCATATCTACAGCTAGCACTCATCATTTCTAGGCCAAGAAACATTATTTTAATAGCAGAGCCTACCTACAATTAATCATCTGGGTAAACAAACTGAGTAAAAAATCCCCTCTGCTGTCAAAATGCTGTCACAGAAGCTTTGCACATATCCCAGAAAAGGGTCACTTGCCATCACAGTATTTCACAGCCAGTACTGGTCAGCAAATCCATCTGGCTCAATCGTTTCTCATTAGTCAGCATGTACTGCAGAAGCACAGAAATGACTTTTCAGAGTACAAATCTGATCCAAGGAAATGTCAATCCACATTGCCCTTCTTTACTCCCACTCTTGATGTTTGTGCTTCTCTTCAAATTTCAGCTAAAGCTTGCCAGCAGTGCACCTGGTGACTTTCAGTGCTGTCTTAAGACAATGCCCCACTTACAAGCCTCTGCTTCTCATGACAGGAAGTGTGCTACATCATCATCATCCTATCTACCAGCAGAATCTGAAATTTTGCTTTCATGCCTAGAGAAAACCATTTGTGGAGTATCAGGCAAAGAACTCCACTCTCATGAGACCCACCCGGAGTACTGCTCTAGGGTCCTCAGCACAGGAGGGGCATCAACCTGTTGGAGCAAGTCCACAGGTGGGACATGAAGATGATTAGAGGGATGGAGCTCCTCTCCTGGGAGGAAAGGATGAGAGAATCACTATTGCTCAGCCTGGAAGAGAGAAGGCTTTAAACCTGATTGAGGGCTTCCAGTACCTGAAGGGACTTTACAAGAAATTTGGACAGGCTATTTACAAGAGCCTGAAGTGACAGGACAAAGAGGAATGGATTCAAACTGAAAGAGGACAGGTTTAGATCAGATATTCTTTACTGTAAGGATGGTGAGGCACTGGAACAGGTAGCCCAGAGAAGCTGTGGGCACTCTCAAAGTGTTCAAGGTCAAGTTGAATGGTGCTCTGAGCAACTGCTCTAGTGGAAGGTGTCCCTGTGGTGTGAGGGTTGAAACTAGATAACCTGTAAGGGGTGTCCCGAAACTAGGCATTCTATGATTCTGTGAAGAACTTGCACGCTTCATGCAGAGCTTGGCCACTTCAGATGTCAGAACAGCTGCTTGCTTTAGAATGATTTTCCCCCAAAAAACAATGATGTGCTAAAGAAAAATCCTATAATGGACATACCTAGCAGTGAGACAGGTTTGCTGGTGCAACTGCACAGGTTGCTGCCTGGAAACAGTATAGAGTGGTCTTAGATACTCTGGCCAAGGGGACAGGCCTCTCAGATACCAACCCCTCAGCATCTCATCTGAAACAGTTTGCTACAGAACATTGAAAAATGAGGTCTCTATCTACACAAAATTTCATTAAAATACTTGATAAAGAAATAAATCAACATTTTCTCTTAACATCCTAATTCATTATTGCCTGGGAGTTCTCACTTCCTCTATTTTTTTTTTAATTTAAACTATGAGTAATATATTTTACTTGAGCAACAAGAGATTTTCTACAATGCAAAGAAAACTTAGCAAATTTACTACTTTTTGATTATTCATATATCATATATTTGACAAAACCAAGATGGTATAAAAAATAATAATGTAATCTTGTCTGAAAACAAATATTTGTTACTGCAAACTGCTTTAAAACTATCTGCTTTAAAACATCATGCTGTAATCTTTCGTGTTTCATGTTCTTGATCTGCTCCTTTCCAGGTTTAATTTGCATACAGGTAAAATTTGAGGTCAATTTTTAATTCAGTTAATCATCTTATAATATATTTACTATAAATTATTTTTACATATATCTCTCACTGATAGAAAAGATGAGTGACACAAGTTGCATTTAATTCATTCTTCATTCACTAACAGATAAAATGTTTATAAGGACAAAGCGAGACATTTAGAAAGAGGTTTTGACTAGTTTCTCTTTTAGATCCTAATATTTCTTGTTCTTGCCTACTATTGCATGACTTTTTCCACACATTCCCTCCTCACTGAGGTTCTCCTGGTACTAATAACACACCATTCAACTCCAGTATCTTTCCCAGTGTAACAGCATGGTATTACATATTGTTTACATGACAGTCATCACTCAGGGACTGCAAATGGCCAGGTGTTTGAAAGAAAAGTCTTCAGAGACGGAGAACACCTCCTGTCCTGCCTATTGCACAAAAAGGAGAATGAGAAGCAGCACTTTTTCTCCTTTCTACAATAAAGCTGAAACAGAAAATAAAGCCTGGATTTCAAAGACATTAAATAAAAGAAAATGGATGCTGAGTTTAGGCTTCTGCCAAGCTTTCAACCAACACGAACTCTGCAGCTAAGTCTGGAAGCACGATGCAGGAAATCCTATAGATGATACACACACCACCTTTGCCAGGTTAATCACTGTGGATCGCATCTAGATGAAGAACAGAGCACAAATAGTGTGGAGGAAGGACATTTTACCTTGAACATGACATTGTATTAGTCCTTTTACTCTGGTTTTAGAAGCCAAGCTCAGTTCTCTGTGTTGTATGACACTGCGTCATGAGCTAGAGTAACTTCTCAGCTTGTGACTGTATTTCAGAGGCAGCTATTCCTCTCCTTCAACATAAAATATTTAGTAAATGTCACCTGGCATCAGCAACCTTCTGAAGTCAATAAACCTTTTTCTAGCTCAATGGGAATTGTCCAACATTATTCCAGTGAGAAAAAATGTTGCTTGGAGTTATAATGTTGCTTGTAGTTAACAGTTCCTTGTTTTGAGGAAAGACATCTGACTTCACCCCCACACAACTTTTTTTTTTCCTTAAATTTTTAAAACTGGTTATTTTAATGCAATGGACTTTGGGAAACTACCTCCTACTTTTCTTTTTTCTAGTTAGGAATATTTTAGCAATGATGTATAACTTCTCAACACCTCACTCTTTGTAATATGTGCATGCCTCATCTTTTGGCAATCTGTTAAAAATGCTGCTTTTAACACATTTAGACTGCCATCAATTTAAGGAACAACATTCTTCTGGTTACTTGCTAACATGGTGGAAATTTGCATCCTGATGACCTTTAAACAATTCGTAGCAAAAGGAAAAATGTTTGGTATAATTGTTAGGAATGCTGCTAGATATTTCTCTAACTTCTCTATCCACTTGATTAGGTACATTAACTGACTTTTTCCCACTCTCTGATCTAAGCTGTTTCATTCTGTTCTGGTTTTGCCTTTGTTTGTTTATTTTGCAGTCAGGACAAATGATTTTATCCCAGGCATAGAGCTAAGCACTCTCAGAACAACCAAATCATTTAGTGGTGCTTGGTTTCATGTGTTTGTCAGCTGAAAATGGCATTTAGCACAGGCTTTATCTCAGCTATGGTAATTACTGTACTGAAATGATCTCTCATACACACCACAGACTGTTTTCAACAGATGCAACCAAGCAACTCTGACTTCTCTGAAATAGTTTATCTGGCTTCCAAAGTGTGACAATATTCAGACATGAATGTACATACCCTCTTACATATATAGAGACATATAAAAAGCAGGACAGTACTCATTTTAAAGCAGTGTGTTCTTGCCTATTTTTGTGTCAATTCAATTACCCCATGCAAGTATAAAATAGAATCTCTCAGTTGTACATAGCTCCCACATTATATGCTGGCTGTGCATCTTATTATACATGAAGGTTATTGTTATTGTAATGTATCTCAGTGGTATACCAAATGTTAGTTTAATGATATAATTAATATGCTTGGATTTACCATCTGATGTTCTTAGGCACCACTTGTGTTAGCATGTTAGTGATGCTAGCAATTTCAAACATACTTGGAAACAGCAGTTTTTTTAGGGGAGTTGGCAGAAAAAGATAAAGGATTAATAATACAAGTCACATTTTCTAACAACATTTTAAAAAAATTTGTGTTAGATGTGTTCAACTGACATGTCAACTCAGAGTGATGCTGCCTCTGAAGTTTATACAATATGCATTATTTATATATATCTGAGCTTTTTCATTATTATTATTATTATTATTGAGTATAATAGGGTTTAGCAGAAACAATTCTTCTAGATTCTGAACCTTGTAATCAGTTGAGTTCATTTGATGATGGACTGCTTTCAGTACTAAAAAGTTAACACCAGTTTGATGGATAAATGTTGTAGACAAGCAAGACAACAAAGGGGTTTGTTTTGTTTTTGAGGGGCACTTCTTTTTTGGTTTGTTTTAGTTTTGAGGGGCACTTCTTTCTTCTAGAAAAGACAGTGATAAACAGTTGGATGGCACTTGAAAATGACATGCAGGTACATAGAGTATGAATCCATAAGAATCTGAAGCAGATTCCGAATTAGTCTTTATCAATATAACTGTCACTCATTTCTTGCTAACCATAAATTACTTATTTTTATTAGAAAAGCAATTACAAGCCTAATAAAGAAATTGGATGAAGCTACTGTATATTAATGGTGAGAAGGATTTAGGAACATCCAAGAACACAGTAAGAATAAAAAGTTAAAAAGATTTGTCTCATTCTTTACTCTCCATCAGCATTCTACATCTCCATTCTTTACTATATCTCCACTGTGTTTTTCATTTCCCAGAGCAGATTGCTTATGGTATGATTTCCAGCTTTCTAAGTCATGCTAGAAACATCCTGAGAGTATCTTTCCATTTTCCATGCAGAAACCACACATTTGCCAAGGAAATAAAAAGACATAG
>VWZV01010461.1:96866-109149 GCA_013397155.1 Irena cyanogastra
ATGTTACTACTGTATTTTGAAATGCACATATCATAAGAAATCAGAAAAATCAATCAAGGTATTAAAAATATAAATGAAGAAAAAATGAAATTAATTTCTTTTAAAAAATAAACATAAATATAAAGTACATGAGAAAATTTCGACTGGAATATACTTGACATAAATATCCATGACTAATCTCTCAAATATTTGAGTAGACCTTGCACAAAATAAAGCATTCACTTAAAAATATTGTAATTGGAAAGTATAACACTGAGGATTTTAATTATCAAATATTGAATCCATATAGAAGTCACATTTTTTTATTCTTTGAAAAAAGTACCTCTGGAGAAATCAGTTCTTATTCAAAACTCTGTATTGAGCTAAATGTAATCACCAGTGAGCAACAGAACATGCATAGTACAAGAAATGAGCTATAAATTTCTGGGTGCCCAATACATGATGGTGATATTTTTCTCCACTTTCTGTATTCTCCATCAGCATGGAGACCATGGAGCTGTGAGACCATATCCACTGACCTGGCAGCTGAGTTTCTTTCAACAAATAACACTGAAATGAGATATGCAAATATTTCAAGTATGCTGTTGCTAGAAATACAGAATACATTTAGAGCAGAAAGTATCTTTTAATCTTCGCCACTGCAGGTTTGGTCTTGCAACCACTCGGTCTTAGAGAGACACATTAGAAAGTATCATTCCACAGGAGGAAGACCGAACCAGCCTTTTGAACTCTTCCCTCTGGTGCATGTTTTGCCTGTGGATTGGTGCCAGTCGACACCTCAGATTCATGGTGTGAACAACTTGATGCTGAGCCTGAAGAATAAGGGACTCTTTAGGTGAAGCATATCTAGAGTGCTGAAGAAACAGATCTCAGGTATTTGATTTCAATAGGAAACCTCTCCAAGTGACGTTTTAGTATCCTTGCTTCCTCCTGCCCCCCCATACTCCATTAAAAAATATATTTTTTAACAGTTCTAACTCTTATGAAAAGCCAAACACCTGGAACTCCTAATAAATTCAATTCAACTAGCAAGAGGTTACAGCTTCTCACACAACTCAGAATTTAAGCCAAGACAAAGACTAGTGGTGGGAAGGCAGATATATTTCAATTACATAGCTCATCCAGCAAGTTCCCCACATGCTGTGGTTCTTTACTTGTACACTGACTTGAAAAGGCCAGCACAATGGAATGAAGTACCACAGTTTGACCTGCAAACTCATGATAATCAAGGTTTTTAAAGACTTATTTATGTAAGACTTATTTAAGCAAGTTTCTCTAACCTTGGACTGACATAGTTCTGCAAAAACAGCTGTGTGAACTCTTAGTTACACGATTGCCTTAAAAGGAAAAATCATTTTAGAAGGCTTCTCTCAGGTCAAGAAACATTGACATTTCTCCAGTCATACAGAAACAGAGCCTGCATATTAAATAAAAAAACTACTCAAAATAGAAGTAGAGGACAAAAGTGTTTTCTTATGAGAAATCAAACATCTTTGTATTCATAGCTCTTGACTTGCTTGAGTCCTGTAAAGCAGGTCAACTAAAAAATGACAGCAAGATTTCAAACACATACACAATAAAATTACAGACCTTCTTCAACTGTCTGAAAACACTCAACATTTCAAAAATTTTTAACTGATACATTCTTCTGTTGAATATAAAGTATCCCTTTTCTCTCACCCTATCTATTTACTCTTCATACAAGTGTTTAATAGCAGTAGATGAATGTAATAATAGTATTCCAGATATTTTTCCTATATGATTTTAAAAATCACAAGAATATTGTTATGGTGATAAGATTTAGGATGACAAATTTCCAATATTTTAAATTTTTTTAAAGTCAAGTCTGTAACAATTCTAATTCACTAGCAAAAAGAGAGATGACCCACGTATTTCTAATATTAAAGAATACCTAGTACAGCATTATTTCCTTCCAGGTACCTTATTTTTGATGTAGAATGAGAAAGCTACAAAATAAAACCCAAGTGCACATTACTACATATAAAGTATCTATCTATGAAGTAGGCACCCAGAATAAACTAATAAATGGATAAATGGTAGAAAGCCATGGCAATGAAATTCTATTACAGACCAGGCCAAANNNTTTAAAAACCAAGAAAAAAAAAAAAAAAAAAAAAAAAAAAGGTGATTATAAATTTAGGGTTTAATGTTTTTCTGGGGGCAGGTTTTCCATCTGAGCTTCTCTATTGTTCTTTAACAATCACGCCTTATAGAAGTTAAGGGTTCATGATGACTTAATCTTCCTTGCAGAGACAGAGCAGCTGCTGAAACAGTCTAGTCAAGAGCTACACATTTTTCCTTGCTGCCTCCTTTGCCTCAGGAGGGAAATAGACTGCTTTAGTCAATGTAAATGTAGGCTAGTAGTTGATTATTCCTCTTTATCACTCCTTCCCTACATGCCAACTCAGCAGTACGATGAGTTGTGCAGTAGGCAAGAAGGAGAGAGTTATTTTATTCAGCACATTTTATCCTGTATTACAATATATAAAGCTAGCATTAAGTGGTAAATTCATTTGGGGACCAATCTTCCCTCTCCCACATGGAAATCAATGCCTGTTTTTCTACTCGCTTCACTAAGATCCAGATTGGATGTTTCATGCTTTGGGAAAGGAAGTTTGAATATATTCTCATAACAAAACACAAATCCCTGAGACCACAATATTCTCAAAGATATGCAAAATGCTACTGAGACTCTCAATGTGCTCCAAACCCAGATTTGAGTTTTAATTTATTTATACATGTGCAATGAGAAATGCAGCTTTGTGGACATATTTTTTGTCTGTATTTCCTACTTTGCAGTTTTTGTCTTGTCAAGGGCTTCATTGTTCCTTAAATTTAGAGTAGTCTTGTAAAAAAAAAAGGAATAAGAATTCAGTAGTACAAAAGTTTCTGTGAAAGTTTCTGTGAAACTTTTGTTTGTGTGTTTTGAAACTGGTTCAATGCTTAATTTATAGGTGAACAATTTTATAGAAAGAAAAAAACCCTGATATTCTTCCTTGCAATATATTTTATGAGAGAGCCACTGAATAGACATGTAATCTAATGTCAAAGTTTTTGAAACTGGTAAAAGAAGCTAGGTGATGTATCTAACCCCACAGGAAATATACTACTGACATATTAACACTAGAGGTAAATTTTTGCAGTAGCACAAGATGAGCCAGGGAAGAAGAAAAATAAGGACAGATGAACATCACAGTAACACACAGGCTTTGTCCTGAATGAATTTTCTTTAAACTTTGCTGTGATATTGGATTTTTTTTTTGCTTTTTTCTCTGCAAATGGAGGAAATCAGGAATAAAAAAAAAGAAACATGCGCAGCAATCTATTGGTGGCAGCCATTAAGGGAATTACCTTGCCCATTGAATACCATTTAGCTTGAAATCAGATCTACTACTATTAATTTCTACCTTTTTAATGCACACTTTAGCTAGCACATGACCCACACTGTGTAACAGCAGTTACACTCCAGGGACTAGAGATTAACAGCATGTGCTACAAGTGGTTTATTTTACAATTGCTGTGAAATAAAAGCTGATGGAAATGAGCTGGTGAGTTACTCCGCCAGCAGAATCAACAATATTTTTCTCGTCATGGAAAAGCTCACATCTTCTGTCCTCTTTTTTGTTTTTTTTTTCCCTCATATTGGTTTCATGAAGGAGCACAATAGTTAGGTGAAATTTGAGGAAGGGGAAAAACAGAAAAGTGTGGTGTTACACTCAATCCTGCCATTTTCATTGTATGCTGCAGTTCATCTGAATAAATTTTACCAGCTAAGTCTCTGTGTCATAGTTAATTAAAACACAATCTGGGCATAAAAAGCAACAGTCAAATGAAATGAAAATTATTTTTCTATAAACCCCAGTCGGTTAGCTTTTCCTTCTCATTAAAGGAACATTGATTCAGCTGCTACACACATATATTTTGGAGTGCTAGGGAAGAAAAATAATCACACAGGAGGGTATCAAAGAGGTTTGTTGTTTTACAGCCCAGAAGGAATTAAAAGGACTGCACCAAAAAGTTCTCTCCACAGCTTTCCTGTTAAGCAGTAAGCTCATTTCATTTTAATAAAGAAAGCTAATATAAAACAGTTGATATTGTTGAGAAGCAGGTAGAAAGTGTATGTGTTGTGACCATTAGGGACAAACTGCACTGCACTGCATTGGTTACCAAGCGCACAAGGAGGTGTCCGCTGTCCCAGCATGCTTCCCTCCACAAAGAGCTTATATCACAAATACAACAAATCTCATGAGGTACTAATCTAGTGATAAAACATACTGAATTCATCCTTTAAAGCTGCATCTTCTTAAAAGAAGTAATGAAAGAGTAATGGAGAAATGTAGTATCAAAGTTAGGCATCTAAAGAAGGAGTAAACATACCAGTCATAAATAAATAAACTTTGTCTACAATTAATTGATGTTTTACCCCTTTGCTGAGATTTCTTTTTTCCTTTTTCACTCTTGTCTGCATTCAACTTCAAGCAAACCATTACTCGTCTTTGGTATTGCTCCAGGTTTCAGAGAAATTTTGATTTTTTTATTTATTGCCTTTCAGTCAGTAGCACACAGCAGTCATTGGTAAGAGATACAGCTGACTGCCTGGCCTGATATTTTAGCACTTCAGCAGTCATGCGTGCCTTACTCAACTCAATCAGATAATTATATTTGGTATGATTTACATGTGCAGAATTGAGAATTCATTGTGAATTTATTTATAATTACAACACAGTTGAAATAGAAAGATGATTTAATAGTTACTATAAAGATCCTTGACAAGCACAGAGACATGACTCCACATGCTTATTTGTATTTGGAAATTGGTTTTTATCTGTAATTTTGAATGTAACAAGTATATTCAATCTTAATCCTTGCCTCATCCCAGAGGACCTAAAATTTTGCTGACACCTTTAGTTGTAGAATAGAGTCAATGTACAATGAGAACCTGAAACAGACTAACAGGAAAAGAGATGCAGACAATTTTTTAGAGACCATTTTCTGCTTATCTCCAAAGGCATTTGAAGAAACATAGCCACACCTTTTCAATCACTATTCCTGATCATTAGAAGAAATTTTTCAATGCCATAATTCAAAACAACCAATCCTTCTTTGCCCAAAAGCAGGGCTTCCCTGGCAGCTCACCCACAACATGTATTTAATGTGTCCCTGTGGAATTTTGCTTTGCATTCACGAGACTGCTAAATTTTGTAATATAACCATTTCACTGTAAATCTGCCCACAAAATATTGAGCTGTTCAGAGAATGAAAATCAAGCTACAATTTATTCCAGTGATCATCTGAATTCACTACAGTGTGGACAAGAGCTTATCAGAGTCTGGCACCAAGAGTGACTGACTGTTAAAAAATCTTCATAAGGAATTGAAAAAAAATTTTAAAAAACAAATCAAACTGGAATTAACACCTCAAGGCGAACACATAGTCTATTTTCTATTAGTTTTACACAGATGGTCATTCTGTCCCCAAATGGCTATGCTTCATGTGTCATTCTCTGGTGAATAAGCATTTAATTATATTTGAGGTGGTTTTTTGTCTGTTACTTCAGAATACCTATACACTCGAATACAAGAAAATTTCTCTATAGATCCTTTTAGAAATCTTAAACTAGGATAATGCAGTATTTTCTTTTACCCTGTGGGTTTGCACAGTGGGATCTTAAATGCTATGATGTGAGCTTGGCATATAAGATAGCTGGTACAGATAAAAATTCAGATTTCGGCACCACTAACTCCAATCTGCTGTGATGAGGACAGGTGTATGTGATAAACAAAGAGAATGATAGATCAAGGTCTCAATGAAGGAACAAAAGTGATGGGTGAGCATGCCTGACTACTGACTACTGTGGCCCTTGATATAATAGAGGCACAGAAAACCTTGAACCACAGACCATTAATAGTCAAAAAATATGTTATGTTATTTCTTTTCTGACGAAATCAGGGGTTTAAATTGGAGGGGATGGGGGCAGTAAAATAATGAGTAAAGTAAACGATAAAAAGAGTGTAGCATCTGAGTGCGCCACTGAGTCTTGATAAAACACAATGGTGTCATTTTGCTGTTTGCCAGTTTCTCACTATGTTCTGCTTGCGTAAGTCTGAATGCTGCTATTTCATTTCAGCCATGCCATAGGGACATGGATAAACATAGAGTCATGCTAATTTTATCCTCTTCTATCACTGACAAGGTAAATCCAAACTTACTCATGTTCCTTCTTAGATGGTGTATTTCCAAAAAAGTGTAGCTTTGCTACAAATAGACATATATTTCTACTAAAGGCAGTTCATACCAACTTTTCTAAGTGGCTGGGGAAGGCAACAGTCCATCTGGATAAATTCTGAAAACTCGGGCAAACTGTATGTCATAGCAGAAGAAACAAAAGGTTTAAAACATTTGATGCTGATGTCTTTCCTGGTCTTAAAAAGTTGAGAGTCAGACACAGTTAAGGGATAAACGGCCCTTACCTCAGTATTTTAATAAGGCTTCTTACGGTGCATCATAAGGTGGGATGCGCCACAATGCACACACATGACTAGTTATCAGACTTAAGAAATTACAAAGATACATGCTAAGATCACTGAGGATACACAAAAGCGATACAAAAGGTATATAAAAGACAAAAAATCATCTTGGCAACAATACCGGTAGCAGTTGCCAGGCGTCCAGTTACCTCTCCTCATACTGAAGTGCACAAGACAAAATAAATGCAAGATAATATTCTTTAAGTGAATAGAGGACAGTGTAGGGAAGAACCCACACAAATATTAATGCTCTATCTTCAGGCCAACAGACACTTGAAACTTGTATGGTTTGCAATTCTGGAGAAGACTTTAGGAACTGAAGCTCAATGACTTCCACAAAATGTAATGAAAAGGGGTCTTTATTGCATCGAAGATAAAATTTTTAACCACAAAAGTATCAAAATGCATGTAACTGGAAAACAGTATTAAATACTCCTAAAAAATGGATTTTGGGAAGAGAGCATCATATGTTAAAGGAAACACAGGCAAGGTATAATCCAGAAGAACAGCTAGAATATAATTGTTACACGTTTCATGGGTTCAGTTACCAGTGACTCAATTTTATGCTCAGTTATTAATTGCCAGTTGTCAAATTCCAGTTTTAGAACTGTGATTGTCACAAACCACATGTAAGAGAAATATATATAATCCATGCTTCTTTACACAACAACCTCAACTCTGATATTAATGGCTGAAACCATAGCCCCTTTAGCCTTTTCTTCCATTCAATTATTAATGCATTTGTACTTTGGCAATAAAGTTTATCGATGCGCTTTAGGACTTATTGGGTGGGAAGCATAAATAAATATCACATTGATGTTGTCCACAGTCAACAAATGTAATATCATTTAAAAAGTAAAGCATCTGAAAGCGAATTTTTTAAAAATATTTATAGGTGACACAATCACCTTTAAAATGCTACTGAAGGTTTGCACTTGGTCAGCTCTTGTAGGCAGCTAGGAAGAAAAGATATCTTCAGCTTTATTGTGCCACAAAGATCCTTAAAATGAAGTCCTTGTTGATGTAAATGAGGTATAAAGACAATCACATGGCAGAGCCCTCACTACATCTTTTCTTCACTTCTCCGTTTACAGGCAGTACTATTCATTAGTGACAAACGCCCAAGCAGTCACCCCTCACAATCCCCGTGCCCATGAGAATTTCAGTATTTGAAGTCTACAATCATACCAAATCATGACACATTTATAGACACTTCAAAAAGTCTGGAACACATGGGATTTCCTTCTACCTAGAGAGATTCAGATTGCACAGATGTTCTACAGGAGCATTTGTACAGGAACCAATTGTATGGGAAGCAGTTAAAAGGTGTTTCTCAGGAAGCTGTATGCTGTGCAAATGCCTGTTTTATACTTATTCTACTTTAAATATCAGAACCCCAATTTATCTTCTAAGATTAAAGGTTGTTGTCACAAAAGCTTTTTAGTTAGCAGTTAGGAGGTTTATAGTGAATAACATAAAGTACACAAAAGCAACATTATGGCTATAGAAATATTCTGTCACGGTAATTTACACAGATCTGGTGTTAGAGATAATCTCTTCTGTAAGTCAATATACCAAAATGTGCAAATCTGATACTTAGCTCATATTGAAACTTAATCTGATGCACAAGATTACATTTTTTAACATATGAGCCATGAGTAATTGTAGAATTCATGTAGTCCATGTATTTTACACATCTTCTAATTGAATATTTTATAAATGCATCTTAAGGTTACGATTTAAAGATCCAAGTGAAATATAATTAATATTTAAATTTAAGTGCTGCAGCAATCAATATATGAACCTGCTTCAGATTTGCCACTTTTGAATGATATATGCCTATATGTAAGTCTTGAGAATAAAATGAGGGTGACTTTCATTCTAGACAACCCCTTATGTTCGCGTGACCAGTACAAAGCAAGGGTTGAACCAACCACTTCCAGCACCCAACCCTCCATAGCACACACTGCCCTTACATGGTTGCTGTAACAAGCAGTATATAAAATAGCCACAAAGAAGGAAAAAAAATAAGAGAAAAAACAAACCAAAAAACCCAAACAAATGGGATGGATTTTCCTGAAAAAAGGAAGAAAAGAAAGGTTTTCCTGAAAACACAGATAAATTTAATTTTTCATTGTGTAATAGATTGAGATTTCCTGGGACTGACGAAGCATTGTAATAGGATTAATTTTAACTGACCTCAGTAAACTGAAACTGGATTTCTTTTGGATGACATAGACCTAAAGTATGCTTTTGATGATACGGAACCAATGGCAGAGATTAATTACAGTTCTTTAACATGATGTATATTTTAGAGATATGATGAAAGCAATGCTCTCCCTGCCACGAGCAAATAGGCTTGTTAAATTTGCATAGCACAATAACTCTAAATTAAATGGCATCATTAAACTTGTTGTTACAGCACATGAGTTGGAGAAGCGAACAACCAGTCATGTACTTGCAGAAACACTGAGGATCTATTCCATAAAATAAATCACCTTATGGAAAGAATGAGGCAGCATTCTTCACAAAGAAACAATAATTAAAAAAAAATTGTTTGAAATATCCTTATTTTCTAAATAAACTAAAAGCTTATTTAGGAAAAACAAATAAATAACAAAAATTAAAAACAACAAGGCCAAGCAAAAAAAAAAAAACAAAAACAAACAAAAAACCAAACCCAAACCAAACAAAAAAAAAACCCCAAAACACACACAAACACACAAAATAAATCCCTAGTAGAATTTGAAATTTAACATATTTTCCAACAATGGCATGATAATACAGCCTTTCTTCAAAACATTTACTTTGGCTTCTGAAGGAACTTTCTGTGAAAGGCAGTGGTGATCACAATGGTGCTTTTCATGCAAAAACCCTGGATACAAGTCAAATTAAAGCTTGCTTTCAAACAACTTACAAGGAGCCTATGCTTCTGAAAAGTGGTTATACATTCCATTTCTGCAGAAAAGTTTTGGCCCAACATCCCCATCAGAAAAATTTTTCTTTGGTTTCAGAAATTCTAGGGGAAAAACCCACTACTATCATAAAACTAACAGGCCTTGCACAATCAATGTATATGTACCAACAGAAACATCACAAGATTTTCTTGCTTCATCATCATCATCATCCTTTTTTCTCTTGCCTCTGTTTTTCATCTAATTTTAGGTCCTGCAACAATTTTCTGAATGTTTTTAGGACCATTTTTGGACTCTGATTTCTGTAAGTTTCATGGAACCACTAAATACCTCAAGTTTCTGAAGTATTCAGGCTTCTTTATTTAGATGATTTCTCTGAAGGACAGGAAACCTAATAGATTACACAAAGTAAAATGGTCCCAAGGGGAAATTTATCTTGGTTCAAGGAATTACTTTGTTCATTTCTTCAACCAAATTTTAATATGGAGGGCCAAGGAGGAAAAGTTCCAAACATTAGAATGCTTAGAACAGTTCACACCCATAAATTCACACCTGGGAAGGTGAGAATTCCCTCTGGGACAGAGATTTCCAAAAGTTAAGAAAATAGTTTTATCCTTTTGTGGCATAGTTTCACACTTGTGAAAATCAATATTCCTCCCAACAATTTTGTCTCATTCATTTCTCTGTAAACTTACTGGTACATGCCAGGCTAAATGAGCTACCCATTTTTAGTGAAGCACCAAGCACACAGTAGAAGGAATTTTGATTTAGCACCAATTTGCAGGAAAAACATTAATACTTCCTCAGTATTTTAAATGAAATGCAAGTTAAGCTTGTAGACAACTCCACAAACTGTTGGATAATATTAACTGAAATTTCAATTCATCCTATGCTCTTCACTACCTGAAGATAATCAGATTTAAGGAACATTGAATTTTAAGCCCAGCAGTAATGCCATTGCCTTTTATTAGCGCTTGTGAAAGACGTCACATTAGGTAGCTGTATTTTCCTCAGCTTTTTCATGATTTCCCATCTTATCACTCACATCATACTCAGCTGTACCATGGCTGAAATTTCAGGAGCAAGTGTAACTCCTCACACGGACCAAATCCATTTTGCAATTCTCATTATTAAATCTTTACCACATAAGCAAACTTCACCGACCTGATTAAGAAACATAGGTCCTTCAACCGCCCACGGGAAGACAACAATACCACCAATACCGACTCCGACACCTAAGTGTAGCAGTTTAAGAAAACAGGCAGAAACATTAATTAAGTGTAGTGGTTTTGGTTCACTAATCTTGGTTTCTCAGCCAACACACTAATTAATGTAGTGGGTCTAGTACTGGACAAACACTAATGCACTACTAGAATTATTTACTCATTATTTACTCTGTTGCGAGATAAGGATTAGAAGGAGGAGCAAAGCAGGCTCAAACTTTAGGGGGTATAAAGAAAACTTTGTTAACAGAATTAAAAGAAAAACAATAAGAAAATCAGATTCAACCTTCAGAACACTTCTCCCCCACACCCTCTTTTCTTTCCCATTGACAATGCAAAGAGACAAAACCTGGGACTTTCAGTCAGTTTACCACCTCTAAAATAGTCTTTCTTCTGTTCTCTTAGGGGGAGGAGTCTCTCTTGCCATGCCATGGAGACATCTCCACAAGAAACAGTTCTCTCATGGCTTTAATCTCACAGTGAATCAGCAGCTGCCCGGAAATCAATTGTGAAGTCCCTCCCACGTTTTGGTAGGTTTTCTCATAACTAGCACTATGGGTCATTTCAGCTTACTGGGGTATAATTTTAAGGATGAGCTGTTCAAGTATAGAAACAGAAGTTCTCTTCTTTTATCTCTGGGAACAGAGGTTTTCTTCTTCTGTCTCTGAGGCAAAGTTTCTCATCTTTCTCATCTGTCTCTGTTCAAGCTTCTTATTGGATCACAACTAATTCTGTTAAATCTGCTTATTTTAACACTGGTGCTTCTGCACCCTGCTGTAATTAAAACACTACATTCCCCCAATGCATTTAATGAATTGCAGGGAAAAACAAAGTCTGATATATCAATTATATCTTCACCATAGCCTTACAAGAGAATTTCAGCCCAAAACTAAGGCATCTTCTAAACCTCCTCCCATCTCTAATTTGACTCTTTCTTCACTGACCTCAGAGTCTCATGTTGCTTTCTTTACACGTCTTCACCCTTTCCTTTTTCCTGATTCAGGAAAGAATTGGCGTTCATAGGTACATTTGCTCTCAAGCTTTATCAGTCAAAACAGTTTTTATGGAGTTCTGCAGTGCTGAACTCCCATCCTAATTTGACTCTTTCTTCACTGACCTCAGAGTCTCATGTTGCTTTCTTTACACGTCTTCACCCTTTCCTTTTTCCTGATTCAGGAAAGAATTGGCGTTCATAGGTACATTTGCTCTCAAGCTTTATCAGTCAAAACAGTTTTTATGGAGTTCTGCAGTGCTGAACTCCCATCCTAATTTGACTCTTTCTTCACTGACCTCAGAGTCTCATGTTGCTTTCTTTACACGTCTTCACCCTTTCCTTTTTCCTGATTCAGGAAAGAATTGGCGTTCATAGGTACATTTGCTCTCAAGCTTTATCAGTCAAAACAGTTTTTATGGAGTTCTGCAGTGCTGAACTCCCATCCTAATTTGACTCTTTCTTCACTGACCTCAGAGTCTCATGTTGCTTTCTTTACACGTCTTCACCCTTTCCTTTTTCCTGATTCAGGAAAGAATTGGCGTTCATAGGTACATTTGCTCTCAAGCTTTATCAGTCAAAACAGTTTTTATGGAGTTCTGCAGT
>VWZV01010467.1:0-90021 GCA_013397155.1 Irena cyanogastra
CAGTGTCCCGCTGTCCCGGTGCCGCGCTCCCGTTCCGGGCCCAGCTCGGGTCGGGCTCTGCGGGCGCCGGGACCGCCCCCCAGCCGTGCACGTGCGCCGAGCCCCGCCCGGGTTGGCTGCGCAATGTCACGTCCGGGTCAGCTGACCCGTGGGCGCAGCAGCGATTGGCGGAGCGGGGCCGGGGCCCGCGCAGCCCCGGGAGCGGCGGTGCCGCCATGTCCCGCGGGCCGGGCCCGGCCGGGCCCCTCCGCTCCCCGCAGGGCCTCGACCTCGATGCGGAGCGGGAGAAGATCCGCCGCGAGATCGAGCAGCTGGAGCGCAGCCTGCAGCCCGGCGGGGCCGAGATCCAGCTGGCCCTGTCCGACTCCAGCCTCAGCTCCGGTACGGGTTCGGGGGGCTCGGGGCGCTCCCCGGCAGCCGCCGGTACCCAGGCACCGCCAGCGGTGACATCGCGGGGCCCAAGCGGGGCTCGCAAAGTGCAGTGCGAGCTGCAGCATCCCGCAGCGCTCCGTGCCGCCCGAAGCTCGCTTTGCCGAGCCCGCAGCGATCGGTGACAGCTGCGGCAGCTCCGCCCGCGGGGGCTTCACCGGCTGCCTCCGGGCCCTGCGGCTCTGGGTGACCCCTGCCACGGGTCTGGGCCACGCCCGGCGATGCTGAGGGGCTGCTGGTGCAAAGTTCGTGTTCGTCTTGGCTTGGGATGGTCACTGGGCTGTGCACCCGGGAGCCTCTCAAGTGCAGGAGCAGGATTCAGCTTGGCTGTAGTTACCCAGAGCTCTTTTTTCCTTCTCCAGAACAAAAACAACAACAAAAAAGCATGAGTGGAGTATAACAATACACTTTTTACTTGACAACGTTGTCAGTATCCAAACCCACTGATGGTCGTGTATGAGATCTCTCTGGTGCTTTTCCCTCTGTGCTTTAATTGAAAAGATTTGGGGTTAAAGCTTTCCTTTTATCCTACTCCAATCAGCATTTTTGTATTTTGTTTGTCTAACAGATGATGATGATGAAAATGATGATGATGAAGATTCTTATGCTGAAATGGTAACTGTTTTCTCTTTAAGTATATATTTCCAGCTGTCTATTGAAGGGAGCAGGAGGAAGGGAAACCTCATCCTGCTCTGGGGAAACCCAGGCAATTGCCTTGGCTTTGTGCTCAGTAAAACCTGGATTTGGGGTGTTCTTGCCCATGACTTTGTTAGTCAGGGTCAGAGGAATAACCTGCTGTGTTATTTAGCAGGTCAGGTCCCTGCTGTGGGCACACAGCAGCTGCAGCTGGGGAAGGGCTGAGTTACAGTGCTGATTGTTACAAACCTGCTGTTCAGACAGCTGCTTTGCTCTCTTTTCTCCCTAAATGCCTGATTTGCCTCAAGGAAGTGGAAGTGGAAGGAGAAGAAGACAGCAGTGATGATGATGATGATGATATTGAAAGCCTGCCCCAGAATCCAGAGACCTGCCTGCAGATGAACCATGTGTACCAGGATGTTATCAAGGAAAAGATTGAGGAAGTGGAGCTGCTCGTTGCACAAAACAGACAACAGCAGGTGAGCAAAGCAGGAGTGAGACATGAGAAATGCTCATTTCTGTGCTTTTCTGGGTTGCCATTTGCCATCCTTCCTTCCCTTTGAGTCTAGGACTGAGGTCGTTTATTTAACTGATGAGTCCATGCTTTCTTACAATAAAAATGGGGTATTTTACATGTTATATTTTAGCTTGTTGTGGCAAGTTACTATTTTATTTATCTTTTTAATCATCTGCACAGTGCCAACTCAGGAAGTTCCAAATCCTGCCTTTAACTCCTGCAGTGATTTTACAGTCTGGTGCTGCAGATTTGAGCCCTGCCTGGGGTGTTTGAGAGGGCTCTCTGAAATTGCTCTCTGAAATCAGCAATTTGGAGGAGACTGATGCTGTTCAATTCACTCTTGTATTGCAGAAGGAAATCATATGTGAGCTTGATGGTCCAAAACCAGCCAAGGCAGGAGATGGCAGGAATCTACCAATAAATGTGTTCTTGGGTCATTTTATGAAGCCATACTTTAAGGATAAAATAACAGGAATTGTAAGTAAATAAAAGCAGCTTCCAGACTGATGTGTCTTCAGTGATGGATGTACATTGTGATGTGTTTAAACTGTTCTCATTTCAGGTATGTAACCGAGTGTCACTCCTCAGCCTGAAACCTTTTTCCTCTCACTTGTCACTCTCCCTCTTTTGGAAATGTTTGTTCAGCCCTGTGAGTTCTGAGGAGTGGAATTGCAGCCACCAGGGGCTTGAACTTTCCTGGGTTTAACTTAACTTTAATTGTCTTCATTTCCATGACCCAATTCCATGCTGCTGTTTAAAGCACTCACTGAAATCTGATCTGATTGTCTGTGAAACTGTTTTCTCAGTTCCTGAAATTTTCTGTATTTTTTTAATGTTTTTCTTGAGCAATCAGTAGTACTTTTTTTTGTATATGTTTTTAAAAGGCCATCATCAAAAGGAGATCTTGGCTTTTTGTGACAGCCAAGATGTCAACTGTCATCATCTATATGTTAATATATTCAAGTAATTCCTGGTAATATTTCTATTTAAATGATCGGCCTGTGAGCTCTTGCTGACAAAGGTAACTAAGCGGTGTGAGTGTGACAGTTTGCACAAGTTTGAGTTTCCAGTTATTGTCGTAGAGGTTCATGCTGGAGTTTGAAGCAGAAACAGTAATTTTGTCTAAATCTCAGTGTATCTAACCCTTTTAATCCTCCTCAGGGCCCTCCTTCCAATGAAGAGGCCAAGGAAAAGGCAGCTCAGGGCATAAAATCCTTTGAACAGCTGAATTCAGCCAAGTGTAAGTAAGTCTGGGTGCTGTTCAGTGTTCTAGAAGAGGTATAACATGTATATATTCATATAACAAGTGTATATATTCATATTGTGTGTGTGTGTGTTCCTGTTTGCAGTTAAACACCACCACCTCTGCCTGACTCACTAAAAGGCCGTTAAAAGGGAATGGGGTGCTCTGTAAATTATTTCAGTGAGGCATTAATGACTCCTTTTTCATTTGTTCTGCTGCATCAGCTCCTGTGAGCACTCCTAAACCAAGTAGGGTGGTGCAAGGGTAGTGCCCAGATGAGGGAGGTTCAAGGGACACCTGCAGCTGCAGGTGCTCACGGGGTGATCCCTTTATTGGGGTCTCTTTGGAAATCCCAATAAAACTGAGCCAGAGGCTGTGCCTTGCCCAAGTCTGACACGAGTTGGTGATTTATGCAGGGAGCTCTCACTGCAGAGCTGGAGGACATTCCCAGGGCTGCTGGGAGCAGTGGGTGTCTCCTGGCAGTGGTTTTGCTCTGATGTCTGGCTGCTCCCCTGTCTGCTTTAGGGAAAACTGCAGAGAAGATATTGCTGCAGCAATCCGTGGTGAGCGACCGCCTGCAGCGCCTGCTCCAGCCAAAGCTGCTCAAGTGAGTCCTGCCCAAAAATCCTCTTTTCTCTGCTGAGAACATTGCATGGGAGTGAGTCCTGCCCAAAAATCCTCTTTTCTCTGCTGAGAACATTGCATGGGAAAGGAGGAGAAGGGAGATGTGGAGATTTCCCCTTCCTCCAGCAAGTTCCCGTGTTAATTGCTTGTGTTTGCTTGTTTGTGGAAATTTACAGCCATCTATTTCTTCCCATTGACACTGTGGTGTAACTTAAAATACTTTGCAGGGCTTGAAGCTGAAATTGTGACATTGGTGAGGCCTAATGGTGTGCCCAGCAAGGGATTTCTGTGCTGGAGCTGGCACAGTCTTTATGGCTGTTACAGCAACCATTGATTCTCTGTATAAACACCAAAATGGTTTATCTGAAACCTGTTGTGGGTCAGGGCATTGGTGCCCTGCCATTGGAGGGGCAAAAATATGGCAGTGAGTGTGCCTTGTGGGAACACCTGGGAGAACAGTTTTGTGTGGAAATAAACTTGAAGGCAGGAGTGATACTGGTGGGGAAGGTGTTTCTCCTGTACATCTTCTGATGCCATTGACCTCATTCCCATCTATCCTCTTAAGCAGTGATTAAAAATGTCTTTGAACAGGTTGAGTTATTGGAATCAGAAATTGGAGAAAATCATGACTGACACAGAAAAGCAGATCTTGGAAAAGCAAATCAAAGAGTTGGAGCAAGAAATAGAGGCAATTAAGTAAGAAATCTTTCAGTGTTCTTGGTGAAAAATGAAATGTCTTAGAGTTTAGCTCTAAAAGTTCCCTCCTTCTACTTCTTAATGGGTCCTTGGTGTTGAGTTGTAAAAAACTGAGTGCTGTTGTGGCTCTGCAGCTCTCTCATCTCCACTGTTCTTTACTAAGAAATGTGTTTGGGTCTTGATACACAAAGTGTAGTGCCTGCACCCAGTATAGAGGAGCTGCTTTAAATGCTTCTTACTTCAGCAACAAAGGAGCAGAGCTCTGGTTTTTTTCATAGTTTTGGGATTTTGTTCATGAACAAATCTAGAGCAACAATATATTTGGATATGGCATTAGTTGTTTCTCCTGCTAATCTGAGTGTTGAGTTCTTGTGGAAGTCAGGAACAGGTGGGAGGAATGAGATGGGGCAGGATGAAGAAGACAAAAGTGTTTCATTAACCATTTAATACAATTCTTTCTTCTTCTTTGTACCTTCTGCTTTAGCCAACTCCCAGAAAGTGACTTAATAGGAAACAGATTCGATGAGCATGACTGGGACAAAATTTCAAACATCCATGTGAGTTGGGGGATCAGCTGTTTCATTGCTTCTGATATCTGGGTCCTTCCTCTTGAGAATCCCTGATCTGGTTTGCATCCAGTGTTTCCATCTTGCATTTCTCCAAGTTGACGGTTAAGTGATCTCAACTTGTTAAATTTGGTGATTTAACTCTGGAAAACTTGGCAGTCATACATATCTGGAATGCAAAGTACTGGTTTTCCTGTTTGTCCAGGTGTCTTAATCCCAGCTATCAGACTAAACATATTTTTGTTATCTTTTATTAGTTTGATGGACAGCGTAGCTCAGAAGAACTGAAGAAGTTTTGGCAGAATTGCGAGCATCCAAGCATCAACAAAAACGAATGGACTGAGGAGGAACTGGAGAAGCTGAAGAGCATAGCTGCAGAACACCACTGCCTGGACTGGCAGGCCATTGCCCAGGAGCTGGGGGTAAGGTCTGAGCTGGCAAGTTGGTTCGTTCTGTCTTTACTTTGCCTCTTGTCAGGTTTAAAAAACAATGTTAATACTAATTCAGTTTTAATTAATGTTTTCTGAGGAATGTCCAAGAATAGTGCCAGAAAGGTTTGGTCCTTCAGCTTTTCCCTCTTGTTTTTTGTCCTCATAAATAACTAATTACGTGCTTCTCTCTGTTTTCCTTTATTAAGACAAACAGGACACCTTTCCAGTGCCTGCAGAAATACCAAATTTTTAACAAATATTTAAAAAGGAAAGAATGGACCAAGGATGAAGATCAGATGCTTTTAGAGCTTGTTCAAGAGATGAGAGTGGGAAGCCATATCCCATACAAGAAAAGTAAGTGGCCCACAAGTGATAAACCTTTCATTCACCTGGAATGCTTCACTCCCATTCTCTTTTCCTTGGTGATCTCTGCCTTTCCTGTACCTATCTGGAAGTTTCATTTTATCACCAAGATCTTAATATCTCTTGGAACCTTTATCCGTAATGGAAATTTGGCTGAAATTGGCTGAGCACCATTTTTAAGAGATTAAGGTGCTGCTTATGGCAATCACTGCTTGCAACTGTTGTCGAGATAGAGGAAGAAGCATTAATTACAACAGAGTTAAATAAACCTTTTAATTTCCAGTTGCTTATTACATGGAAGGAAGAGATTCTGCTCAGCTGATTTACCGCTGGACAAAGAGTGTGGACCCCGGCTTGAAGAAAGGACCCTGGACACCAAAGGAAGATGCTGTAAGCTCCATTCTGTGGGGCTGGGATTGCAGGGTGGGAATGTTGGACTGCTGAGGTGTGGCTTGGCTGTAGACCTGAGCTTTAGCAGTGGCACAGAGGAGTGTAAAACAGACCAGGGTGGGCACTCCACAGCTCAAGAGCGTTTAGAAGCTCCTAAACAGTTTTGTCCAGGAATTTGCACAGGAAGCAAATAGAACTGCTGCTGTCTCAGGCTTGTTAGGGTTGATCTGGTGAGGATTTCAGCTCTTGCTCTGTGTGGTGCCCACAGCTGCTGATGGCTGCAGTTAAGAAGTACAGGGGGAAGAACTGGTACAAAATCCGGACGGAGGTGCCGGGCAGGAGCGACGCCCAGTGCCGGGACCGGTGAGTTCAGGCCAGGTACCAACCCCTGAAATGAGGGAAAGCTCTGGTTGGGAATGCTGCTTTTGTTCAGCCTTGGAGTGCAGTGATGATCTGATTTTTACAAGCAGGATTGAATGTTCCTGACTGTAATGTTTTCATTTTGAAGGTATTTAAAAGTATTGCACTGGGATGTAAAGAAGGGCAAGTGGAGCTTGGAGGAAGAGGAGCAGCTGATTGAACTGGTTCAAAAGCATGGCCTGGGTAGGTGTTTCTGTGGCTTAATCTATGGAAGTTTAGAGGTATTATTGAGGTTTTCTCTCATTGTAAACCCTGCAGGCTCTGCTTTGTACTGATGATTGCAACTTCTTTGTATTGTGTGTTGTGGGTATTAAAGATTTGAGATCCATTCATGCAGTAACTCTGTATAATGTATCATATGTGTGTAATGGCTGCATTGAAAGGCCTGTTGCTCAGTTTGTGGCACAAATAGAAATGTTCTGCATCCTTTTCAGGTCACTGGAGTAAAATAGCTTCAGAGCTGCCACATCGGACTGGTGCCCAATGCCTGAGCAAGTGGAAAATCATGATTGGCTCTCAGGTATTGTGGAAATCCTGCTGTGCCACAGTCCCATCTCTTCAATTAAGTTTCTCTAAACTAAAAGTGAAATCCTGTGAAATCAGTAAAAAGTTTGACATTGGTTTCACACAATCAAGGTTTTTGTTGTGGATTTCAGAGTTTAATTTTTTAGTGGGTAAAGCAGCCTTCGTTCTGAAGGGCTGAAGTTAATTTGCTATATATTTATATATTATCCAGAATTCTTTCCTGCCTTGAAATGGCTGTAAGAATGGGATATGTGTAGGTTTTCATATCTGTACCTCATGAGTTGCCAGTTTTGGTCCCAGGCACTCAAGAAATTCTGGCTGCTTAAGACCGTATTAAAGATGGTCTTGTTTCCAAAGTCTTGTTTCCTTTGGAAGAGGAAACTTCCTGATTTGAAAGAGTTTCAAGTCAGGGGTGAACACTGACTAAAACTTGCGTGTGCTTGTTTTGACCAAGAAAAAAAGATCTGGAGCAAGCAGACAGCACCACGCTGAGGAGAGCTCCAGCCCTTCAGAGAGCAGCAGTGAGGACATGGAGCTGGAGCTGGCAGACAGCTCAGAGGACGAGAAGGTGACCAGCAGCAAAAGAAAAGAGGAGTTTGCAGTCCCCAGCATTGACCTGTGGATACCAACAGGGATAGACACGCAGGGGGCAACCAGAGAGAGATACCAAAGCAAATCCCTCCTCTCTGCTGCCAGGGCTGGCACAGGGAGCAGCTGCAGTGATGTTCCAAGGGCAGGGTGTGATGGAGACAGAGCTGCTGATAAATCACCTGAGCTGAACACCCTGCTGAGGGGCATTTCACTGGCCTATTCCACAGACATGCTGGTGAAGAATGCAGCAGAGGTGATGGCCAAGGTGAGCTGGGATGGGAGCTTGGATCAGAAGTTAGAAGGGAGGTGCAGCTGCTGCAATAAGGGCAGGATGTGATGAGCAGATAACATCTTGCTGTTCATTCCCATGTATTATTAAGTCAGAAAATGTGAAGATAATTACCCAGTAAATTCTGGGTTTTGGTAAATTCCTCACGCAAAAGCTTCTATGAAATAGGCATTTGGTGTAGTGAAGATGTACAGGGATTAAAAGTAAAGGTCTTCAGAGTTTATTTTATTTAATAAGATACTAAGGAATGTTGAGATATTTAATAAGATACTAAGGAGTATTTTATTTAACTTCAATCGCAGGAATGTTGAGAACTTGTACCTACTGTGCATATCCAGTGCTAATAATTTTCTTTGAGTGACTTTCCCTTCTGTATTTTCTTGTGTTCTTTCATCTTCAGGCTGCCCAGCGTGGAAAGCACGTGCTGCGAGTTAGCCTGGAGGATGTGAGAAGAATATTAAAGAGCAACACAAGGTTCCAGAGGAAACTGGTGAGTGCCTCTTGTGTCTTGTTTGCTCCTGTGATGTGAGCACTGCTAGGCTGTGCTTAGTAGGAGTTTATATAATCACAGATATTGCACTGTAATCCCAAGAGGAAAAGCTCGCAGTTGTTTGTCCTAGCTGCCCTGTGAATGGTTTGTCCTGGGACTAATGGCAGAACCTTCCTAATGGGAACTCTTAATTGTGTATTTTTTCATGCACGGCAATTAAAGATGCTAAGACTTCCTGCCAGCCTTTCAGCCCAGCCCCCTGGAGTGGCTGCAGCTGTTGTCCAGGATGTCCAGGGGCTGCAGGAGCTGCACAGGAGAGCTCGGCACTGGAGGAGGCTGAGCCTGGAGAGGAAGCTGCTGATGGCAGTGACCCCTTGGGTGGGAGATGTGCTGCTGCCCCGCACCTTGCAGGCTGGGAGGATGGCTTTCCACCAGACAAAAGGTACTGGGGACCCATCCTACCTTTGTCCCTACTGTCTGATGTCTTCTGAGTGAATTCCCAGCTGATTTGGATGTTGGATTTCTTCCCAGCTGCTGCTATTCATGAGAAGCTTAAGTCAGTCAGTCTCACCAGCACTCCCCTGTTTGCACTGCTCATTCGGGTAAGTTTTACTGTCTTAATAGCATTACCTGCTTTCAAACAGTGGGAGTCTTTATTTTTCAGTATTTGAGGCTTAAATAAATGGTTTATCTTTGTTTTTAAACAAATAATCTAATTATGGGAGTAATTGGCCCTCATGGTTTGCATATGAAGTTTCTTAAATAAGTCCTGCATCCAAAGTCTGGTCCTGCCAGGGCTTTTTCTGTAAGTGTAAAATATCCCCAGAATCTTGCATGTGAAGTATGTCCCTATTTTACTTTGTCACTGACCCCACCAATACATTTTTGTTCTCATTTAAATGTTAATGAGGCTCTCTCCTTGCAGCTCCTCCAGATTGATACCAAGGGCTGTATGAATATTATTAAGGAGAAGAAGCAGTTGGAGCTGCTTAAGGCTAATGCAAGGAGCCTTCAGCAGGTATTGTGGTTTTAAGCTTTTCCCACTGAAATCTTGACTTAAATAAGCACTTTAATTGTGTGGCCACAGAGTTTATATGTGTGTTAGCAGTTTGTTTTGGTTCAGAGGCAGAATAAAATGCTGGCTGTATGGCCATTTGTTCAGGAGGTGGCAGATATGGGTTTGATTCACATCTGTGCTGTTTTAATCATCTTTAAATTTATCAGAAGTATAATTTAATATACTTTTTTTTACAGGCTTCCCAAAATACAGAGACTTCTTCAGGTACCTAGCAGAACATTTATTTTTGTGATGTGCAAGAACTTTCACATAATTCATCACTGTTACATTAATAACCAGTTTAACTGAAGGAGAACTTTGGGGGACAAACCTGCATTGTCACACTCATTTTTGCTAGCTCTTGGATCTTTAAGCATGTTCTCCTTTGGTAAGGACTGGAAAAAACCCTGGAGGGCTGGGGAACCAGTGGCTCTGGACCAGTTCAGTGGGGTGTTAGGGTGCATTCCTGGCCCATCTCTGATTTCTGGGCCCAGTTACCCCTTATTTAGTTGTCAGGACATGGCTTGATTGAATCAGGACTGTAGTGTTGTAGGAATTCTCACAAACAGGAATTTTGCCACATTCCTTGATGTTTAATGAGAAATGCCTTTTGGAAATACTTTTCATTCATTGTAATTTTATCCTCTGCAGGCAACTCATCCCAAGCTTGTTCTCAGAGGAATTCCCAACGGGGCATCCCAGGGAGTGCTGTCAGGAGAGCTCCTGCCTTGAGAGCACGGGACAGTCCCACTGGTGCCTTGGAGAGCTGTGCCCCAGCTGTGCAGGGAGCTCCCCCAGCCCAGGGACAATGGCACAAGACTAAAACTGTCTCAGAATTGCTGCAAGAGAAGCGTTTAAGGGAGTCCCAGGCCAAGGCAGCCATGCAGAGGACAGTGCTGGTTGCCCCACAGGTGCTGGTTTCAGGGCCTTTGATAATCCAGCACCCAGCACAGCAAATTATTCCCTCTGCACAAGCAGGGAGCAAACCTGCAGCAGCTGCTGGGACAGATAGCCAAGTACAGGGTTCACCAGTGCCCACAAGGACTTCTGCTTCTGCTCTTGTGCCTGAAAACCGTTCATCAACAGTGCCAGAAACTGGGGAGAGCCCTGTGAGCTCGCAAAGGACGGAGCTTCAGTCGAGTAAGGAACTAAAAAAGGAAGCTTTGGAAAGAAGGCCTGGAGGAGGGGTTTCTCCAGGTGTGAATCCAGCTGCAGCAGGGAGGGCCCCAGGCTGGGGAGGGTGCAATGGTCAGGTCACAGCCAGTAGCTCAGCTTCAGCAGTGTTGCAAAACCAGGCTTTGGTGCCTCACCAGATCAGAGTGGTGGCTCTTGGCCTGGAGTCTGGCACCAATAAATTGTCCCTTTCCACACCAGTCACCTGTGAGCTGAAGAGTAACCAGCCACAGCAGAGGCCAGTCAGCCTGCTGCCTGCTTTTGTCACTCCACAAGTTGCTTCTCCCGTGATTCCCAACAGCATCCTGCCCTTCAGGTGGGTTGTAACCCCCCAGGGTCTGCTCCCCAGCACTGTGCAGACTGTGGTGGGTGTTCCCCAGGGAATGCCAGCTGCTGCTGGGGGAAGTCAGGGTCAGACAGCTGTGACTTCCAATGACAGTGTCTCTGCTTTGAGAGGGACTCCTGTAGCAGCTGAAGCAAATCCACCTCATCCCAGAAGTGCAGCTCCTCACAACAATGCCCCAGGGAAGCATGGTTGCTCTGGTGCCCAGGCCCTGAGGAACAGACCCATTGCCTGCAAACCACCGAGTGCTGACGTGCCCCCCCAGCCAAGCACCTCCAGTGCAGAGAAGAATCTCCTTGACTTCAGCCTGATCTCCCTGGAGGACCAGGGGCTGGTGAGGGAGTGGCTGAGTGGGATACAAGGGGTTCAGGTGCCATCACTGCAGACCAGGCTGCCTTATCTGCCACCTTTCCTCTGCAGCATAAAAACCCTCTCAAAGCTCCTTCTGCAGAAAACAGCTCTGGAAGAGCAAGCAGCCTCTCTCCTGCCCTCTGAGGCCAGTGGGGATGGGGGCACTGGGGATGTTTTCCGTGCTGTTGGAGAACTGGTGCAGCAGAAACTGGGTGATAACCCTGCTTACCTCCTGCTGAAAGCCAGATTCCTGGCAGCCTTCACACTGCCAGCTGTCCTGGCAACTCTGCCTCCTCCCAAAGTGACAACAACTCTGTCAGGCGTCGGGAAGCAACATGAGGAGAGTGATGACGAGGAGTGGCTGAGTGAGAAAAAAGTGTTTGAGAGTTATGGGAATGAATTAACAGGAATACGAGAGGACTGGAGACTTGAGGATGAGCCTGGAGACCAAGATGCTGATTTGCTAAATCAGGTAAAACAGATTCCAGGGGCTAAAAGCAGAAAATTACTGCCAGATAAATATTGCACTGGAATCCAGGGGGAAGCCCCCACTGTTCTTAAGTGTAGCAGAAATTTGGTCCTTTTGAATAAACACAGTTGTACAGCTGATGAAAGGAAAAGCTCTGCAGTTCAGCTGAGAGTGTGAAAGCCCATGGTTTATGTAGCACCTTAAACTTGCCATGACAGTTCCCAGAAGTGGGTACCAAAGCTCCCTTCCCCTTTCTGTTTATAATCTGCTGCCCTGACTCTTGCCTTTTTGAAATCAGGCCTTTGTTTTCACTCTGTAAACTGATGTTTTGTGCCTTCTCTGACATTGGTAATGGAATGTTGTCCCGTGCTTCATTTTGAAGGTAAATGAAAGATTGTTCTAGAAATCTTGCTGAACTCCCTAAATCAGAAAGGTGGCTGAAGGGGTTACTAGTAATTCTCATGGTGTTGATCATCTGCTTCTGTTGCAGGGCCTGAGGGCTGAGGAGAGCCCTGCTCAGCCTGCCATGGGCTCCTGCACTGATGGGGCTGGTGCCAGAGCTCCCCAGATCAGGAGAAGTGCCCGCTTCGGGAAGAGGAGGAGAACGTGAGAAGGAAATGTGTTGGTAGCTCCTCAGTGGTTTGTACATCGTGCTGAGAAGCTGAACCACATTTGTCTGTGGTTCAGCTCAGACAGTGACTCATGACCCCAGGAAAGGACTGAAATGATCTCTGTTCTGTTCTCTGAAGACACAGAGTTCTACAGTCACCATCAATCACAGCCTAAGGCTGATAATACTTTGGGGAGAGGGAAAATTGATGTCTCTATGATAAAATTATATATAAACTCATGAAATTCAAACATCTGGCAGCCTTTTAGTTCATGCCCTGAACCCTGCTTATTATGCACCTAGTTGGTAGCACTCTACAGGCCCGACAGTAGAGTTTGTCTTTAATACTTCATCTTTGAGTAACTTGGTGGGGTTTGGGGTTTATTTCCCTTATTTGGCTTCATTTCTGTACAGTTACAACAGGTCACCTTCTGCAGGGTACAAATGGGTGATGTCCTAATATCTGCTGGGGCTTTTGGTGCTCTAGATGGAACGAACATGAACAGTGTTTGATTCACATGCTTGTCAGATGAGACTGGGTGGAGATTTTTTTCTTGCAAATTTATTTTAGAAACTCCAAAAGGGCAACTTCCCTGTAAAAATGTGTGACTGATAGGAGCTGTTTGTGCTCTGTTACAGGGGTCACTGGAATGAAGAGATAATCTTTGCACTGTTCACCTTTACCACTTCCAATGCTGACTGGATGGACCTGGGGAAGAGGAAAATGCTGGATTGATTTTCCCATCCCTCAACAAAATCTGCATCTGTAGGCAAGGTTTAAAAATGGAGGAAACTGGCTGAAGGGAAATCTTTCAGGCACAGACTTCTGCTCTTTCAAACTCCCACCTGCCATAGATTCTGAGGGGGAATATTGCTGGAAATGTGGGAAAACAAGCAATGGTGGTTATTTATTTCCTTCTTGTGTTGTTTATGTGAATGTTTATCCATGTTCAGAATATGTTAATTGGGTGGTTTTTAGTGCTGTGACAGTGGCTTTGCTTGCTAACTGAATACTGTGGAATAAGCAGCAGATTAATTTTGTATCAAAATGACTCTTAAGTATTTGTTGAAATACAGATGTTTTATTTTTTTCACTTAAAAATTACTGATGTGTTCTGTGTGGTTTTTTTTTCCTGGTAAATAGTGCTTCTAATAATGTGTGTATGAGAGTGATTGCTAATGAGAAAAATGAAGTTTTCAGGCTGCATGAAAACCAGGGAAAATAGGGGGAATGAATATTCATGTGCCTAAAACTGCAGGATTGAATTAGGATTCTTTCTTGATTCTTCCACAGCCTGCCCTGTACAGACATCACAAATCACTTTAAAAAAACTTGTTTCTTCATTTATAACCCAGCAATTTCTGTCTCAGAGAGGTGCAAGGTTAGCTGAGGCAAAGCTGATAAAATCTAGAGGGAAAGTGCTGTGAAAGTTTCATTCCCCTGCACTGACTGAACTCCCTGAGTGCAGTGGGGAGTTGGGAGTTTGAGCTTTTCCACGAGGGCTCTTCAGGCAGAGCTGGGGGCAGAGGGTCACTGGGTGCCAGTGTTGCTGTAATTTGGTGTCAAGACTTTATGGAGCAAAAGGAATGATTGCGGAAGGCTCTCCTCTTGCAGTGTTCTCTGTTTTCCATGAGCCACTATAGCTATCAGTTTTCCAGGCAGGAGCTGCTGCAGAGTTGTGGGTGCTGTGCCCAGGCTGTTAGAGTGAGGCACTGGTGGGAAAGGTGAGCTGTGCTCTGAATGATTGTTGGCCTTTGCAAATGCTGCTCAAAAGATGCCCTTGTCACTTATTTGTGAAAAAAACTGCGTAAGCAGCAGCTGGCTTTATCCTTTTTCAGGATTAAATTGATTTGTCACTAGAATAAAACCTCCCCAGGCTAAATTGGTCAATGAACAGACACACTGATTACCTTCAGCCAGGGCACAGCTGACACAGGTACTGCATCTTTTTTTTAGTGTAAAGCTAATTTAATGACAAGAAACACAGGCTGGAAGAATCTCTGAGCATCTCTGCCCTACTCCTAATGATAACATGGAAAAACTCTCCATAAACTTAGAAAGCAGAACAAAGAGTAGAGTGGGAAGCTAACAGGAACATGTGTCACGCTGCCATGGCATCAGAGCCTATGTGTTCTCCAAGCTTTTTTAAAAAACTGAGTGAATTCTGAGTTCAGCTCCTGCTCCAGGGCTGTGGGAAGGGGGGCAGGCAGGCTCAGGTATTCTGGTGATGCTCAGCATCATCACAATGCTGCTTGCTGGCTGTTCCTTTATTGCTGCCGTGGCCACAGTCTGTCTTTTGGGAGTCATGGATGATGTTCCTTGCTTTGCCAAGACTTGATTCCCTTTCTCTTTCTTGTAATAATTATGCATCAATATAGAAATCACCCTTTTCAGCTGAAGACACCTATGTCTAAACTGAGAGTGAGTTCTTGCTGCCACCTGTTTTCCTGGAGAAAGGTGTTAACAGCTGGAAAGCCTTTGAAGAGCCTCTTCTAATTTTGTGGCTTGTTTTGTCCCCTGCAATCAGCTGCACACACCTATGGCTGTGACTTGCATTCTTTTCGGTCTTTCTGACCACTGCACAAGGAAACTTTCTGGACCCCAGCAGGTCTCAGTGGGACAAATTTGAAAATAAAACCAGAATTAATCTAAAATCACTGCCTATGTGTTGCTGCTGACTCACGATGCCACTGCCATCTTTCTCCTCCCCCATCACCCATTCTGGCTTCTGCTTTTTTTATTTATCTCTTTTTTTTTCCTTCCCTTTCCCATCTCAGGGTGTAGCTGAGCAGTTTCCCCTTTTTTCTCAAACCAGTTTTGTTCCTGGAGTTATCTTTTCTCTGGTCAGAATACAGAGGGAGGCTGCACCCAAGACAGGTTTTCTCAGAGCCAGGACACAGGAGAACCAAGGAAGCTTTTGTGACTGCAGAGGCAAAGGTTGGTGATACACAATGGGTGATATTAACAGGGAATAGAAGTTTATTTTACAGCTCTGGGGTCAAGTGTCAGCTCTTGTGGGTGTTAGATTTGGTGTCTGTGTGGTCAGACAGAACACAGGGATCTCATATGCTGGGAGGTGGAGAGGGAAGAGTGAACTGCTCGTAAAGCAGAGACAACAGCTAATTAGGAGACTTCTGCATTCTCAGTCTGCAACATCCTTGGTTTCACCACCACTGCCACACTGCTCCGAGAGGCTCAGGGGCTGCTCGTTTGGTTTTTTTGGTGTTTTTTTTCCAGGCAGGACAACGCTCCTCGCTGATTCCCCTCAGTGCTGATATGCTGGAAGAGGATAATGATGAGATCTGTTGGAATAACCTGGAGAACTTCCGTGTGAAGCTGATCTCAGTGATTGACCCTTCCCGGATCACCCCTTACCTGCGCCAGTGCAAAGTGCTCAGCCCTGATGATGAGGAGCAGGTCCTCAATGACCCCAGCCTGGTCATGCGCAAGAGGAAGGCAGGTGGGAGCACTTCAAATCCCTTTGTGGAGTTTCCAGGCCATTGGTTTGGGATTGTCAGGGGAGTTAGGCACTGGAAGAACTCCCAGGGAGGTGCTGGTGTCACCCTCCCTGGAGCTGTTTAAACAAAGCCTGGATGTGGCCCTTGGTACCATGGTTGACAAGGTGGTTCAGTCATAGGATGGATTTAATGATCCCAGAGGTCTTTTCCAACCTAATTTATGCTGTGATTGGATCTTAGGGACTTTTGTATGTGGAGGAAGTGAAGCCATTTTTTCTTATGTTACAAACAGGTAAAGAGAGAAATAACAGAATAGAATATCCTGTTGCCATGATTTCAGGTGTTCTCCTGGACATTCTTCAGCGAACGGGGCACAAGGGCTTTGAGGCGTTTATGGAGAGTCTGGAGCTTTATTATCCCCAGCTGTATAAGAAAATAACTGGCAAAGAGCCCAGCAGGGTTTTCTCCATGATTATAGGTAATGTTTGTGTTCTCAACAACAGCTCTTCCTTTGGTGCTGCTGAGCAGAGTCAGGAGCATTCCTTGCCTTGCTCCATGTGTGCTTTGGAAGGGTTCTGGGAAGAACAGCCCTGGTGTCACGGGCTGGACTGGGGAGGAGGAAGCAGAAGGATGAATTCTTCCTTCTGCCTGTTGTGTCAGTGACTCTGGTGCAGGAAGGCACAGAGCAGAGAGGCACAGCGGGGATAATTTGATCACACATCATCAGGGTTGGCTGCAGTGATACGGAGGGGAAGCTGGGCTCTGCGTGTGCCTGGCAGCAGCCAGGACAGCAGAGAGTGACCCCTGCTCCCCAAACAGACACGGCTGGCGAGTCTGGCCTGAGCCAGGTGCTGATGAACGAGATCACGAAGCTGCAGAGCGCGGTGCAGGAGGAGCGGCGCAAGGCGCAGGAGCTGGCGGTGTGGCTGCACTCCAAGGAGGACACCCTCAGGGAGATGTGGGTCAGGGACAGCCTGCTCCGCAAGCACCAGGAGCGGGCCCAGAGGATGAAGGAGGAGAGGGACAGCCTGAGCAAGGAGCTGCGCAAGTGCAAGGACGAGAACTACAACCTGGCCCTGAGCTACGCCAAGCAGAGCGAGGAGAAGAGCGCGGCCCTCATGAAGAACAGGGACCTGCTGCTAGAGGTCAGTCACAGTTTCTCCAGTTTCTCCAGCTTATCCCTTCTAACCTGACCCTGGAAGGCTGGGCTGAGCACCTTGTCTTTGCCAAGGATGCTCCAGTCCAGCATGAAGCACTGAGCATCTTCTCTAGCACGTGTCTTTGTGGTCCCTAGCTCAGCCCTGTAGGCCCGAATTTTACAAGTTGTGCTGTGAATGATGACCAGTCTTGCCCTCACTCAAGGCTGCTCTCACTAAAGGAACATGTACCTGTTAGCACACAGGCAGGACTCTGGCCCCAGAGCACAAAACTTCCTGGGGAAGACAGCTGGGGAGAAATGTGCCCTGTGTTTGGCTGGGAACAGAGAACTGGTTTTGCAGACTGGAGCTTTCTCCTTGCTCCTGCTGAGCTCTGAATCTTTTCGTAGATCGATCAGCTGAAGCACAGCCTCATGAAGGCTGAGGATGACTGCCAGCTGGAGAGGAAGCACACAATGAAGCTGAAACACGCCATAGAGCAGCGCCCCAGCCACGAGGTGGTGTGGGAGATCCAGCAGGAGAAGGAGCTGCTCTTAGCCAAGAACCAGGAGCTGGAAAACACTCTGCAGGTTGGTGGGGTGGTTGAGTATGGAGTGAAGGGATCACTTGTAGCAGCCAGGGCAGCAATGCTGCAGTGAAGATTGTGGGGGTCAGCTGTTGTCCAAGAGCCCTGAGGGGAGAGAATTGATATGGAGTTAGATGGTGGCCCAGTCTCACTTCTTCCTTTGTCCTGCAGGTTGCCAGGGAGCAGAACTTGGAGAAGAGCCTCTCCAAGGAAATCCTGGAGAATGACTGCAGCCAGACTGTGGAAGAACGCCGGGAGCTGGTGAACACCATTTACAGGCTGCGCAAGGAGCTGCGCCGAGCCAAGGTGCTCCAAGACAAAGTAGGTGCTGCTGTTCCAGTTCTGCTGAGGCTCATGGATCAGACAGGCAGGTGCAGCACCTGCTGTGCCTTGCCTGTGGAGCAGAGCAGCTGCTCAGGAGCAATCCCTGCTGCTCCTACTGTAGTACCTGTATTTCAGCACTCCGAGTGTGGCAGGTGACAGCTCAGACACCCCATGGAGCTCTGGCCAGAGCAATCTGTGGCACAGAGAAGGAGTGGGGACAGTCTGTCTTAGTCTCTGCCCACAAGCAGGTGCTTTTGACCTTGTCTCAGCAGTTTGCAGAGGAGAAAGAGGTGCTAGAGCTACAGTGCACATCTCTGAGGAAGGACTCCCAGATGTACAAAAAACGGATTGAAGCTGTCCTGCAGCAGATGGAGGAAGTGGCTTCGGAGAGAGACCAGGTGATAAAATATTCCTTACTGCTTTTTGGGCAGACAGCAGCAGCCTGTGTGTGCTGTTGTGTGAATGCCACGTGCTGTCCCTCTGCACAGGCTCTCCTGACCCGAGAGCAGCTCCACATGCAGCATTCCAAGAACCTGGTGGAGAGAGACGCCTACCGCAAGCAGATCCAGGAGCTGGGGGAGAGATGTGACGAGATGCAGCTGCAGCTCTTCCAGAAGGAGAGTCAGCTCCTGGCCACTGAGGCCAAGCTGAAAAGGCTGCAGCTGGAGCTGCCAACACTGGTATAACTCTGCTCCCCTTGATGGATTGGGAAGCTGAGGATGGGGTCAGACTGTGGCTGTTCCCAGGCCTTTGCACCTGATTAGCCCCAGCTCATTAGGCAGTGAACACCTGCCTGAGCCAGCATCAAAATTAATTAAAACCATTGCCATGCAAATGCTGAGTTGAGAAAATGAAAGATGTGATGGTCTTTATGACCTCACCCTGTTTTCAGGCATGGAAAAGCTGGACAGATGCAAGCTCAAGCCACCTCTGTTTGTGTCTGGAGCATTTCCAAAGGTAGTGAGGGGCTCCTCAACCATCAAAGAGTGACTCCACTTAGAGACTGGGTGTGAGCCATTTGGATGAAATGGGGAGTTAATTTTCCTGGAACTAAATTAGATATATTTTAATTAATATGGCATCTTGTGTACTCTCTTGAGTGGCCAGACAGGAGTGTAGGAGTTCTGTTTTTCCAGTCTCCTGTATGTTCCCTTGCTGTCACTCCCTTCCTTATGAGGAGTGATTAATCTATACTGGTTTTGTTTCAGACCTCTGACCTGGATGACTCCTCCTCCAGAGATTCCCAGGAAGTGAGTAGGGTGCCTTGTTTACCTTTCACTTTCCTCTGGGATGGTTTCATGTTCCTCACCTGTGCTCAGTTCCCCAAGTATCAGCAGTTTTCAGTGGCTCAGGCTCATTTCAGTCAAAAAGTCCAGAGACAGCAAGACAGAGACAAAATATTTGCCTGTGTCCTGAAGTTCTAAGTGTAGGACACACTTATGGCATTAGTCAGCAAGATTTGTTGAGGCTAAGCAAATCAAGGGAATTTAATTATTTTGGAATTGCTTTTAAGCGTCTCTCTTGTGTGAGAACAGGCAAAAATAACCTTACCCTGAGGCCACCTGTAGTAAAGAGTTTCACTTAGTTCATAACTTCAGTGAGGGAGTCATTGTCACATTGTCTGGAGGCCAAAAGTATAAATGAGGCCAAAGGAAGCTGGATCTGTTCATGGAGGAGAAATCCATGAGCAAATCTGTAACTCCTGGCTCTGTCTGCTGTTTGCTGGCAGCAGCAGGGAGAGAGAGGTTGATTCTAGCATGTCCTGGGTTTTACATTCCTTTATCTGCTCCTACAGACTGAGGGACAGTTCTGAAGGTCTTGCTCTGTGTTCTGCCCCACAGCTTGTTCTTCACAGTCACCTGGATGAAGATTCACAGACAGCTAAAAGTAAGGGGAAAACACTGAGTAGAGCTCTGGAGAGGATGGCCCATTCTGTTTTGCTTTCCTGGAAGGTCTAAATGATCTTTTCATTCATTGAGATGGGAGATTTTCCACTAAAACTAAACAGCACTGATCCAAAAAGGCTTTTGAAATTATTCTACCTTGCTCAGTTCAAAAATATATATTGTAACACCTACAGAAGGAGTTTCACCAAAATAGTATCTGATGTGAAGTTGATATTCACAACCTGGAGAGCAGGGACAAATGACAGATAAAATAATGATTAACACATTTCTCACAGTGGCCTCTGACACAAATATTATTTTAATGCAATGAGCAGAGGAGCTGCTTGGCAAAGGTTTGTTTTGCTCCTGCTTAAGTTGGAAATGGAAAGCTCTGAGTGTGGTGGGGAGCTCCACCATCCTGGGCAAGGTTCAGGGCTCAGTTAAAATGAGAAGTGACTTGTGATTGATCACAGGCTGGAGTTCTGAGTGCTTTGGGCTTGGTTTCAGTTCTGCTGTGCACTCTGTGCAGTTCCACCACAGCTCTGCTGTTGGAAGAACTGCTGGAGGGAGAAGTTGCTTTGCAATGGCAACTCTGACTAAAGCTGGGATTTTTTTCTCTTTCAGAAGATTGCCTGGAAGTACAAAACCAGGATCTCAGCCCTCGAGAGAGCCATCTGCCCCCAAAATCACCAAGTGTAAGAGAATTTTTATGGCATCTTCTTTACTATGACCGGGGTTTCTGATCTTTAATAGTCTCATTAATGATGGATTTACCAGCTTGGAGAAGCCCGTCAGCAGCTCCTGCTTTTCCAAACTCTGAGCACTTAGTGCAGAATCCACCCTCCAGAAAGGGTGAGCTCTGAACAGCAAAAACTTTACAGTGGACATTTCTCCATCTATGCATAAGAACTTCTTCTAATTCCTTTCTGCCCTTCATCTCTGGGTGAGGATGTTTTCCACTGTAATTACTGCAGAATTACTGTTGGTGCAGAAAACAAACTCCTAGAATTACAGATGTTGAGGGGAATAAATGCAGTAAAACTGTGTGAAACAGCAGCATTACCATCCTGCACACACAGTAAAGAACTTGCAGATGTAGGTTGTTAACAGTGATCTGATCAAGAATAAATTCGTATGTTTTTAGGGTTTGGTTTTTTTTTTTTTCCCCTCATTTCAAGGAGTGTGGCTTGGCCAATGAGGAAGTGGCAGAAAAGGAGAGGAGGAGGATGAAGGACTGCTTTGAGCGCTACCGAAGGTCTGGGCTGCAGCAAGCAGGGCTAACCTGGAAATATCCCTCATTTGTATTTCCCCTTTCCTGTCCTCAAGCTTGGTTCATGGAGGGCACAAAATGAACCACCAAAGGGACTGGTACATACTGACAGTATGAAATGCTGCTTGTTTGCAGAAAACACCTTCTAGCACTTGTGTGTGGTGTTGTTTGCAGGAAAAGGGCGATGAGAAGGGCGCCCAAAGACTGGCACCACGAGGTGGATTGGGAGAACACCTCTGGCAGTGACAACACCGACACCGAGGGCTCCTGAGAGAGGGACAACACCGAGGTCCCTTGGGAAGGGACACCACCGACACCAGCGGCTCCTCAGGAGCCATCTCTGAGGGAAACACCAGCTTCTACAGGGTGCCTCTCCATTTCACTCACAACGGACTGTTTAGATTCTAAAACCATGCAAACACGCATTTATGAAAAGTGCTACAGTGACACTGTTGTGTGGCTCTGATGCCTCCTCGGTCAATAAACAGGTTTAAATGCCTGTTGAGCTGCTGGTTAATTACGGGTTAATGAAGGGCATTGCCCGACACCATCATGGCCGCCGCCCGCACCCAACATGGCCGCCGGTGCCTCAGGGCGCGCCCCGCGCGCATGCGCGATGCCATGCAAGGCGCGCTGAGGGCGCTGCTCCGGGAGGTGCCGCCATGGCGGCCCCGCCGCCCCCTGCCCGGCCTGAGGGGCTCGGCCCGCGCCGCCCCGGAGCCTCTCTGCGCGCCTGCCCGCTCGGCCTGCACCGTCCAGGGACAGCGCTGGGGCCCGGCCCGCCCGCTCTGCACCGCCCCGGGGCCGCCGCCGGCCTCGCACTATCGGCTGGTGTACACCTGCAAGGTGGGAGGGGGGCTCTGAGGGCACCGCCGCTGGGGTGGACCGGGGACTCCTGGTGTAGCTGTTTTCTTAGTTTTAAACTTGCAAAGACTAATTCAGAGTGGAAGAGCCCTCTGGAGGTTTCAAGTCCAAGCTCCGTGTTTGAGAAGGATGTTCGGGGTCCTGTGAGTATTTCTGAGTGGAGATCCCACAACTCTGTGGATCCTCCTCATTAGGGAGCCACGGTAAGCACTAAAACCTCCCTCAGCCTTTGTGTTTCGGGCTGAACTCACGACATCCTAACACGATGGAGCCGACTTGGAATAGTTAGAGGTGAGGGAGGGAAGACGCTTTTAATGGCAAAAGTATTTTTGTCTGAAAAGTCCCAGGAGCTGCAGTTACCGTCCTCATAAAGTCCGCTTTGTTTTTCAGGTGTGCCAGACCCGCTCGGCCAAATCCATCTCTAAGGCCGCCTACCACCGCGGGGTGGTGATCGTGACATGTCCCGGCTGCGGGAACCACCACGTCATCGCCGATAACCTGGGCTGGTTCTCCGACCTGGAGGGAAAGAGGTGAGTGTGCCAGCAGCCTCCTCCTCACACCCTGCTCCCACCTGCAGCTTCCTGAGCTCATGCCTTGCTTCAGTGATTTTTTTCAAATGCGGCTCATATTAAAAACAAAATTTCCTCCAGTTCATTAAAACACAGACTCTTTTCAGTCATTATAATTTGACTGCTGCTGTCTAGGACCCAAATAACTTGGTGTGAAGCTGCAGCAGAAGCTGTGGAATACACAGGGATCCTTAGTGGTAGCAGCAGGTGGTTTGCTGTTCCCCTCAGGCTTTATCACTTCACTGCTGCATTGCCTTGGATGTTTCAAGTGTGCAGATTGATCTGCTGTGGAAATCCAGTGATTTTTAACTTCCTGAGATACTTTCAAAAGCTTCTGTTTAGCTGTAATTGCTAAATTATTGACCCAAGTGGATGAAAGTAGTCCCAGAAGGTTTGGGTGGTTTTATGTGGTTAATTTTGGGTGGTTTTCCTTGTCGTGTGATTCCCTGCATGGTGTCAGTCCTGAGGGCAGAGTGTGTGGGCCTTTGCTGTGGTGTCACTGTTGGTTCTCAAATCGCTGTCCAGGAATATCGAGGAGATCCTGGCAGCCAGAGGGGAGAAGGTGACACGTGTGGCTGGTGAGGAGGCCCTGGAGCTGCTGCTGGAGAGCTCAGCAGAGCCTGGGCCCCAAGGTCAGCTGGCACAGGGGGATGACGGGGAAGCCCCCCCAGATCCTGGCAGCAAGGGACACACCTGATACGAGGGATTGTGGCCTGTGGGACAGATGTGACACGTGAGATTGTGGCCTGTTGGACAGACCTGCCACATGGGATTTGGGACATTCTGCTTGTGGCAAGAGACTCTTCACCTTCATTCCCTGATTTCAACTGCCTGTTTCTAAAATAAACTCAGGTATTGGGTTTTCTCTCTTGTGTGTCTTTGCCTTGTGTAGTTCTGCCTTTGATGAAGCTGCTATTTTTCCTGGTACTCATTTTGCTGACTTTCAGGCAATTTTCAGTGCCCTGGCAATGTCCCGTGCCTGGCTTTGTTCCCAGCTGAGAAATTCTTTGTGTGTTTGACCTAGCAAGGTGCAGCTGGAGCTGGAGGTGTTAGGGATGCTCAGGTGTGGCAACTGAGGAGAGGGGGCAATTGGTACCACCTGAGGAGATGGGTCCCAGAATCCTAAAGCCAAAATGACCCTGCTGGAGGGTCAGATCACCTGCTCTTAATGCAGTCAGGTGCTGCTTTTATCTGCTCTTTTGACATCTTCCAGAGTTTTGTTTCTGTGCCCCTCATCTCAGGGCAGAAAGTTTTGTATTTTGATCCCACTTGAGCTCCAGCATGGGGGTTTTACAACTCGTTGTTGGTGAGGGGGAGTGTGGGTGTGAAGGCAAAATTAGTAGTTGTGGAGTATGGTGGAGAAGTAGAGGACCTAGAAAGTTGTCTTGGCAGATATTGAGGGGCTTATTAGTGCTACTGCAGTATGTTAAGATCAGTTAGAAATTTAAAAAGAAATAAATGACAGATGTAGGAGTTTGTCAGCATGCAGCTCTTGGGTAGTGGTGGATCAGGCACTGAGATGATCATGTTGTGCTTTGTTAGGGCTTGTTCCCTCTGCGCAGTGGAATAGCTGCTTTCTTAGGGTTTTGAGCTTGCAAACAAAGACTAATTCAGTTTGGAAGAGCCTTCTGGAGGATTCCAGTCCAATCTGCTTGTCAGAGGAGGATATCCAGGATCTTGTGAGTATTTCTATGGTGGAGGTCCCACAACCTCTATGGATCCCCCACATCACTGAGCCACAGAAAGCAGTTAAACCTCTCTCAGCCTTTGGGTCCTGGGCTGAGCAAACCCATTTCTCTCAGCCAGGCATCTCCAGGTGCTCGTGGTGCTTCATCAGCCACGGATTCAGTGAGGGCATTGCAGGCATTCATGAGTTTCCTTCATCTGGAGTGCTCATGACAATTTTATTTGTGTTGCATTTTAAGTGTTGGGTCAGAGCACCAGGAAAGCTGTCATGTTCCTGTGAGTGTGTCAGTGCAGAGTGATGGAACAGGGGCAGGAACTTCATCAGCCAGCTCGTGTGTGCTCAGATCCTGGTGAGATGCAGCTCTCCCTGAAACAGCCAGCTGCTGGAGTGACCCAGGACTGGCAAACAGGATCTTGCATCTCAGAGCACTGCTGTGTTCTCCCCCTGAGTTGGGCTGCAGGCACCTATTAGCACTGCTGGAAAAGTGTTTGTTTTATTACCTTTAATCTGAAAATCAGCATTCTACTTCCATGGTGTTGATGCCTTTGATGGGGTGGAACAAAGCAGCTGTTGCAGGATCTGTGTTGCCTTGGAAACAACTCATTTGCAATCTGTCTTTTTTATACTGTTTTCCTTACCTTTCTTACCTGTTACTAGGTCCTAGCTATAGGAAGGTAATGCCAGTTTTTGCTGTGTTACAGTAAAAAATGTAGCAAAATCTGTGTTGGCTGTTCCTAGATTTTAGCATTTCCTTGTCCCAGTGCCCTCTGTCACCAGGTGCTCTTTGAGGGCAGGATAGAGACAGGTCCCTGTGCCCTGGGGCTGCCTCTGCAGCTCTGAGCATGGAGGGTGGCAGTTCTTGCTGCTGCTCTGAACATTCAGGCCAACATCAGGGGAGGAAATTTGCACATAATACAAAAAGATTTGTTACTAAGAGATTGCAGCTAAAAAACCAAATTTTCTGCTTCCTTTTGAAACTGTTTTTTCTGAAAAATGTGTGTTTGCTCTGGAAAGGGGACACAGGTAAGCACATGGGCTTGCTCTAGCTTAAGGCAGGGAGTGAGGAGAAGCAGCCTTTCTCCTGAGTGCCTTTCTCCAGGCCTGACATCAGCCCTGTCTTCCGACTGCCTCTGGGTGCTTGTGTACAACTGGGGAGGAGAGGGCAGGATCTCGTGTTTCTGCTGGATTTTTAGGGTTCTTCGTGAAGAGGACCTGCCCTGCACTGGGGACAGCCCTGCTCCCAGTAACTCACACTCCACAGCTGCAGCAGCAGTTCACGGGCCGGCAATCCCGCGGCTCTCCAGCGGATGTCAGCATCAGAGAGCTCTTCCCGACGTGGGAACGAGCCTGGCAGCGTGGGGGAGAGGAGGGTTCAGCACAGCAGCCACCGCTGCAGCCTGCTCTGGAGATGCAATGGTAGCCAGTGCCCTCTGCTCACAGGAGCTCAGACAGAGCCTGTGCTCCTCAGGAGGGAGACAGGAGGTGAGACACCATCACTCTCTCCCAGGAATCACCTGCTCCTGGGAATCTGAGCCTCTGCACACCTGAGGGCATGGTTCTGGCCCCAGGTCACACACAGAACTGCTGTGGCCAGGCACCCAGAGGCGTGAGAACACCTGATGAGAACAAGCTGGTGGCTCTTTATTAATCTTTGACTACAGCTGTGACTTGGCTTTATCCTCACAGGGCTCAGGATCCAAACTGCTCCTCCCAGGCCACCTTCCAGCCCAGTCCAATGGCCTGCTGCTGCTTTGTGTCTACTCCAAGGGTCGGTGCCAGGGCTGTGCCCAGCACTCCCTGCCCTTGTCCCCTGGCTCTGGGGAACAACCCAGCTTTGGGCCAGGCGCCGGGGCGGCACCGAGACCAGGCAGGGTCTCAAAGGAACAGCTCAGCCTCTCCCCAGCCTTTTCTCAGCCATGCAGGGCTGCTCTGTCTGCCCTGTCGTCCTGGAAACTTCTGGGCAGGGAATTCTCAGGGCTTTGTGCCTTCCCTCCACAGCCACATCCATGCTGGCAGGCAGGCAGAGCTGGGATGGTGGTGGCTGCCAAGAGCCCTGTGTGCTCATAGTGTAAAGCAATGTGGAGGTGGGTGCATAATGCTTTTCTTAGCACATGTGGTGGTGTCTGTTATCAGAGACCCCCATTCACCCCCATCCCTATTCCAAAGAGCCAGGATTAGTCCTGATGTCAGCCAGGAAATAATGGAAATGAGTATTTGCACTGAAGCTTAGACACAAATATTTATTAAGCACAATTCCCCCCACCCCTTCTCCTTGAGCTGTATTCATTTCTAATATATTAATCCATTTGGCAGATTATTTTTTAGAAAAAAAAACAAGTACCTATGGGTTGGAAATTCCCATTAAAAGGACATTAGCAAATGCACATGTAAAAAATAAATAAGCTCATACATTCAAGTATATGGCAAATAATACCTCAATAATACCTCTGAAAGCTTAATGGTCAGGTTCCAGTTCACCACCTGGCTGAGAGCTGCACAGGCCTGAGCGTGCAGCTGGTCAGGTCATCGTCATCCATGTTTTTCTCTTTTACAAATGCCAGCTTGGCTGGTAGGGAGGGGATGGGCAGCTCCTCCTGTCCCCTCTCCAGAGCTCTGCCCAGCCCCACGAGGGAGGCCCAGCCTCGGCCAAGGAGCAGGTGAGCACTCCCAGGTAGCAGGTAAACTGCAGCTACCACTCCACATGGTCAGTGCAGGCAGGGTAAATGCCCCATGAGCAGCATCACTGGTCTAAAAATACCTCCCTGCTGGCTGGGAATGTTTCCATCAGACACATTTCGAATCCAAAGTGCTGGTTTATTCTCTGCAGGAACAGCCGCTTCGGCACTGGAGTGGCTGAAAGTCCAGCGTAGTCTCTGGTCAAGCAAAGGAAAAATACTGCACCTCCTCAAGTCAGGTCCCTGCTCCCCTCCTCCAGCTTTTCCAGCTGGTCCAAAAGGGGAAGGAATGACAGTAACTGTGAGTTCCCAGCCAGCCCCCCAGGCTGGGGCTCTCTTGAGGCTCCAGTGGCTGGGGGGAGATGGGCAGGACCCGAGCGCCTCACTGGGAGCAGCTCTGTGCTGGTTTAGGGAGAAACAAGAGGAGGGAAGGACGACTGGCCCGAGCTGCTGTTGGACACAGAAGGAAGGAGGGATGAGCCACGGGCAGAAAGCTTTGCTGGCTGTTGAAGCAGGGCTCTGTCACACACAGTTTCTGTCTTGGACACCCTCACATCGGCTCAGTGGCACCAGGAGCTGTCCCTGTTTGCCGTGGGCTGAACACTTAGGCAGAGACCTCTTTCCTCCTCCCCCCCTGCCCAGGAACAGCCCCTGCCATGGGGCTGCAGAGCGCTCCAGAGGTAACAAATCCCACTAAAGCTCAGGGTCAGAAAGGCTTTTCCCCTGCTCAGGAGGTCCTGCAGGGCTGCAGCTGGAAGCAGAGAATGTCCAGGGCTCTCCAGAGAGTCCTCAGCAAACCTAAAATACACTCAGGTGTGTGGGACCATAATGCTGCTGGGGTGGATAAGGTTTAAAGGACTTGGGCTCTTTTTCTCCTGTAGAAGGAAGAAAGCTGAACGAGATGTTCCAGAGAAGGATCCAGAGCCATTTACGTCAGGGAAGACAGGAGGACTTCAAAATGGAAAAGGTGTTCTTCCCTTTCCCTGTTTAAATAAAAGTGTTGTGGAAATAAATCAAGGATGGAGTTAGCTACTCCTGTGGGTTCTTCCAAGTTCCTGGGGTTTTAGGTAATCAGCAAGGGGCTGCTAAAGTCTTCCAGGTGCTGTGCCCAGTGTTCCAGTGGCCGAGTGTCCTAAAAAACCTCCTATTTAAAAACTCTTCCCCATCCATTGGGCTCTCCTGTAGGAACACGATGGAGGTGCAGCTCTTGGGACAAGACTGGGAGCACAGGAGCACTCAGGCTTGAAACCACCTACTCTGTTCTTCCTTTTTAAAAAACAAAATAAAGCTGAAACAACCCCCCCAGACCAAAGCCCAGTTCTTAGCTGGAACCAGGCCTCTGCTGCTCCTCCTCGGCCTCCTCCTGGGCTGAGGCCAAATCCACACGCTGCTCGTCCATGCGTTTGGCCTGGACACGCTGGATGAGGCTGAAGAAATCTTCATCGGGCATGGTGGGGCCACGGGGGATGGAGTCTGGGGGGGCACAGCGCTGGTCATCGATCCTGGAGGACTGCGGGGAGAGAGGGGCGTTAGCATCAGCGCGGGGCAGGGAGGAAGGGGCTGGAGCAGAGGTGGCAGAGCTCCCCCAGCCCCGTGCCTGTACCTGACACTTCATCAGCATGTTGAAGAACTCGTCCCCGGGCTCCTGGGCGTCCCCCTCCACCCGCAGGTGGCCCAGGTTGTTGTGGGTTATCCGCAGGCCGGGCAGGTTGCCCACGTTGGCACGTTGGTCATCCAGGCGCCTGCTCTGGGAGCTGGCGATGAGGTCGAAGAACTCCTCTGTCTGTGGAGATGCCATCAGGGCGGACTGTGCTGGGGGAGAGGAGCACACAGCAGGGTCACCGCTCTGCCTGCCCTGCAGAGCCCAAATCCCCCTCCCCAAACTCCTCTCCAACCCACACAAAACCAGCAGGCAGCAGCGGGGGAATCAGATGCCTTGATAAAGCAGAACCTCACACACCCACCTTGCATGGCTGGGTCCCTTGCAGTGCTCCCTGTCTGTGCTTGGCCAGCTCCTGGAGGCCACCAGAGGTTCCACCTCAGCCCAGGAGATCCAGTGCCCCCGGGCTGAACCACTGCCTGCATACGATCTCTGCTGTTTCCAGCACTGCCACTTCCACTCTGGCTTCCACCTGCACCAAGTGGCACAGGCAGAGCTGGGCAGTCACAGGTGAGCACAGAGTTCCTGGTGGCCCCTGTGGCTGTGACAGGCACCCACACAGTCCCAACAGCTGGGAATAACTGCAGACAGGCCATTAGCAAAGGCCAGGCCTGGCTAAGCCTCTCACCTGGCAGCACCTTCCCAGGCCCCCCAGAAATCCGGGCTGCTTGCTCAAGGAGAGGCACTGCCGAGGTGAGTCCGGGTGTCACGGGCTGCAGGACCTGTGTCAGCACCAGCAGAACACTCCTGGGCTCTGCTGAGCCCACGGAGCAGAGCCTGGGCTGTGCTGGTGCTGGGGGTCCCAGTCCAGAACCAGTACATGTCATCTATCCACCACTGACCCTTTGGAAACGCCTCTGGGCGGCGCTCCCTGGAAAGAGCCTGTTGGCTCCTGCAGCTGCTGGGTAGGGAGAGGCTCCCAAACAACAGACACTGCACTCAGGGACTAGCAAAGGAAAACTGAGAAATCCAGCCCAGGTGGTGTTACTTTCCCTGAGCACAAAGCACTGGAGCAGAGCCTGCTCTGAGCCTCCTGACACAAGTCCTTAGAGCCCCAGCTCATGGAGCTGCAGAAACACAAGAAAATCTCAGTGCTGACGCAGGGATGAGTTTCCTCCCCTTCAGCTCACAAAGAATCCTCAAAAATAACATGTCCAAAAGGCTCAGAGCCCAAATGAGCTGAACAGAATGTGGGGCTGCTCGTGCATTCTTTATAAAGCTCCACATTTTTAACCCCATCTCCTAAATTACACAGCTGTTACAGCCAAATGCACTTGTGTGTCAGAAACGCATCTCTCGACAAAGCGATGCTCATTTCCACCTTATTTTTAGATGATAAATATCCTCTCACCTCACAGCCAACCTGCCTTCCTACAACAGCCTGCCCTTCTCTGCTTCAGCCCCTGCCCTGGCACATGCTCCTTGTGCTGTGGCTCTGGGAGCAGTGTCAGGGGGCTCCTTTCCCATTTGCACTTTGTATTTATTTGGAAACTGATGATGAACAAATCCATCAGGCTAAATAACTGGTTTGAGCCCTTTGTGCTGGTGATTAAGCGTGTGAGGGTGATCTGTGCATTTTAGAGCTTCTCCCCAGCTTGGGTTAAACAAAGGCCCTGAACACTGAAAAAGCCACGAAACCCAAGTGCAAACACAGCCCTGCCTTTCCTGCCCCTATTTGTCAGGCGCCTTCCTCAATTTATCCCTGTCCTTCCTAGGGCTGAGCTGTTTGCCTGAGCAGCTTCCCACTGTTTATCCATCCTTCTGGCTCCTCTGTCCTCACACAGCACCTATCACCACCGCATCCAAGGACAGTACAAAATCCAGAAGTTTTTCCTCCATGGCAACGCTATTACAAAAACTGGCAATATTTTAACTTGCCTGAGAAAACCTGACCTGGTCCCTGCATGTCTCAGACCCCAGGTTCTCACAAAGCTCCCTCAGCAATGACCATCATCATCTTCCTCCTGGAGGTACTGGAAGTGGCACAAGTCCTTGTGCCAACCTCCTTGTTTAGAATCCAAGACCTAAAGACCCACACTGAAAAAATCCAAGCGTATTCTGCATTTCTCTCGCTAATTTACTCCCCAAACCTTAGCTCACATTCTCCAGCCTTTCCCTCGGCAACCATTTACATAAGAATGTTTTTTCCTTCCTTAAATAATGACGGAGATTGCCAAGGAACTGCTGAAGTTCAGAGAGCTGAGGCTCAGGGAAAACATCACGGGATGCACGGCAAACCACAACAGCTGGGCACGCCGCGGGAGCAGCGTCACTCCCCCGGGAACGGGGACTCGGGAACGCATCGGTGCTCACAGATCCGCTCTCCCAGGGCAGGGACCCGCGTGGCAGCTGCCTCCGCAGCCTCGGCTGGGCACTCCTCCAACGGGCAGCGCTGATCATCCATCCGGTTGCTCTGGAACTTGCTCAACAGGTCAAAGAAGCATTCCTCGTCCGAAGGGGTCCGGTTGATTTTCTGGGAAGGGAGAGGAGAGAGTCACAACATCCCTAACGAGTCCCTGAGTCCGATTGTTCCGTCTGGTGCAGCCTCGGGAACAGCCGTGCCCTCTCCTGGTCTGTTCAGGGGCTGGCCCCTGGCTGTGCCCTGGCTGTGCCAAGCCCCACACTCTGGAGCCTGCTGGGGTCTCTGCTCCTTGGTCCCTCTGATCCCAGAGGCTCCGGGCACTGCCACAGCCCAAACCCACGCACGGAGGAGCCTCGTGCAGCCGCTGCCACTGCAGAGCAGCCAGAGGAACCTGGCGGCTGAATGGGAAAGAGGGAAAAGGAGACAGCATTCAGCCTGGCGCTGCTCCGAGGAGAGCTTCTGGGCTGGAACGGGCTGGGCTCAGAGCAGCATGAGGGGAACCATGCAGCCACCCTGAAGTGCTGCTCTGTGCCCAGCCAGGGCTCAGCCCAAGCTCAGGGTTTGCTTTTTCCACCAGCTAAATCCAACCTTTCCAGGCCACTGCCTCTCACACCCCAACGCTTCCCCTCGGTGCCAGTCTCCTCAGCACAGCACTTGTAGCAGTCACCCAGCTGAAAATGCCACAAAATTACAGATTTTCAGGACAACAGTTCTTGCACAAGAGCCCCAAATGAGCACCTTGCACTAGACAGGGATATATTTAAGTTGTGCTGCAGGAGGCTCGCGTTGGAGGCAGCCTCTCTGAGCCACTTCCAGCAGGGAGAGGGGCTGTGTGTCCTGATCTGGAGCAGACAGAGCAGCAGGAAGCACAGATCCTTCCAAGGAGTCACTTGGAATGGGAGATAAAATTAGCCAGTAATAAGAAGGGCATCTGCCAGGCTTGGGGATATTCCCTACACACTGAGCTGGTCTCACCAGTTGCTGGGAAAAAAGCCACAACAGAAAGCAACCTCTTAGAGCTGGGTCTATCTGAGCTATTCTCTAGCCAGAGGCCAGTCTGGAAGGGGCACTGGGTCCCTCTTGAGGGGCTGCACATTCCTCTAGAGAGATGGAGAGGGCACAGCCAGACTTTCCAGCAGAGCAAGGGATTCCCTTGGCTGCTGGTGAAGCAAAGTCCCTCTCCCAGCTCTGCTGGTGGCCACTCTGGGCAGCCTGGGAGCCCTCCCAGTCCCACCACACACGGCGCCACTCCCAGCAGAGCTCTTCCCCACGGCAGGGACAGGCAAAGCCTTCGTGGGAGCTCTGCAGTGGGGAGAGACTTGTGCCGACAGGGTTAAAGCCACAAGTTGGATTGGGTAGATGAAGGAAAACAATTTTCCTGTATGCTAAGCGAAGCAGATGAGATGCACTCAGCTTCTATTTAGGGCAGCGTCAAAATTAGCAGCGGGCCAGAGAGGAACATTGGCAATGTGGGAGCTGATCAGGGAGGGGAAAAACCCCTCTCACCTGCCTGCCACGTGCTGATCCACTCATGGAGCCACAGCTCCAGTGGACCCTCTGAACCACCAACAGTTGCACCTTGGTAATCAAAGATGGCTTGGACTTGTGAACTACATCTCTCACAGCTCTGCTGTGTTGGGTTGTGTGACCCAAATTTCAGGGCAGAGGAGGAAACATTCTGTGTGAGGTTCATTCACACGGAGCCTCCCTCCCGCTGTTCCACGACTGCACGGAGTAAATCGGAGCAGTCCTGGATCCAGGGGGGAGCCCCAGCTTGCAGGAGCAGCCTGGCAGTGCATGCCAGAGCCCCCAGCCCAGAGCTACCCCTCCACAGAGGCCAGATCCCCCCACAGCACGTCTTGCAGAGACCCTGCAGTTTGGGGTGTCAGGATCCTGCTCCCAATGCACCGGGCAGAGAAAAGGATGCTCTGAATCAGTAGGAAGAGCAGCCAGAGCATGGAGGTGTGGGATGGGGCTGGCTGCGTGCCTGGGTACCTGCCAGTGGCAGCCGAGGGGCAGGAGGTCAGTGCCCATGGGCCATGTTAGGGCTGACAGGGCTGTGCCAGCCCGGGATGGCCCCAGGGCAGCACCTGCAGGCACCAGGCTCCCTCCAGCCAAACCCTGCCCCAGGCCTGAACCTCTCTAATTAAAATGCCCAAATATGACAGAGCCCTCGGCTCCTTCCCTGCCAGGCTGCTCCCAGCCCCGAGGGCAGATGGAGGGAGGTGTGATCACACCCTGGGGCTCCCCATCTGCTCCCGAGCCGTGCTGGCCCGGGGCTTGGCACAGCCAGGGTCAGGAGGCTCCCGGGAGCCAGGGCATCCCCTCATGGGGCTGAGCAACAGCCCTGCCACAGCACAGACACACAGCCACATTCCCAAACAGCTCCTGGGCACCAGCTTCGGTGTCCAGCCCCAAAACCACTGCTCACCTCATGGCCAGTGTCCCTGTCTGGCCTCAGGCTCCATCCTCTGCCTCCAGCACTGCAACTGCCCAAATTCTGCCAACTGTCACCTTCCTGTGGCAGCCAGACACTGTCACAAGGAGTAAAATCAACCTCATCTGCACAGGGCAGAGGGACCCGGCGGCTGCTGGCACTGTAGAGATCACCCCGGGGCAGATTTGGCTGCAAACAGACTTGTCCTTGGCATGGGCACAGAGACACTCCCACCTCTGCCCACACAGGGACAAGGACAAGTGTGGAGCCTCTGCTCCTGCTCCCTGACCTCGGGCAGGACAGGGATGGCACCATCCCACTCAAGGGGGTCAGAGCTTTGTTCACATTTTCTGACAGTGGCGGGGAGCAGGACTCCCTCTCCTCGCATAGGCCACTGGAAGGCATCCAGGCTTTTGCACACATTCCCTTGCTGCTGGAGGAACAGGCTGTTTAACCTGCCTGGGTGGGTTCAGGATGTGTAAAACCGCAGCTGAGGTGTTGGAAAGACAGCAAAAAGCAGCTGCAGAGAGTGACAGGCACCTGCTCTGCCACTGTCCCCTCTCCCTGCAGGCTGGGACCACCAGCTCCAAGCCAAGGTCATCGCACCCCACGGAGAAGCACAAATCCACCCATTTTCCTCTCAGATAAACTCTCACACCAAATAAAGCCTGTCAAAGTCTTGGGCTGAGAAGGTCCTGGGCTGCCCAGCTCTGCCCCAGAGGTGCAGGACATGGAGCAGCATCTCCTGTGGAAATCCCTCAGTCTGAGCACTCCAGATGTGCTGGTGAGGCCAAGGCTGGAGCAATCCCAGGCAAGGCAAAACAAAGCCAGAACTGAGTCCTGTGCCTCACCCCCCTTGGCCATTTTCACTCAGGTTCAGGAAAGCCATTAAGCAAAGGCAGAAAGCCTCACTGCAAGAAGTAAACCACCTCCCAGCTCCCAACACCTGAAGCCACAGCCCACAAAGGCCCTGCAGGGTTTCCACCTCAGACCCGCTGCCCACCCAGACCCTGCAGAGAACCTTCCTCAGACACGTTCCTGGGATCAGCACCCTGTTCCAATCTCTCTGTGGCACCCGAGCAACCCAGACCCCCAGCCAGCCCCAGCTGTGCCCCCCACTACACCAACATCTGCTGCCAGAGATCCCTCAGCCCAACGCTCTGGTGGCAGCTTCTCCCACAGCTTCCTGCTGCCCCACAGCAGCTCGGGATGCAGCTCTTCCCACAGCGCTGCTCAGCCCCACCAAAGCCTGTCAGATCTGCTCTGGGACACCGCCCCAGAGGTCCCCAAGCACCACAGCAGGTATTTCTGTGCTGGCCAAACCATGGCACATCCCTCAGTGATTCCACAGTCACTCAAACATCGGTGGAATGTCCCCTTCGAAGGGAGCTTCGCCCACCAAACCAAACCACAGACACCCAAGAGGCACCCAAAGGGTCAAACCTTGTCCCTCTGTCAGACCAGTTTCTCTCACAGCTGGTGTCCCCAGGACACTGACCTGCCTTTGGCTCCCCTTCTCTCATCCAGGCTCAGCTCCTTGCAGACCTGACCCAATGCAGGATGGAGCTCCCAGGCTCAAGGGCTGCTCACTCCGGCTTTGTCCAGCCCTCCTAGGGCCAGCTGGGACCTGCAGGAAGGAGCCGGGGGTGGATGGACCCTGGTGGGTCTGGGACAGCAGATCCAGCTCAGGAGCTGCTGCCTGAAGGTGTCTGGTGAGTGCCCAGGTCAGGGACGAGCGAGGAGGGCGGCGGGTTCAGCAGCTGTCACTGTCACCCCCTCAGAGCGCGCTGCCTCGGCGTTTAAACGTTTCCACCTTATTTCAGGAAGCACACGACCTGGAGATGAAGCGACCTGACCACGTCCCAGAGTAACAGAGCTGGGACAGGACCCAGCAATCAGTCCCCAGGACCAAGCAGTCCCCTGTGGACAGTCCTTGGAAATCTGTGCCCTTGCCCAAGCAAGCGCTTACCTGCCCCAGGCTCGGTCCATTCCCACACACCTCTGCCCATGTGTCCTGCCCTATCTGCCTCTCCCCTGTGAACCATCCATGTCACTGCTCCTTACCTCCGCTCTTCTCAATGCTGCCGACCTCAAAATCTCCAGGCAGGAGCAGGGCTGGTGCTGCTGGTGACCACCAGTGCCGGGAGCCCCTCATCCAGGGCTGTCTGCCAGTTCCCTGCACGCAGCTTTTCTTTACCCTGCACCCTCCCACACCTCGCCCCGGAGAACTCACCGTGGGGGCTGCACCTCTGGCACGGCCACAACCTCAAAACCCAAAAACATCAGGCACTGAACTTCCCCACCTCACCTGGAGAAAGGCACCGAGGGGGAGGTTTGCAGAGAGGCAAGCGGGGGCTGGAGGAGAGGAGTGGAAGGAAATCCCTGCCTGAAATCCACAGCCTGTTTTACCAGGAGCTGAAATGCCTGGAGAATCGTCCCTGTGCTCCGGCGTGGGGCTGTCCCTGTCCCCAGCCAGCAGCTCTTCGGCTGGAGTCCCCACTCCTCCCAGCTTCGGAGGCAGCAGTGCTGTAAAACTCGCCCGCTCCTTGCTCCGGACAGCGCTTCCCTCTCCGTGCCAATCCCTGGGCGCGGGGCAGGGCTGGTGACAGACACCCCGTGTCCCCCCCCGAGCACGGCCGGGCTCAGGGACCCTGTGTGACACACAGCACACCCGGAGCAGCCCGAGCACCGCTGCAGCAACATTAATAACCCAAAGTTCACACCGGAGCCACCTGAAAACTTTAAACCCCCGAGCACACAGGCACATCCCGGCCTGAGTGAATCCTCCGCGTCCACCTCCTCCCGCTCCTCCCATTTCAGAGGGAGGAAGAAGGACACACGAACAAGCCCCGGGTTCCCTCACTGACCTCGCACCGGCTCTCCGCGGCTCCGCTCCGCTCTCACATGGCCGCGGGCAGGAGCGCTGCCGCCGCTGGATGCTCCGGCCCCGCGGCTCTCCCGGCCGCGCCGAGCGCGGTTTGTGCCGGGCGGGATTTGTGCGGAGCGATGTGAACAACGTCGCCGGCTCCAGTGACCCGCTGGGTGCGAGCCGAGGCTTAAAGCGACAGCCCCGCTGCCACCTCCTCCCGGAGCCGCTCCGTGCCCTGGCACGATGGGGGGGCTCCAGGGAACGCTCCTCTCTCTCTCCCTCACCTCCCTGCCACGATCCTCCCGTTATTAGATGATGCTCTTAAACACACAGTGCAGCTACGTGAATATTTAGCTTCCCTTCCACCTCCTCACCTCCCACCCGCCACACTCACTTTACCTTAAAAATAGATTGGGATCGATTCTCCCAAACTACAGCTGCAAACACGCTCGGCTCCGCAGGCACAGGCACCACGGTGCACACACACTCTGATCGTTTGGATTTAAAGCACCAAAATACTGAAGGACTATTTTTAGCTCCTGATAGTCCTCCTGCTCCTCGTATTATTAGATATGTGTGGTTTTTTTGTCTTATTGCAAGAGCCTAGGCTGCTCAGCCATAAGCATCTCTTGATTTAAATGTAACACTGCTCGACAGAGGGAAATTTCTAATTGCAACAGGGTTTTAAACAGGGAAAGATGGAAATGCCACGCAGCAGCCAAAGAGCTGTTCCTACCTCACGTTTGTGAAATAGGAATTACTGACAGTGAAATGGGGCACTGGGAAGAGAAGCACTTTTCCAAGGGGGCAAAATGGGGACAGAGCCCCACTGGCACTCTCAGCTCTCTGTCCACACTTGTCCTTCATTCTCATTTTTCACTGCAAAAGTAGGAGATCGCTTTAACCTGAACAAAAACTGCAGCTTTGGGGAACTGCCCATGCTGTTCCACACCAGTAAATTCATTTCCAGGAGTCACACAGTAATTTCCAGAGAAAGATGGAAACTGTTTGGGACCTGAGATCAGGACTCCTGGCTGGTACCTGGCCCTGCCAGGAAGAGAAGGCTTGAGGGAGGGCAGGGCACAGCCACAGCTCCTGGGAGCTCAGTGCTGCTGCTGCAGCCCCATTCCCACTGGGGCTGAGATCAGGGATCCATGGACAGAGAGGGGACACAGGGGAATGAACCAGGACAGAGACCCTGCCCCTGATCTGGAGAGCTGAGCCACCTTCGGAGAGCTCTGAAAGGGGAATCTGCAGCTGGTACAGGGGGAAATGCAGAGAAGGGTTAACAGAGGGGGAGAGCCCACACACAGGAGGTCGGTGCTTGGAACAACACGAGGAAATGACATTTTCCCTCTGAGTTTAGGATGCAGCAAAGAATAACGAGCGAGACATCTGTGATCTGCAGAGACAGCACCTACAGCGTCAGGCTGGAGCTCAGGGAGCTGAGCGTGCCCTGGGCACACGTGTGCCCTGCACTGTGCTGTGCCCAGCCCCTGGCACAGCCCATCCACACCCTGCCCAGGCCCAGGACGTGCACACGCTTCCCTTGGAGCATGAAATTATCACCCTCACTTGGACTGTTTTCAAAGATTTTTTTTCCCTTTAAACAACTCGCCCACTCATCCCTATAAACGCCGGTGCTAAAAGCTGGTTCTGTTGTTAAGATTTCAAATAACTCGGGTTTTATTGTTCCAAACAAAATCAAAATAACTCACCCACGCTCCCTCCTTCCGAAACACAGTGAGTGCTGACCTGTTGGGACCGTGCCCTGCTGCCACACACGGCTCCAGCACAGGGCTGTGCCTCACAGCAGGTGACAATATCATTTCTGATTGCATTTGCAGGGAGCCCCGGGGGTGTCTGGCTGAAGTGTTACTGACACCTCTGCTGCTTGCAGGGCTGATCTGACTGTCTGGAAGCCACTGCCACCGTGACCAGATTGAGCCACTTTGTGCCACAACCATATTAACACAGGATTTACACTCTTTCCCCAGCTACACAACAACCTGTCCTGAAATCACAGGTCAGTCCAGCCCTCACTGCTGAGACCAGTGGGAATTACTCCAGGTTTCTCTTCCGTGTATTCAAACAATCCTCTGCAGTTAATGTAGCAACTTTTCCACATGGATTTTGACAGCATTTACCATGCCAGGCTGGGTTTTCCTGGCACTATTTAACAGAAACACACATGCTGGATTTAGCACCTGAGCTTGTTTTACTACCCAAGGACACAAGGCAGAAGCACTCTCACTCCAGGGCAGGCTCTGGAGAAGATGAGTGGCTACAGAGGTCAGTCTGAGCCATCAAAAACCCTTAAACACCAAAAAAGGAGTGAACCTGAGCTACTGCTTGGAACAACTCAGACTGGAGGTGGATAACAACCAGCAGTAAGTTTTTGGGGTGTAGCTCTCACCCAGGGCTGTGGTACCTGGCTGTGCACACCAACACACACCCAAGCAGGGTTTGGGCTGTAACTCCCTGCAGTGACTGACTCTGCTCTTGTAGAGGGCTGGAACCAGGACCAAGCTCAGCCGTGCAGTCTCAGCTGAGCAGCACTAATTTGCTAAACTGAAATAACTCTGCTGCTTGAAAGGGTATAACCCATATTCCTGATTAATTAGCACAAGGTTAATATATAGAGCACTTTCTCCACCCACCTCCCCACTCCGAGCCCCACGGAGCAGGGCAGGTGAGCTCCTCTTGTGATGGAGACAATCCAGTGCCCCAGCTGCAGAGATGCCCTGCCCTCCCCATCCCCTGCACTCCCTGCACCTCACATTGGAACCTCCTGACAGTTTGCTTTGAAAAGGCTTTGCAAAAAAAGCCTGCTCATCTCTGGATTGCCAAAATTCTGCTGCTTTCCTGAATCAGACTTTTATTTAGACACCTACTTGCTCTGAGCACAGCGAGGTTTTAAGAAGGAGCTGAGCAGATGCAGCACCTTCCTCAGGGGTGGTGGGGATGGGGGAAGTTGGTCGTGGAGCTGTGCACACCCATAACACATCCAGCCTTGCACATAAACACCCCTGCTCAGCACACACCCAGATCTTAATTATTATTTACTCACACCCCAGAAATGCCTGAAGGCCGCGTTGGAGATCAAGGCTGTGTTGTGCAAGGCACCCCACAAAACACGAAATCCTGGCCTTGCTGGGGCAGGGAGGGCTCCTGGGGCTGGTACCTGTGGCTTTGCCACTGTAGCCATGGTCTGACCTGCTCAGGAGAGTTGAAACAGGCAAGACAAAAATCACATGCAGAGGCAGAGCAGCTTCTCCTATCAGCCAAAAGCATCTCCTGCTCTGGTACCTGCTGCTGCAAAGAGCAGGATGGAACTACACCCTGTCTGGGGTTTGCTCCACATGACAGTGCCCAGAGAACACTGGGATTCACGTGGCTTTAGATACAGGCAAAAAATCCTCCTGGGACTTTCCTGCAGTCCCAGGGGAGCAGCGCCTGGCTCTGCTGGCTCTCCAGACAGGGCTGCATGGACTGCACCTCAATGAGCACTGCAGGGAGCTGGAACCTCCCCCGTGGCACAAACAGCACGACCCAGGCTGGAAAAGTTGGATCTTGAAAAAGATGGTTTGGGGCCCTGCTCTAAGTGCACATCTCCCCAGGGAGCCTCTCCAGGCAGCCCTGCACTCGGGGCACCTCACTGGGCTCAGCTCTGCCAGGGCTTCGGGGCCACTCGGGGAATGGGAAGGAGCCAGGGGCTCTGAAAAACCATTATTTGGGCTTTTTGAGATTAATTGGTGTTAACTGCCTAGGGAGGCTTAAAAATAGCACAGCTAATGGGAAATGTGGATGCTGAAGGTGAGGTGTGAGCAGAGGCCACGTTAACCTGACACAGGCTGTGCCCAGCCTGCAGCCAGTGCCCAAACCAGGGACAGCTTCTGTCCAGCTGTCCAGGCACACCTTCTGTCCAGCTGGGAATTGCTGCCTGCACCTCTAATTCTGCACCCCCCCAGCTGCCTTCACACTCATCTGGGGACAGGGGGAACGTTCCTGCTGCCACGGCTGGCTTTATCAGGAGAGCTCCAAGAACAGCCCTCAAACCTTCCTGTGGCTGATGGCCTCCCATCCTTCTCCTGCAGCCATGGAGGAGCCTCAGCCAGCTCCCAGGCAGCCTCAGATTCCTGCACCCTGCCTAAGCAGAGCTCAGAGAGACCCCAAAGCCTCTGCTCGCCCCAAGGGCACCCGAAATCCAGAGGAGAGGATGGCACTGATGGGACAGTGTCTACCCTAAAGCAGTGATCTGTGGAACAACCTGTCCCCTGAGGAGGTCACTGCCTGTCACTGCCTGCTTGAGCCCTCCTCCCTGAGCACAAACTCCAGGGCTGGAGCTGCCTGGTGCCAGGGAAGGCAGCAGGGTGGCCTCGGGGCAGGATGCCCCAGTGGCTGCTCTCTGGGGGTGACATGGCCTCCCCAAAACTGGGCAGGAACACACAAAACCCAAACCTGCCCCAAGGCTGTGCTGTGTTTGTGTCCTCTGGGGCAGCCTGCAGCTCTGCCCAGCAGCTGCAAACAGCCACAATCAAAGATAAGGCTCAGACAGCACTGGGCTGGTTATACAGCTCTGTCCTTCAGTGAAACCCTAAAACATGACAGCAGCATGCATTTCCTCGTTTCAATATCATTTACATAAAGAGAACTGCAGTTACTGGTACAGAAGGGATTCTTTAGGTAGCCCCAGCAAGCACAGCCAGACCACGATCCCCTCCCAGCACAGGGACCTGCTGGATCCACCCGTGCCAGATGCCACCAGCCACAGCTGGAGCTCAGGGATGGCTGTGCAAGAAAATCAAACACAGCCCTGAGTCACCAGAGGCCCCTTTGTCATCTGGTGTCACCCCAGCTCCAGGGATTTAAGCCCAGTTAGGCTGATTTACATCCAAAGAGAACCTGGGCTATGATATTTCTTAAGCTCTTCTGCCATGTGAAGTTTAATAAATGCCAGAGGCCAGAACTGTGAAGGTACAAGGTGCCCCAGGCACAGCAGAGACCCATGGAAGGAATGAAAAGTTCCAGATTTTGAGAGGAATCAAACATTGGGAGGTTTATCGCTCTGTGTTTGGCTTCAATTCATCCTTTTTTTCAGTGCTGTTCCCTTTAAAGTGACAGTTTCTAGGAAATGGTGAGTGTAACATCTCTTTTACTGTCTCATCCCACTTGATGGCTGACAGTTTGCCGGGAGAAAAGGTTGTGCAAGGAGGAAAGCAGACCTCAATTATGGTTTCAAAGTGCCAATAACTGCAAACTCGGTTACAGTGAGTCAAGGGGAAAAGAATGGATTTGGGGAGCTTGGTTTGTCACCTACAGCCTGGCTCACTGACCTTCAGACCTCCCACACGAGTCTGCTGGGTGGCCTCGGACGACCAGCTCAGTTTTTACCTCCTTCCTAGAGCAGATTCCTCTGGTTTTTTTCTCACAGTTTCTAGCTCCAGAGCTGGCCTCCACATGTAGCCAGTTAAGGATGGAATATGAAGTCCCTGATCCTCAACCTGAAGGATCAGAGAAACATCCAGAGCCTGGGTGTCCTTGGTGTCACATCCCTGCAGATGCCAGGGCTTGGACTCCCTCCTGCACGTGGCCCAGCCCGTGGGCTCCCTGCCCTGTGTGTGGCTGATGCACAGGCACAGGCTTGTACAAACCCTGGCTCCCCTCTCCCTTCCATACAGCTCAGCTTTGATCCACAGCCTGGCCTCAGCCTGGGAGGGGGGGGAAACCAGGGAAAACACAGAAAGAGGGTGTGCAAGCAACAGAAATATCCCAAAGACAGGGAGAGCAGGGACACTGATCCCTGCAGCCCATACAGACACTGCCCTGCCAACACCAGCCCTGTGCCAGGGAGCACAGGGAAGTTCCCTGCCCCTCAGGAAGGGTCATTCCCAGGTTCAATCCCTTGGATCTGCCCCTCAGGAAGGGTCATTCCCAAATTCAATCCCTTGGATCTGCCCCTCAGGAAGGGTCATTCCCAAGTTCAACCCCTTGGATCTGTCCCTCAGGAAGGGTCATTCCCAAGTTCAACCCCTTGGATCTGCCCCTCAGGAAGGGTCATTCCCAAGTTCAATCCCCTGGATCTGCCCCTCAGGAAGGGTCATTCCCAAGTTCAATCCCCCAGGCATGACACTCGCCTGCAGCAGAGCCAGCTCTGCTCTGCCTCCCTCTCTCTCACACAGGCTCATTGGATAATTACAGAGAAAACCAAGGCAAATCCCAATTTTAATGCCATTATAAAACAGAGAGGGGGAATTCATTACCTGGCAGCTGTTCATATTCAGGGAAGAAACTGATAATTTGCCTCTGAGGCAACGAAGGCAGCAGAGGCAGCACAAGCCAGAAAACGCTGCTGCCTCCCCCCACCCTCTCCTTCTTGCAGAGGTTTTCCATCCCCACATTTATTTCCCAGCCTCTCATGACCAAAGTCCCAGTGAAGAATTACTGTCAGGGCTCTTGGCTCTGCTGCACCCCCAGATTTGGGAGAGAAGTTCTTACACCTCTCCTGGCTTGTGCAGCACCTGTGCAAGGAGCCCACCTGAGCCAGAGAACAAGAGATGAGAAGGACCCTGCAGCTTAACAAAGAGACTCAGAGAGAAAGACAGGTCAGACAATTTAAGATGACTCTGGGGAGACGTCCCTGACTGCTTCTCCCACAGCCCAAATCCCTGAAGAGCCTCCCCATACCTGTCAGGCTGGAGCTCTCCAGGTTTTCCTGCACATCCTGCCTCCAGCTAGGAAACAGCAGAGCCTCCCTGCCCCGAGCACTCTGGAAGGTCCCAGCAGCTGAACAGGAAGATAAAGCACTCCGAGAACAAGCCACGGCTCCGTGTTTACCTGCTCACTTCCAAGAGGACTGACACCACCACAGCAGCCTCCAGGTGTCATAGGAACAGCCTTAAATTTAGCAGCAGCTGCCTTTCCTCTGTCCCTGGCTCTGGCTTCTCCCTTCCTCTCCACTCCCTGGCTCCCAGAGCACGTTTACACCAGAAAGTCTGACCAGCACTAATGGCATAATTACACCCCTGCAGCTGAGAAACGTGGAGGCTGTGGGATGAGGGAGGGTGTGATTTGCACTGCCCTGTGTTGTGGGATTCACACACAGGGAGATGCAGCAGGACCAGCCTGGTGTTGAAACAGGGAAGGTGCACAGAGCAGTGAAGCTGCCTGGTGTAAAGCCCCTGTTCCAGCCCCAGATGGAATGGGGGAGTGCCAATCTCCCCTCAAACAACACAAGGCAAGCAGGGAAATGATGCTGTGGGGCCAGAAGCCCCCAGGGCTGACACATCCCTGCACCCCAGCATCCACCCAGCCTATTCTGCAGCTCCCAGGGGATGGATGGGGACATGTGACAGCCAAGAGCTGCCTGGACAACCCCTGATTCAGCAGGGACAGGCAGGATCCTCCAGATCTGCTCCCTGCCAGCACCCCAGGGCTGACCCTCAGAGGGTGGACCACGAGCATCCTGCAACCCAACAATCCCCCAATAAATCCCGAGACAGAAAACCATCAAAACAGCTCTGGCAACCTGCCTCTGGGGCGGGGATGTATGACCTACAAAAAAATTCCTTGCTTTTATGGCTGCTTCTCACTGTCATCATAAAAAAGGCCTTATAAAAACATTTGTCCCAGGGAATGTTTGGAGATGCAGAGTGCTTGAAAATCGTTCAGTGTCTAAATAGATCAGCAAGCCATCCCTGCAAGTCATCACTGCAATCAAACACTGCTCCTCTTCCCCTTGACTATAAATGGGCCTGGCTGAGGACAGGCTGGGGGACAGGTCTGGAGAGGGAGGAATCACTCCCTGGGAAGGGGAGAGGCCAGAGGATCAGGAGCATTCCCAGAGCACAGATCCAGAGAGGGCTGGGCTTGATCCTTACCTCACTCCGTGGGTTTTGCTCCAGCTCTTGGACCGTGACACAATAAAGTGATTTAGCCCCTGAACTCAGCTCATGCTCAGTCCCACTGACCTCAAAGAGCTCTGACCTTAAACACAGGCCCAGAATTGGGGCAGGTCCCCAGAAAGTCTTTTCCAGAATACACAGCCCCTTTCTTCCATGGGCCCTCTCCTTTTTGCACAGAGGAGGGTGAGGGACACAACCTCTGATATTTCTGAAGTGCTAGAAAAATCCCATCCTTCCAGTAACCTTCTAATAACCCCCCAAAACACATCTGCTACCAAGTCAAACCCAAGCTGGAGCACTCTGACCTTCAGCACAGTGGAGAGAGGGGTTCAATTTATGAGCAAGCCTTTGATGTCTGCAAGTTTCATGTAGTACAAAACCTCTGCTTTGATGTTCCTTCTAAAAGAGAGGAAACTCAGAAGGTGTGCACTGCACGAGTCCCAGGGAGGGACATGGAGGGACTTGGATCTGGCTGCCCACAGCTGCAGGCACAGGGACAGGGCTTTAATGCAGCCACTTTTGCTCGGGGCTCTGCTGCAACAGAGCAAAAACGTGAGCAAAAGCACCTCACCCTCATTAGCTGCTCCCAGACCAAATGCTCCCCAGGGCACTCAGAGCCCTGAGTGTCCCCACGGGAGCTGCTCACCTGGGCTCACAGGTGCACAGGACCCTGTCCTCGCTCATCTCCAGCCCCTGCCAGGGCTGCTGCTCCTCCTCCAAGCGACCACCAGCCATGGCTGGGAAATCCTCCCACTTTGGAGGGCTCTGGGAAGGGTAAGGAAGCCCCTCTGTGCCCCAGCAGGGTCAGGAGCCTCCTGCACGAGCCCCACATTCAACGGCAGGCTCTTGCAGAGCAGGAAGGGGCACAGGGGGACCTGCCCTGCTCTCCTACCTTCCGCAGCACCTGGGCCATGGCTTCTCCCATCCATCCCAGCATCCCCACGGCTCTTCCCGCAGGCTGAGCCCTCCTCTCAGGGCCCGGCAGAGCTGCCAGGAGGGACAGGCTCCTCTCCATCCCCTGCTCGCTTCACTTCTCCCTGCCTCGCCTCCTCCCAAGGGGAGTTTCCCAGCAGCTCGGTAATTAGCGGCATCATCGCCAATGCTAATGACAAGCACCACGGCTGCTGCCATGCCAGGCTCCAGCAGCTCCACAGCCATCATCACGCCTCTGTAACCTCCCCGGGGGAGGCAGGCGAGCAGCATTACCCCATCACACCGCGGGGAACAGGGAGGGAGGGCTGGAGGATGCAGGAGCTCTGAGTCAGGCACCTCGCCCCCAGGACCTCCCCGTGCTCCATCTCCCCTTGGGATGGGGGTCAGGGGCTGGGCTGGCAGCAGGGCTTATCCAGAGGTGACAGTGCTACACCTGGCAGTGCTGGGATGAGTTTTTTCCCCGGCTCACAGCCTGGGTTCTCCTCTGCCATGGGCAGCAGGGATTGTGGCAGCCCAGAAAAGCACCTCGGAAAAACCTTCAGAGAGCACCTCTAAGGACTCACAGTTTATCAATGGATTAAAGAGGATTTTTGCTTTTTTCCTTGCAAAATAAGAATCTGGGGGAGTTGTTGTCTGAACAGCCTGACCAGGAAAAGCTCCTCTCCCACTGAGGTGGGGTTTGCTCCCTTTGACTGCAAAGGCTCCCATGGATGGAAGTGCAGCTTTTCAACTCCCCCATGACACCAGAACATGGTGGGGTTGCTTTGCTCATGGCAAAACCCACAGGACAACCCTGATTTTGAACATTCTGAGGTCTGGCCTGTGCTGCAGAGTCAGCCTGGCAGAGCTGGGAGCACCAACCCAGCAGACTTGCCCTGAAGTGACCCCTGGCCTCTCCCCAAACCCCACGTGCGTGCCAAGGGGTCACCAGTGGTGCCAAAGCCCCACGGAGCCTTTCTTCAGACACAGCCCATGGACCCACAGCTCCACTCCCAAGGAATGCTTTCCCAGCTCCTGATGGAGCGTGGCTTTTGTTTGGTCTCTGGCTGAATGTCTGAGTTAAAAATACAAGGCTATTTCTGGCAGAAGTGGTTTTTTTTCTCTCTTCGTATTGCCTTGTGTGCCCCCATGCTGCTGTCTCCTCCCTGGCTCAGATGAGCTTTGTTTTCCCTCTCAGTGATCATGTTTGCACCGGTGAGCTGCAGGAAATGTTTTTCCCAGCAGACCATTTCCACGAGCACTGTTGGGAACGAAGAACGAGCTCAGAGAAGTCTAAAAAATAAAAAAAAAAACCCCAGTTGGTGTAAAAATCTGGTCTCCAGTGGCCAGAGAACTGAAAATCAGGAATGTCTGTGGTAAAAAAGGGCTGTGCCCACACACAGGTACAGCAGGATATGTTCTGCCCATGAGCCACAGATGAGGAACAAAGGACTCAGAGCCAGAAACACCTCCAAGCATCCCCACTCCCCAGCCAGGCTTCATCCCAAGCTCTGCAGCTCCAACTCTTTCTTAGCCAGCATGAAAATATTTAATTTCAATTTTTCTTAAATGCCAAGGAAAAAAAAATAGGCCTATCTTTTCTGGCTTGGATTTATTCCATCTGGAATCACTGCATGATCACAGAACTGTGATAGTGTGTTAGAGACCCAGTGTAAAGCAAAAACCTAAATACTCCCAAGTACCCATGAGATCATTGATCTCTCCTGGCAACATGCTGAGGATTTGGGGCTTTCTCACTCGAGATCACCGAGCTCAAACACCTCCAGGCCCCCTCCCACCACCCAGAAACGTGCCATCACTGGGGGTGTGAGCCCTGTTTCCAGGGCTGGCAACAAACCCAGCACAGCTGCAGGAAAGCTCCCCGGTATTTGTGTTTGCCATGTGTCACAACAAACATCAACACAAGCGGAAGGAACGGCCCCAAACCAGCAGAACTGTCAGGTTAAAAACAGCAGAAAGGCATCTGGGGAGCTTCCCAGGACATGGATCCTCACCATCCTCCAGGGAGCCCAGCTCAGACTGATCAGAGCTCCCCACACAGGACCTGGAGATCACCAACATCGGGGCCAGCTCCTGAGGAAATGAGCTCCATCTGTGCTGCTTCCACAGAAAAGCTCCTGGATGATGATTTCTACCATCTCTGATGAATTCTAAGAGACCACTCTGCACATTGACCACCAGTGTGATCAGAACACGAGGCAGAACATCTACAGTCCCACATTTGGCAAAGGCAACAGCACTTTTGGTGGCTTGCCCAAGACCTGGGAAGGGCTCTGCTCTTTCAAGGCACCAATCCCACTCCTCATGTACCCTAAGATCAATTCAAGCTCCACAAAGCACCCAAACTGCTGTGCTTTTCTAGAATTCAAGGCATCACATCCTGACAATCCTAAATTCAGCTAAGATCAGCTCTAGACTCCTGTCCCTCAGAGTTACAAATGTCACCACTGAGACCAATCCCCCACAGACCAGTTTGTGATGGACACTGGTACCACTGCTCTGCTAAAAGGACAGTGGTGCTGAGGCTCAAAAAGGCAAAAGGATTTGCCCACAGCTGCCCCCAGAGCCAACCAACAGAGCACAGCCTCAGAATCTGCTTTCCAGCCCAAAGTCCCCACTGCCACCCCCACGCCTGGCTGGAAACGAGGCAAAAACACACACGAGGAGCTCCCAGACCAGCACTGGAGATTAAAATCATCTTCCTACCGACTGTGGCAGCTGCACTCGGACCTGCCCAGCATCCAGGGGGGATGCACTTGGTCCCTGGGGTTTCCTCTCCGAGCTGCACTGGTGCTCCCGGTATTTCTTCGTCCTCGCAGGCAACGACAAGAACTCCTTCCCTGAGATCTTCAGCTCTCCCACGTGGTGACTGTCCCCGTTCTGGTCCTTGGGAAAGCAAGAAACAGTCACTGCAGCAATTCCTGGCTCAGGCTTTCGTGGAGCTCTGTTGGCTCCTGCCCAGAGAGCAGGAGAGGCACAGGAGCACAGTTACTGTGAGCTCAGTGCTCCCACAGACACAGAAATACAGCATTGTCACCCCAGCTGTGGGGACACAGAGGTGACAGAGATCCCAAACAGGAGTAGTGAGAACAAGGAAGCAGAGATTGATGTTGATGGCACCAGCACAGCCAGGCCAGTGTCCACATCTTAAAAAGCAGGCACAGAATCTAAATCAGAACTAGAGAGTGCCTTGGCTGGAGCCCTCACAGTGCTCAGTGCACGACAGCAGCAGAGATGACTCAATTACAGCAAGGAAGCACCTTCAGGGTGAAACCCAGCATGGGAGAAAACAGATTTGAGTCTCTACACAAAGAAATAAACAAGAGGCTGGGAGATAAAACCAGAGGAGATGAAATGAAGGAGGAAGAGACACACTGGAGAGAGCAGGGTGAGCAGGGGCAGCGCTCCTGCAGCGTGCTGGGGCTCCAGAGCCAAGGGGGGTGCTGGGTATCCCTGTGCCCAACACACAAGTCTGGGCAGGGGCACTGGGCAGGGGCTCCTGGAGGTGTGCTACCAGGGGGGCTCTGCTGGCTTTGCAGGCAGCTCTGGCAGAGGCAACACTGAGAGGATGCTGGAGAGGTCAGAGCTCACTCCATGGGTTCACTCCTCACTCCCACCACAGCACAAAGCAAAGGAGCCTCTCCCAGGGCTGTAACCCTGAGGCACAGTGGGACAGAGCAGAGGAATTCTGCTCTGAAGGAGAGAAGTGACCTCACACCCGCCCCAAGGACACTGCAGGGGGAACAGGAGTGCTCACACCTGACCCCACAGCTCCTGCTTGCTCCATCCTCCCCACAGAACCCCTGAAATCCATGACCCTGCCGGAACTATCGAGTGGTGATCAGCTCTCACAGCAAAGAGCAGGAAACCAAGAGCAGGAACAGCCAGCCACACATCAGCAAAGCCTGGCCAGCCCTCGGGGCTGTGCTGCTCTGACAGGACAGCAGCCAATGTCCCCTGACCTTGGGCTCTGCTGTCCCCACCATCGACACCCGGAGATGGAGTCACGTTGGTGAGAGCCAAAATAGCCAAGGGGCACTGGGAGAATTGATAAAAATACATCAGGACACGTGGAATTTATTTTCCAAAGAGAGTTAATTCAGGGAGGAGCTTTTGCCTGGCCTTCCCAGTGTTTACTGGGATTTTTAGGTACCTAAGTGGTTTTTCAAGCCTGAGGTTGTGTCCCATTGACCATTTGCACCCACCTGCAGCTTGGGTGAGCTTTGTCTCTCTGTGACAGCTCTGTAAATGCTGTGCCTGGAAAGCACTGGGTGAATGGGGATGATCTGTGCCAAAAACATTCCAAAAAGGCAGAATGGCTGCTGGCCACCTCCTCTGGGAACAGGCAGGGCTGAGCCCTGGGCAGCACCAGCAGGATTTTGTGGGAGCCTGAAACGATCCCTGTGGCTGGAAGGGCTCAGTGCCTCCCAGCTGCTGCAGGAACTGCCCTGGGGACACGGAGGAAAGGCTGATCTGCTCGGATCTGACATTCCCAGGAGCAAAGCAACCCTTGGAACAAACCCTCTGCTCCTGCAGTGCTCCATCTCCTGTGCCTGCCCTCTCTGTCACTCCTCTGGGGTGACAGGCACTGGCAGCCACTCAGGGGCTAAGCTGCTCACGATGATCCAACCAATAAAGGGCTGCTTTTTCAAAAAAAAAGCCCAGAAGTGACTTTTCAGCTTTGAGTGTTAAGTGCCTTTTTAGTCAGACCAGCTGTTCCTCTCCTCCAAGCTCTCTAGAAACCCTCTCTGGTTAATCCCATTGACTCCAATGATATCTGCTAATTGCATATTTCCCTGCAAATGAAGCCAGTCAACAACAAACCAACTGGAATCCATGTACAGATTCCCACTGACAATCCTGGAGGCCAGACATCTCTGCTTACCTTTTCAGAAGGGAACTTGAGGAGGTCTAAGCTGTCCATGCTGTTCCTCTGGAGTCTCTTTGGCCTGGCTCCTGCAAAACAACACTCTCACATCAGGGGGGTGTCACCAACAGCACAAATGTCACACAGAGAGAACCCAAACCACGGCAGATCCTCTGCTCTGCTTAACTGAAAGTCAGAGGGATGGGATGATGCAGCTGTGCTGGCCTTGAGAGTCAGATGTGGAGTTTTTTTCCCTTTGTTTTGGGTTTTTTTAAAGCCCTGTCACAGGGCTGTGTGAGGCTTTGGCTGTCGAGCTGCAGCCAGGTCACTCCACGACCCCGATCTCAGACAAGGTCCCTGGAATTCAGGAGTTACAAACCTCACCCTAAACCACAAAAGTCATGGGACTGGCACTGAGAAAAGTCATAACAAATAGACACTACATCTGTGGGTTTTCTGCTTTATCATCATGTTTTTAGCTGAAAGAATGTTTCTGGGACTCAACTTTGAGCTTTTCTCTATAGTCACAGAGGCTGGAAAATTAAGTGAAGGAGCAAATATTTTCTAATTATCATAGGCCCAGCCTTAAGGGGAACAAAATCTTGCCTTGAACCTGAAAGAAGAATCAAAACTTGGCAGGATTTATGATATTTATTTGAGATTTCATAAGATTTTGATGCTTGATTCCAACAACAACAGAGCGGGTGAAACACAGTTCAGCTCTGACTCTTGGTTTCCAAAGCCTCTTTACCTCCACATTCTCCCTTCAACCTCCTTCCAGCTGCTCTTGCCTTGCTGACAAACAGCCAGGATGTACAAAACGGCCCTGGGATGCTTTCAGCATACCTGGGAAAGCTTCTGCCCTTCCCTGATGTGTCCTGAAGGCTCAGTTGAGCTGATCCCCACGTGACACCACGCAGGGCAGAGCCCAAAACTCTGCACTCAGGGTCCTGTGACACCTTCCAAGCTTGAGGGGAAATCCTGGGGGAGGAATGATCCCCGTGCAGAGCCCTGGGAACGGAAACCACGGAGCTTGGTGTAGTTCCTGCAGGGCAAACTCCCCAAACCCCAGCACTGCTCAGCTCCCCCGGCCAGCAGCACCAGTGCCCCTGAGCTCAGGGGGCACAGAGCTGCTCACTGGGCAAACTTAACAGAGACAAGGCACAAAATGCACAAATCAAGGCTGGCTGAAAGCAGAGAATGGAGATTAAATGGGAAAAGGCTCCAGGGATTCCTGCACCAGCACACCCAGCTCAGCCAGGGCTCCAGATCCACCACAGCTGGAACCAAACTGCACCAACACTGCTTTGAAAAGCTCAGCTTCACAAGATACAAGCTCAGAGCAGCTGGGACCTCACACAGGGTCATGAACAACATCACAGCTCGGCCACAAGTGACCTACAGCTGATGTCTGTGCCCCTCACCACCCTGAAGGGACTCACTGCCTGCAGCCTAAAGACTCCAGTCAGCAACACACTTCTGCACATTTCTGCCTCTCCTCCAAAGAGCACGTTAGCACCAGCTTTGTTTCGAGGTGATTCATTACCAGGCTTTGAGTTCAGGGGGACTGACATCAGGGCTGGAGGTGGAGAACAGACACTGAACACACAGCAGAGTGAGGAACACGCGTCAGGAGGAGCAGTCGGCGTTTCCACCAAACTCTGCCCCTTCCACACAAAGCCAGGGGCCCACCTGTCAGCAGCTCAGAGCATTTATGTTGGAAAAGGCCTCAAAGATCTCAAATCCAACCAATTCCCACCCTGTCAACCAGATCAGAGCACTGAGTGCCACGTTCAGTCTTTCCTTGATCACCTCCAGGAGTGGTGACTCTGTGGGCAGCCCCTTCTAATGCCCAACAACTCCATCCCTGAAGAAAACTCCTTTGCTCTACCACACTGCCACCATCCTCAGCATGGAGGAGACGGCTGTGAGATGGGTGGAGGAATTTTGGGTGCTGCCACGTCGCTCAGGCAGGAGGGGAAGGCAGTGCTGGGTTGTTCCCAGTGGCCCCAGTTACACACTCTGGACACTGCTACAGCTGCTCGTGGCTTCCCTCAGAATAAACTGCAGCAGCAAGGTGGATCTGGAACAAAAGTCACCTGCAAACACCTGATCAGAGGCACGTTTGGGTTTCAGAGGCGAGCCCAGCCCTGAAGTGAGCGTGCGTCAGGGCTCCGTTTAACAGCCACTTCCAGGAAAGCAAGAAAGCAGCAAAGTGTGCCCAGTTAGATAAACACACACCATTTCCAGCTGTCTAAAGTGTCATTAATTACACACCTCCATCCTCAGGTGCCTTTGTGTGCTCCCAGAGAGCTGAACTGCTGGCCAGCAGCCATTAATCTCTGAGCAGAGAAAACCTGCCCGGTGTTAATTTAATAGACACAGGCAGCTGAGTCTACCCCAGCACAACAACTCATCTTTTTCTCTTGCTCTGATGCTGGTGGCTGTCTATGACTGTGTGGGGTTTGCACACACTTGAGCTGAGAGAGGAAGAAGTTCAGAATTGCAAAAAAACTTCACCCAACTCAGCTGTTTCTTCCAGAAATCCCAGCCAGTGCTGGGGCCAAACACTGTCCCCACTCACCACCACTAAAACAAGCAGCATTAAGAGGGTCCCTATACTCAGGGCTACAAGAAACTGGATCCACGCCAGCAGCAACTCCCCCCAGATGTGTGGGAGCTTCTCCCCTTCTCACCCCACACGTCCTCATCCTCCTTCCAGGAGAGCAGAGCTTTCCATACTCACAAGCGTCCCACGACAGGAGGAGTCCTGCTAACTTTCTGTGTCCATTCCCTCAGATGGCTCCAGATGTAACTTTCAGCCTCTCCCAAGTTATCTTCCCCAGGAATACCTGCAGCACCACTTAATGCTGAGCCAGAGCTGAGCTCTGCCTCCTTCTCCCCAGTGCTGATCCAGAGGAGCAGCTGGGGATGTGAAGGATCGAGCAGCTGAAAACCCAGGTCTGCTCCTCTGGAAGGTTTTTTTCTCCAGCATTTATTGGCATGTTTACCAAGCCTGCTGCAGAGTAATGGAAAACCTCAAGGGCCTTTCTAAATGCTCTCTCTGTCTTGGAGGTTTACTGAGGTCTCAAAGAGAGCGAGTTGAAACCTTCTTGTGAACATCAGCTGAGCAATGCTCCTGACTGGCTGCATTCATGCCCTGTTTTCCTGGAGCTCCTGGGATGTTGCTCTTTTCACTGCTCGGGGGTGTTGTTCCTTTTTTAAATATTTTTTTTCAAAATCTCTTCCTCCTCCCCATCTATGATCTCAACAGCACCATGAACCAAGGGGATTTTTTAAAAAAATTTTTTTCAACTTTTTGCTTTTGCAATTTGGTTGCTGAGGCGAGTTTAACGGTTCTCACATTCTTGTCTTTAATCTGCAGCCACGGAGAACACAAGGAAGTTTTATCAAGGACGGTGATGGGATCATGTCATGGAAAGGAGCAGTGGGGCAAGCTGTGCAGACAGAGCTTTGCTCCTGCATGGACAGGCTCCATCTCCAGGAGATTGCAGTTGACAAGATCGAGCTGAACATGTGTAGCAGCGGCTCAGGGAGCCCTGGCAGGAGCTCTCATCAAGCTGACATGTGCTTTGATAAGCCCCAGCTCTGCCCCCTCTCCCGCAGCTCCCGGAGCTGCCGCCTCCCTCCTGCTTCCAGCCCGAGCAGCACAGCAGGGCCCCCCACCCCAGACACAGCACCAGCTCTGGATCTGCAGCTGGGAACAGCCTGGATCCCTCTGGGGGGCTGTGCCAGAGCAGGCAGAATTCAACCTGACAGGAGACTCCATGGAAGAGCAGCAGGGAAAGGTTGTGGAGCCAGCATCAGCCCCCGCTGCCCGCAGCGCTCCCAGGCGAGCGGCACACGCAGCCCCGTGCTCCCCACAAAGCACAGCCTGGGCACCCCGAACAACACAACAAATCCCACAGCAGGACATGCTGTATTCTCATGAAAAGGTCACTTCCCCCTGTACCTGCACTAACCAAGAGAGTGACTTGGCTTTTGGGCGAGTTCCCACAGCCCTGGCCAGCGCCTGCCCCCATCTGTACAGAGCCGAACCTCGATCCTGGCAGACAACTCTAACTACTGCTCAAGATAATTAAATCAGAGCAGCCAAGCCAGTTGTTTGGGGTAGAATGCTGGTCTGGAAACCCTTCCCAGCCCCGAAGTGACAGTGGAGATACGGTCCAGTGCTCCCAGAGCATCTCAAATCATACACTGCTGACATCTAATCAGGGGAGCTCTGTCAGCCTCGTGCTCCATTATTACAGCAAAGCTCTTCAAGAGAGAAGGGGGAGGGGGAAAACAAGAACAGCAGCAGGAAAAGAAAGAAGGAAAAAAAAAAGTGCATCCTCCAGTAGGACAAGCATCTCATTTAAGGCTTTAATTAGTCTTCAAACACATAATGGGTTCTGGCACTATAAATCCACTTGACCTCTATTATTGTCAGCACTCGCCTGATAAATGGTGGCATTTGTTTTCCCAGTTGCTACTGGGGTAGAACAATACTTTTCTCTAAATAGAGAAAGCAAATAATATCAGTTATTTACGATGACTGGGCCATAAAACGCTGGTGCCAAGCTGTTGTGTGCCCATCCATGGGAAGGACCATCTGCTTGCCCTGGTCCTGCAGGCAGGGAAGGACCAGGGAATCCCAACAGCTCAGCGTCTGAGGATACAGAACTGGGAACCACAAGGACAGGAACGATCCCTGTTCTGCTGAGAGGCACTGATGAGCTGTATATCCAAAGCACCAGCAAATCCCAACCTCCCAACAGGCCCTGAGCACAACAAAACTCTGCTCCACAACAAGAATCCTGCAATTTTCTCCTCCGTGGCAAAACTGTTCCTTTAAAAAAGCTGCCCACAGTATGTGGCAACACAGAGACGTTCCCTTTGCATCAAGATGCTCGTCTGGCTGATCTGGCAGAAGATGCTCTGTGTTTGTGTCACCCGAGTTCTGCCTCTCCACAATCCAGTCTGACAGCTGAGCAACGGGCTGAAAAGAACAGAAATAACAGCAATGTGCACATCCACACAGCACCCAGAGCCCTGGGGCATTTGCTGACTGCACTCAGGGTGAGCAGCTGGCACAGAGGCTCCTCGGATGGGGAGAGGGAATGAGGAGATGCTCTGGATCACTGGCCAAAGAGCTCTCATGGTCACATGGAAGAGGTACAGCCTGGAAAAAGAGTCCTCCTTGCAGGTAGAAATGGCACAAGGGAGCTACTTTTTTTCTTTGTTATTTATCTCCCCCAGTAGGAGTAAACTCAATGTAGAAAAGCTGCAGCCTTGGAGTACAAGATCTTATTTGTAGCCTCACAACTCTTGAGTAATTGCTGTGGTGTGGGCACATCTTTGATTGCAGTTTTCCCCCAAATATGCAACAGGCATTAGCTTTTCTCTAACCAAGGGCGATTTGCAAATAAAACATCGGCAATTTGGGTCAAAGAATGAATATTTAGGAGGGGCATTTGCAGAAAACAGTGAGCACCCAACCCTGAAACACTTGACAAACACAAGCCTGGAGGCTGTGGGCAGGCTGGGCCTGTCAGGCTGTAGCCATAACCCCCCAGGCAATCTCTGCTTCCAGAGGAGCAGTGAGGGACACAGGGATCTTCTGGGAGATCAGCTCAGCTGGGTGGAGCTCATAACCCCAGGGCTAACTCAACAGAGGTGTGATGGACTTGGCAGCAACACCTGGCTTGCTTCTAAGGGCAGGATTTCCCCTGCCAGGGTACAGCAGAGGCTCATGAGCTCCCACCATCCATCATCAGCTGCTGTTGAACAAGCAGAGATCAAAACCAGGGTTTAGCTTGAAAGTGTCACACAATAATTAACAGGGGCCACGTCTCCATCAGCCAGACAAGGCCAAGGACATGATTTTGTCCTCTAGATTGACTCAGGGAGGGCAGAGAAGGAGCAGCCACGTGTCAGCTTAGCAGCCATCAAACACCCACAGTAAAATCCTGTAAAAAGAGAGGGAATGTACCTGATCCCTCCTCCTGGGTGCTGCTGTGATCAGCCACCAGCTCACAGCAGCTCCTGGAACTCCCTGCCCACGCTGGACTGGGCTCCTGAGCTCTGCCAGCTGTTTTTGTTAATCCAAGGCTGCCCAAGGGCTTGACCTTGCCAGGCAAGGAGGATGGTCCTGAGGTCACTCCAGAGATTACAGGACCCTGCTGAGGGTCTGGCCTTGCCCTGCTCAGAGGAATGTCAAAGCAGACCGTGGCCATCCATACAGAAAGTTTTAAGAAAGAAAAAGAAATTCTAGCTGGATGAGGAAGAGAACTTTCCTTCTCTTTTCTTGCTCTGTGCTGCATAAAAGCTACAGCAAGCAGAGCACTCGTGTCCCTACAGGCAGTGCTGTGCTGGTGGCCAGAGCAGCACCACAGCCCCAGCATTTCCCACCCAGCAGCTGCCAAGGGAAACTGTCTGTGGAAGGTGCACTCAGGAACCAGACAGCACAGCAGAGCTGGGAGTGCTGCTGGAGTCTGCAGCTGCAGCCAAAGGGAACTTCAGCCTGCCCAGAACCAATGATTTCCAAAAAGTTCTCCCTCCCCACAACAAGAGATTTTAATCTCGACTGAATGGCTGGCTTTGCCACAAGCCACGTTGTGCCTTCTCTGCCACAGGCTGCAAGAATTGGCCTGTTCCTCCTCCTCTTTTCCAGCACTTGCCATCTCCCCTAGCACCAAGATAAAACAAATTTCAGTAGCACAACATCATCTTCTCCAGTCCTGGAGCATTTCCTCTGCTGTGAGCCAAGAACTCCTGCTGTATTTTACACTGATGCTGGGAAGGAGGCTCATGTACACAGCAGGATGAGAGGAACGTTAAATACTTGGGAAGAGTATTTTAAAACTTCCTAAAGCCAATACTGGGACAGTCTGAAGTGAGTGGTAAATTACTGAGTTTAAAATCCAAGTGACTCAGAGGTTCATCCCCCCCACCAGTGCTGCTGGAATGACTTAACAGCTGTAACAGCAGAGGATCTAGAAAAAAACTCATTATAAACAGGAGGTATCTTTGAGAAGTCCTCAATCTTCACTCCAGAATCTCCCCGTGGAAGCAGCTCCCCTGTCCTTCCTGCCCTGCTCCCTGAAGGGCCACCACAGACAGGTCTTTGGCCACCTTCCTGCAGGCACATGGGAATGTTTGCCCCAGCTCTCCCTGCGAGCACCTGCTGGAGCACAACAAAGCCACCAGACCTCCAATCCTTCCTTCCCCTTGGCCAAAAGCCACTCTGCTTCTGCAGCACCTCATCCATCACCCCTGCCTCAGCAGGTACAATTAACCAGCACAGCCTCGGGCTTTTTCACAACATAAAAAAGGCTGAGCTGCAGCCCATCAGCTCCTGGGAAAAATCAAATAGAGCTGGGGATATTTAACATGAAGCACTTTCTGGTTTTCAATTGCTGGGACTGGGAAGGACGGGGCAGGTTCCATGCCGGGGACTGACCCCGACTCTGCCCGAGGGAAAGCAAATGCTTCCCAGACAGTGAAATCACAGCCTGAGGGAGCAGGGCTGGCCCACTGTCAGCAAGATGCTGCTCTCACAGGGGCACACTGCTCAGCTGACAGCTTTCTGCAGGAGGATTGAGCAAACTGCAGGGAAGGAGCATCCCTGTGGCTGGCAGGGGAGCAGCATCACCAGCTCCCCACTTGCATCAGCGGAGGGATGGTCAGTCCTGCCTGTTTTATCAGCCCTAAACACTTTCGAGGTACTTCAAAGATATTTAAAGCAAGCACACGAACAAAAACAAACAGGCTGGAAAACATAAAAGCAGATTTTTTCTATTCCAGTTTGATTGATCCAAGGGTTCAAAGATTGCTGTGAAGAGAGGAGCTCAAAACTGCACGGAGGATGCAGAGCCCCACAATCCAAGCCCCACAGAGCTGAGCAGTGCTCAGGAAGGAGTGGGGCTTTGTGCCCACTGCAGAACACAACCCAAAGCAGGGCTGCCTCACACAGGGATGAGCGTTCCCAGCATGGAGCCTCTGCAACACCAAACGAGCAGGGCAGCCTCGTGCCCACCACTTCCCAGCAGCAGATCAACAGAAGGTGAAGTCAGGTTCATTCTCTGACCCAAACTGACAAGGCTCTGCCTGTAAACGAGCCTCATTCCAGCCTTGGTTAGAGGAAAGCTCGTGCCCACTGCATGTGTGGGGGGAAACTGAAATCAAAGCTGTGCCCAACATCACAGCAGCTACTCAGAGTTGTCAGACCACCTCGTACTACAGGACTGCAACTTCCTGCACTGGGTTTGCTCCCAGCCAGGCTCGGGGCTGAGTCCTCCCCTGCCCTCAGAGCCACAGCAGGGCAGTGCAGTCTGTGTCCTGCACACAGCACAGAAACCACCCCAGGAGCCAGCTCTGGAAGCATCCCCATGCCAACGCCTCCTGGAACACCTGCAGCCCTCCCCACCCACTCCCAGCTGCCAGCAGAGGTGGCTCTGTGTCTCCTGACACTGCTGCTGCCAGCGGTGACGGCTGAGGCTGACGAGGTGGTGAGAGCAGAAGGAAAGGCAGTTCTCACTGTGGAGAGGCACAGAGGGTGGCCAGGGCTCCTGTCTGCCTGCAGCCCGTGGGTGCTGGCTGATCCCTGTCCCTGTGCCCCCTCCCAGCTGGCAGGATCCCCCAAGGATCGAGGCAGCGCCCCCAGCCCTGATTCCCCCACCCAGGAGGCACCAGGCAGGGTCAGCTCAGTGCTCCTGATCCTCGCTGGGAACAGGAGAGCTGCAGCTGCAGCCCAAAGCAACTCATCTGCAAAAGGGCACCATGCAGTCTGTCTGCACCCTGGGACATCTCCCAGTGCTGATTCCTGCCCTGGCTGCCTTCACCCCTAAAAACAACCTCGTGGAGGCACAGAAAAGTCCTTCACTTCTCTCCAAAGGCAAAGCCTAATACTCAACTCTTTGCTTGCAGTGTGTGAAAGAGAAGGAGATTTATTCAGGGCCACATTTTTGGTTGTTTGGAGAAGCAAACCCAGCCCCTGTTTATTTACTTCGTGTTCCAGCTCCTCTCCAGCTTCCTTCAGTTTGTTGCTTTAAGCTCTCTGTGTTTGCCTTTCTCAACAAGGTCGCTGCTTTCACAAGACTTCTGCAGCACTGCCCCACTTCCCCGGCCTCCAGCTTTGTCTTCTGACATCCAAATACTCTCAGAATATTAATTAAAATCATCAAGAGCTCAGCAAGGGGAGCCAGGACAGCAGAGGGAAACATCAGGCACTCCTCTCACTCCTAGAGCCCAGGGAAGGGCAATGACCAAGAAGTAACCTGTGAAGGACACTACAGTGAAAACCTGGCTCAGCCTTTGCTCTGAAGCTTTATTGCTGCTGATGAAACTGATGTGTTTTATCATGTTTGCCTAATCAGAGGGTTTTAGCATCCTTGGGAATATGCAGCCATTTTGTAACCTTAAGCAGGAAAAAGAATCTGAATGGAAGGAAAAAATGGAAATCTCTCCTCACCACAAGATTTGTCAACATCAAAAGGCATGGCTGGTTCAGAAGCCAACTTGAATCTCAACTCTCTCACCTGCTTCCTATTACAGAAACAGATGTTCCTCTGGCTGTAAATTGCTGCTATTAATAATATAAATAATTATGCTCTTCTAATCATTTAATAGGTGCACAGGAGGGTACCAAAATCTCTGGCAGCCATTAAATACATCTCCCTCTCCTCAAGGGCTCAGAGACACATGGGTGGCCTCTCATCCTCCACTGAAGTTGGGAATAAGAGAGCTGAAAAGGGTAAAAGCTAAGGAGAAGTCAAGGAATCAGGCTCCTCTCCACAGCTGTGCTCCTGCACATCTCCCTGTGACAGGGCCAGCCCCTTCCCCACCTGTAAAGCACTGAGAGCTCAGCCAGGTGTGACCTCACACTCTCTGCCTGTGGCCCCAGCCCACCAACACACAGCTGATTTTCACATCCCCAGCAGATTCCCAGGACCTGGAGAGGGGAAATCCTGTTCTCCACGAACCTTCTCTCCCTGCACTGCAAATCCCAGTTGTTTGCTGATGTTCCTCCCAAGAACACTTTGTCCTTCTCTCAACAAACAGCCCCAGCCTCGGGAACGTGAGCACCACAGATTAACGGGGTCACTGCAACCTCCAGAGCTGTGACTGCAGCTGCTCAGCCCTTCCCATCCTCCAGGGATCACACACACACAGACCTGCACAGCTCTGGCTCTGTCAGGAACATCACTACTGGCTCCAGATGTTAATACAGCACATCTGGATCTCTGGAGGGCACTGAGCAGCCCATGGGCCACATCCACACTTCCTCTGACCCAGACACAGCACCAACACTGAGGTTCATTTCCTCTCCCCCTTTCACAACAAAGTAACCTGCCAGAAGGAAGCCCCTGAGGGGACGCAGGGAATGAGTTCTGCAGGAGTTCCAAAGTGGAGATGACTGCAAAGGGAGGCTGGGGAAGCTGCTGGGGCCCCCACAGCAACTGAGGCAAAGCTCAGCTCCAGTGACAGGACACGCTGGCTCCCCCACCACAACTCCATTTCCCAGAAGCTCCAGCACTGACGCAGCAGGTTATCAATAGGAGATCAATACAGGGCACACATGCACAGCCAGCCTCTCCCTGCCCTCCCAGGGCACGGTGCCTCCGCCCCAGCATCGTCCCCTCCACGTCAGTGCCACCAACAGGGCAATGTGCCCGTGCCAGCAAGGTCATATTTAATCAGTGGGCACCTCCTGGGATGCACTTTGTGTGAATTAATAAGCCTGCCCCAGCACGGAGCTGCCAGCTGAAGTGCCCGTGCCAGGCACCCACCTGTGCCTGCAGTGGGCAGGTCCAGGACAGTCCCCAAGTCAGGCTGGCAGCACTGTGGTGACCTGTCTGTGCTACCCTGCTCCCTGGCAGCACCGGCAGAGTGACCCAGAGCCCAGCAAAGCCACTCTGGCTGCCGTGACCAAGTGTTGCCACATCTTGTTTCCATGTTCAGCACTGCTGCAGGTGTTCCAAGGGTGAGATGTCACCCAGTGCAGGCTGATGGTCCCAACCTGTCCCCAGCCCCTGCCCTGGGCTTGTTACTGGGTGCTAATCAGAACAAGAGCAACCAAAAATCCCTGCCAGTCACTCCTGAAAGCCTCTGGTATCAGTCAAATCAGAGCAAAGAGCCCTGCAGATCTTTAAAAGATACAAAAGCCAGTTTGCTGCATGGCACATGGAATTTCATTCCCAATGCAGATTAATTCCATTAACTCCTTCTGTGCCCTTTTTGGGGATCCTTCCCTGCCTTTGCATCCTGTGGAAAGCACAGAGCAAACACCTCACATCCCCTTTGTGGTGGAGGCACTGCACAGCCTTATTCTGCTCTAGCATTTCTATTTCCTGCCCACTCGCAAACGCCCTCCCCTCCCCACACCACACAATTCCTGAGACTTCCCAATGCCTCCAAAACCCCAGGAACTCACCTTGTGCCTCATAGCCAGAGTAGGGATGAGCTGCAGCCACGTCCTCATCCCCGGGGCCCAAGCCAAGGGCTGCCCTGAGCTGGGCCACGTTCACCTGTGCCGTCAGCTCCCCGCTCCTGTCCCCGATCTGCGGCAGGAAAACCAACAGGGCGCTGGTTAAAGGCATGGGGGGCTCCAAGCAAACAGCCCCCAGCCAAGGGTTTGCCAGTCCCACCCCACAATCAAACAGAAGACAGCCAAAAGAGAGCTGGAGACACCTAGGAGACCACACAGCTCTCCAGGGATAATTTGGGAGAGGGTCTGTGCTCGCCGTGCTGCAGCTCAAAACACAGCTCGGTGCGAGGAACTGAGGGCTCAGCTCGCCCACTGCCACAGAACTGAGCCTAAACGTGCACGTCTGGGCTGTCCTGTAGCCACACATGGCTTGGCAGAGAGCCCTGCAACTCCCAGCCCCCTTCCTCAAGTATTTCCATAGTTACTGAGCACCAGACACCACGCTGCCATCAGCCACGTGGGCAGTCACACCAGGGCCCTGAAAGCCCTTCTCTCCTGGCTGCCAGCCATACAACTTCGAGGTGTTCCTAGTGATCTACCCACACAATGCTCCAAAAATTCTTTTAAAAGTCCACATTTTTCCCAATTCCCTCCTCTCGCTGGCCTGAGGCCAAGGAAGCTGATGTTACACGTTTGGACAGAGATCTGTCCAACAGCTCCTGCTACTTCAAATGAGGAGTTGTGGGACACAACACTGGATCCTCCTCAAAGTTTAACCAAACCAGAGAACTGCACCTCACCAGGGACACACAGAGGTCACCCAGAAACAGCCTCTAATCTTCAGAGGAAGAGCAGCCTGTGTGACAGAGGAAGACCTTGGCTGTTCCCCTGGAGAGGCCAACTCCTGTTAAATGCCTGGCAACAGCTCTTTGTGTCCCCTGCCACAGACTGCAGCACGGAACAAAACCATAAATCCCCACATTATTTATGACAAAGCCCCAAGCTCCAGTAAAGGGAGGCAGATCAAAGAGCTTATCACCAGGCATAAATCCCCCTGCCAATTACAGGAGATTTGCTGTTGACATCATCTCCAGAGAAATTACTATGTCCATGTTAGGTCTTACAGTCCTTGATGCTCATTTATTAAGTGCTTCCCTGACTTCCACTCATTTCAGATCATCTCCAAAGCCCCATTAACAAGCAAGAACAGACAGGCAGGACAGTGACCCTGGGCAGGGCCTGCCACACACACCACAGCAGAGCCCTGTTTTCTGCCCTCAGTCTCCAGGAGCTGCACTCTGAGATGATAAAAGTGCTCCAGAGCAGTGTCTTAGAGCTGGGGCAGCTTCCAAGGTTTTTAGGTACATATCCTTTATGCCAGTGGGATTTTGTGGGTAACCTCTGATGAACCTGCAGCAGCTTCCAGTGTGGTTACCCTGAGCTGGTTTCATTTGGATTCAAATGCCACCATTAGATTTTTGTTGGGAAGAAGGTGATGGGAAGTGAGTTATGAACATCAGCGTGAAAAGGTTGAATTCCACAAGGTTTCTCCTGGCCAAAATCCTGGTGCTTGTCAAAGGGACAGTCTCTGCACTGCTCCATAATTCATGATGGGGGGACTTCATCAGCCATCTGCCATGAGGAACCCACTCCTGACACAGCTGGAGCCACAGCCAGCACCCTGGAATGACAACACTGGGACCCCCCCATGCTGCTGGGGCTCCCCTCCACCCCCAAAGGCTCCAGGACCACCAGTGCTGATCCTCCCATGGCCCCTCAGCTGACATCTGGCTCTGAGGACTCAGCCCCAGCCTGAGCAGAGCTGGGAAAGTTAATCTGTCCTAAAATGTACAGGGTCAAAGAACAGTATTTCTTCTGTGTGTCTGATAAGCATAATTAAATCTGTAATTAGGCTGCTGTGTCAGCCCTACTCGGAGGTTTAGCCAACCTAAAAGACAGGCAGGAGAACACCCAGCACACTTACAGATGGTGATTTCAATTAGTGCTTCAAGAGGGCAATTTCTTCATCTGGGGAAGACTAAAGAGGCCACAGCCGATTTCCTCAACACACTGAAAAGAGCAAACAATGGAATTCTGGCTTTCTGTACTTCTGAGCCACCTGAAAACAGCAGGAAAGCTGCAGAGAGCTGGGCAAGGCCAAGGTGAGGCCAGAGTGGCTGCACACACAACCCCCCAAAGGGGTGGCATTGGCACAGGGCTGGCTGCAGGATGTGTGCATCCAGGGACAGCATCCAGGACACTGCAGGTCCAGCTCAGCTGGAATCTCCTGTGCTCAGCAAAGTGGGATCTCACAGACTGGAGACCCAGAGGTACCTGAGTGCATTCACACCTGCTGGGTGCACAACACCTTGGCCAGCCAGTGCACAAGTCCCCAGGTCCTTTCTCAGCCACAACTCTGGTTAAGAGCAAAGCACAGCTCCCATGTTTGCTGTAATTAAGGGGAAGGCTGGGAGCCTCCCATCAAAAGAGTGTTTTCCAGCCAAGCTCTGCAGCTCCTAAGAACACCAGTGAACCAGCACAGAGAGAAGGGCTTTCCAGAGCAGTGAGAGCATTAATAGAACTTACTGGCATAAAATAGTCTTGCTCTCACCAGGGGTCACAGGTTCCCTCTGATTTGCCCCAGCTTCCCTTACCTCTTGGGAGATTTCAAGATGTTTCCTTGCAAAGTGCAGAGCCTGTTGGTGGCTCCCCAGGGACACGTAGGCATTTCCGAGACTCCAGCAGGCTCTTCCTTCTCCCACCCTGCACAACAGGAAACTGTCAAACCACAGAAATGCTGGGCAAAGCCCAGCAGGGCCTTCTGGAGAGCACTGACAGCCAGGCTCCTGCTCTGCTCCCACCTCCACAAAGGCTCTACGCTGGAAAACGAGGAGTGCTGGACATCTAAACCCTTCTTACACTGAGCTCAGCAAGAGCTGGGGATGAACAGCAGCCTGGGAAGCAGGACAAACTGTGACAAACACAGGGACAAACTGTGAGCACTGCAGCAAGGGCCAGTTTCACTTTCAAGGGCTTCACTGCTGAGCACCAGCACGAGAGGAGAAGCCAGAGCTCCTGCCCAGCTTCCACCCCACACAACCAGGGCTCCTCTCCAGAGCTGCACAGAGAGAGTGCAACATCCAGCTCTGGTTCATCAGCAGCCCAGAGCTGAACCAGCAAGAAACCGGCAAGGAGAGAACATTGCAGGCAGGCAGCAGCTCCAGCTGAGCCCCGGCACTGCATCACCAGAGGAACACACAGCATGGAACTGCACCCAGCAGGGGACAGGGACAGATTTCCACCAGGTCTCCAGGGCACTGCTGCTGGCTTCCAGCAGCCAGGCAAAGCAGGGCAATGTGGAGCCTGCCCTGGTGCAGCCCAGACCCCTGGAGCTTCAGCAGCTGCTTGCAGGAGCAGGCAGAGCCTCTTGCTCCCCAGAGCCTGCTCAGCTCTGCAAACGAGCAGATGTGGGGGGAGAAGGGATAAAAAAAGCACCTGGGGGCGCAGGGGGAGGTTCAGCATGACTGCAACTCCCTTTTCAGAGGTTTGGGCGGGTTGATCAGCATTCCATCGTTTTTCTTGTCAGCCTGTTCAATACCTTGTGCTCACAGGGTGTGTTCCCAGAAATGCAGGAGCCCACAGGCCTGCACCCCCACAGCATGATTCACCCTCGGGTGGGATTGTGCCTGCCCTGAGCAGAGGCTGCCCGGGTGGTGGCACGGCTCTCCCATCCTGATGTCCCTGCTCCATCTAGTGGAGGACACCCAACCCTCCAAGGGAATTCAGCACGAGGCCGAACGAGCTGGCTGCAAAGTCACTTCAGCTGCAAGAAGGCTCAGGATCAGAACATCCAGGAAAAAGGAATCAACCTCTCAAAAAAAAAATTAAAATTTAAGAAAAATCAAAAGGCCAAGCCTCCTAAATGATAAGGAGCAAGGCCAAGAAACAAGATACATCATCTGCATGCTCTCTATGCAACATCATTTGTACATGGAGGTTTCCAGCATCAACCCAGAGCAACAGGGCAGAGGGGCTTACCTAGTGTGCCCTAAACACACAGCTTTTAAGGAAAATACAACTTTTGTGAACTTAAGGGAGCTCTGGAGAGGCCCTCCTGGGATAACACAGCAGCAGCCACTGGCAAGGCACTGAACACCATGCGTTTTCTTGAAGTACCTCTGGTTGGAAATCTCACTCAGCCCACACAGACACAGCACTGAGGGCACCACTCCAGGTCTGAATGACACGAGAAAGGTGAATCGGGCCATGGGCTTGACAGATGTTTGGACTAAGGACTGGCTGCCCAGAGATTTCTAATGACTTCCAAGCACACACATCACTGGTGCTGAACCCCAGCAAGAGAACAGGAAGTCAGAGAAGGGTCAGTGCTGCTCAGCCTCACCTGAGGCACTCCCTTACCTGTCTCCCAGCTCCTGTGCTATCACCAGGTGCCTCAGGTGGTATTCAATGGCTTTCTCATAGTCTTGAAGCAGCGTGCACGTGTTCCCCAGACTGTAGCAAGCCTGGGCTTCGACTGCTTGGTCCTTGAGCTGTCTGGAGAGCTGGAGTGTTTTCCTGTAGGGAACAGTGGGAACCAAGAGCCCTGGTCACTGCCAGGCCACAGGGAGGTGGCCCCTTGGAGCAGCCCTGCCACCCCAGGCCCCTCGTCACAGCCCCTGGAGCTGGTGGGCTGGCTGTGACAGCTCAGGATTCCCAGAGCAGCCCCTGGCACTCACTTGTAGTACTCAGCAGAGATGTCAAACCTGCCCAGGAAGATGTGGGCATTGCCCAGGTTGCTGTAGGCTCTGCGCTCGGCCGCCTTGTCCCCAAACTCCTTGGCGATGGCCAGGCGCTGCAGCAGGGCAGACACAGCTCAGTCAGCACAGTGACACCTCTGTCCCACAGCAGCTGCCCCGGGCACAACCTTCAGGGCTGCAAAGCTCCCACCCAGCCAGCTGATGAACCTGCCAGGGGCGGGTGCAGCAGGAAACCTCTCCCTCTCCTGCAATTCAGCACCACGAAAGGCTCTTGGAGAAGTGGGAGTGATGCTGCACCCCAGTGCTGTGCCCCCAGCATTTAAAAACCAGAGGAGCAGTGAATTCCCACCTTCCACTGCAAGGGAACTGATACAAACACTGCAACAGAAGCTAAATTGCATTTGAATTGGGGCAGGGACTTTGTCACCTCATCTCCCTGTAAAGCTTTGCAGAAAGTTATTATGTTCTACAAGCAGCGTTTATTCTTGATCAACAGCTCTTTCAGCAGCTTAATTAAATTCATGGCTTGCATTTATTAAAATCTAGACTGAGACAAATTAAGAGCAGAAAAAAACTCCTTGCTAGACCCAGCTGCAATTTGCCCTTGGATACCTCCTTTGGTTTCCAAGCCAACAGCACCCTCCCCTCAGGCTGCTCACGAGGTGCTGATGGGACTGGAGTAAGATTTGCTCAGTGGAGTAAGATTTGCTCAGTGTGAGTTGGTACAACAGGCAGACCCTGGGGCTCACACAGGAGGGAGGAAAACAGCTGGGGGAAACATTTCCCTGTTCTTTCTGGGCTGTGGTGAGAAGGAAAGCTGCTGCCAGGCCCAGAAGGGAGCAGAGGTGTCTCCTACCTCCTTGTGGAAGGCGATGGCCTCGCTGAAGTTGCCCAGTAAGTACTGGGTGTTGCCAAGGTTGCCGTAAGCACGGCCCTGTGCAGCTCTGTCCCCCAGCTCCTTCACCAGGGACAGGTTCCTCCTGAAAGAAACCAGGGCAGAACACCCATGAGGCACAGCCCTGCAGGGGACACAGGAGGAAACTGCACAGAAAGGGAGGGGAGCTAGCCCTGGAGAAGGCATTTCCCTCCCACAGGTGACAGGCTGGTGACTGTGCTGGACACCCCTGGCAGCTTGTGCCAAGCCAGGGGTGCAGGTCCTGCTGCTCTGTCCCCTCAGGTGGATTGCTCCATGCAGGATCCCACCTGTGCTCACACACCTGGTCTGATCCATCCCACATTAAATCAGAAATGGCCTCGCTGCAGCACCAGGGCCACAGGAAGAATTCCCTGTCCTGCTCCAGGGAGAGAGGCAAGATCCACAGCCCCACACCAGGACTCTGCTCTGGGAGCTTCCTGGCATTTCCTTACCTTGTTTTTATCCCCTTCACACACACACAGCACACAGAGAATGGTGGAGCACTCACCACTGGCACAAATTCACCCCTTGGCTATGCCACATGCACCACTCCTTGGAGAAAGGGTGGTGAGCAATTCACAGGCATCATCACATCCTCAGATATGAGGGGAGGGATGTGAGATCTTATCACTCTCTTCACTTAAAAATCCTATTTAAAAAACCGCATTACAAAAGCAGAACTCTGAAGCACCAGGAGAAAAACATGAGCCCAAAATTCTGGTGCCAACCTTCCCGTGTGGATCTTTGAAATTATTTAGGAAAAGGAAGGTTGTGACAAGTGAGATAAAGTGCAGATCCTCGAGAAGAACCAGGACTTCAAAGTGACTCTTCCCTTGGGTGACAGGGATGGAGACATACAGGGATCCATCCTCACAGAGGCCAGCAGAGAGCAGCAGGGGCCACAGGAGCTGGGAGTTCAGCTTCCCAACACAGCTCAGGGAAGCAGCAGACTGTTGCACCTTATTGCATGATCACGATTCAACCCACAGCAAGTTTCACAAAGCCAATGCCAGCATGAGTTTTAGCTCAGATTTTATAAAAGACCTTTCCTCACCTTCCTTGAGATTCATTTGCCAACACAGCTTGGCATCTCAGGGAAATATTCCTAATCATTACAACTGCAAATTCTCAGTCAGTGGCCCATTCCCTGCAGGAGAAGGGGCTGGCCAAGCTTGGATACTTACTCATAATATTCTGAAGCTTTCTGTAGTGTGTCCTTGACTTCCTGAGGCAGGTAGCCTGGGTCCTGGGCTGTGTTCCAGGATAAGTGCTTCCCCTTTGCATGGTAAACATTCCCTATATTATAGAGAGCTCTGGCTTCACCTACCTAAAGGGAGGGAAAACAGGCAACAGCAAGGTATTGCACTTCACATCCCAGCACGGACCTCTCCACTGCTGGGCAGAGATGGTCAGAACCACAAGCCCACATTTTGCTTTCCCACCTTCCAGAACCACAAGCCCATATTTCGCTTTCCCACCTTCCAGAACCACAAGCCCTCATTTTCCTTTCCCACCTTCCAGAACCACAAGCCCACATTTTCCTCTCCCACCTTCCAGAACCACAAGCCCTCATTTTCCTCTCCCATCCTCACCCTCACAGCAGCACGAGACGTGTGATGGCACCCAGAAGGGAGAGCTGCACCCTGCAGCTCCTTCCAAAGCCCACCTTCACCAGACCACGTTTACAGACTTGCAGACAGGTTATTTTCAAAGCCAGGAAATATTTCCTCCTCTTGGAACCATTACCTTGTCTCCCTGCTCCTGAGAAATGTCCAAGTGTCTCTGGCAGCAAACCACAGCTTCATCAAACTGCCCCAGTATTTTCAGGGTATTCCCAAGGTTGCCACTTGCCTTGGCTTCTCCAATTCGGTCCCCAATGGTTCTACAAGATGAAAGTGTTCAAAAGTTCAGAGACTTTTATTCACCAGCTGCTGGAGGTAGATTTAAGCTGCAGCTGAGCACAGATATCTGGCTGGAGAGCTTCCCACAGGCTCCCACAATTCTGAAGGCTGATCCTTGCTCCCTGTTTGCTGTTTCAGAGGTGTTCTAACGACTGCAGGTCATTACAGGGAGCACTGGGGGCAGAAGTAGGCACTGCTCTGTTCCTGGTACCCTCCCCACATCCACATCCCTGTCTCGACCTCCCTGCTCTGCAGGCAGCTGACCCATCCTTGGTGAGTCTCAAGTTTCCCAGAGGACAACCACCCCCAGGGCCAGTTTTGGATGAGTATTTCTGGGTTCAGGCCCCACAGAACCTGCCCTCACTCGAGGCTGTGTCTGGTGAGGATGAAGCAGTGCTGACACACTCACCTGGCCAGGGTGAGGTCGTGTTTGTGGTACAGCAGGGCCTTGGAATACTCCTTCAGGTAGAAATAGGCATTTCCCAGCTGGCTGTAGATGGCACTGAGAGTCTTCAGGTCCTCTGTCCCCACTTGCACTGCTGCTTCAAAGAAGGCTGCCCCAGCTTTGAAGTCCCCAGCCTTGCACAAGCGCTCTCCTTCCAGGGCCAGCTCCAGGCAGGATGCCTCCATCCTGTCAAAAACAAGGGAATTGTTTCTGGAGGAGTTTGGCTGCAGTGCTCCCACTCTGCTCTGCAGTGGTTACACAGTTTGCTTCATTGCACACCTTTAAATTTTCCCCAGATTCCACCTTCAAGTGGAAGGTGTCCCTGCCCACGGCAGGGGTTTGGAATGACATGGTTTTTAAGGTCCTTTCAACCCAAACCATTCTAAGATTCTCTGATTTACAGACCAATCTGCAAGCAGCCAAAGGCAGCCCCTGGGTTCCCAGTAGGAATCTGGACAAGAAGCTCAGGGCTCCTGGCTCCCAGACATGGAACCATCACAGCAGTAACACCTGCTTTCCCTCCAGGTGCTGCAGAAGCCACATATCCAGGAATTTATACCCGGACCATTTTCCCTGGGATAACAGCAAGGGAAGCCAAACTGTAACAGGTTTTTACTGGATAGCAGAGAAAACCCTGGGCTGTGCAGATTTTCTTGGCTGAGCAGCTCCCAGCACTGGTGTCTGCTTTTCATTAACTCCCCTGCTGTCACGTTTTCCACAGGCACTCGGCACACTGGCCTCCAGGCCAGCTTTCCTCCCGTGCATTTTCTGACACCTTTGGCACTGGCACACTCCATGCTGTCAGAGAGCACTGTGAGCAGTGACACTGCTCGAGAGAAAGAAAACACTCCCCTCTGAGTGCTCCAAGCCCTGAGTCACAGCTGTCCCCTTAGACCATCCCAAGCTCTCATTGGAAATGTCCTGCCTGCTGCAAAGCCAGCCCCTTCCCAAGGGGGATGGACACAGCACGTTCCTGCTCCTCTACCCTGATGCTTCTCTTTGCTCTTTTTCTGCTCAATTTATTTTTAAAGTCAAAACTATCTAGGTCAAAGGTGGACATCTGATGAGAAAAAACCACAGCTCCCTTGTCCAGAGGCAGAACAGCAAGGGTCTGTCAGAAGATAATAAATGCCCACAGGTGGTTTCTAGTCTGCTCTCAGCACTTGGAGGAAGTTTGTGGTACCCAGCCCAGGAGCACAACTCGCCCAGCTGACTCCTCCTGCAGCAGTTTCCTGCTGAGCCCGGGGAGATCCTTCCCCAAAGCCACCCAGAGCCCAGCCCAGCCCTGCAGCCAGGGGCTCTGCAGACCGAGGACAGCCTGCCCTGCTCCAGGACACAGCTCCTGCTGCTCCTGTGCTCCCCATTCCCAGCCACCCCACAGCAGCACTGCCTCCCCTTCCGCCGAGGGGCACAGGAAACACCAACCCTGCCAGCTGTCCCCACAAACAGGCAGCTGTGCCCTCTCACCGCCAGGGAATACAGCCAGCTCCTCCACCAGCAGCTCATGAGCTGCCTGGAACCCAAACCCATTTCCCTGGCAATCCCCCTGCTCCCTGTGGTTCCAAACACACAACACTTGGCATCCTCCAAAGCAGGACAACCACAAGGACTGGCCAAACAAAAGAAAAATAGCCTAAGACCTGGTTTTAAACTCTCCTCCAAAGACCTCTCTGCCTCGCTGTTCATTTGTCCCCAAAGCCACCAGGTAACAAGAGGGAGAAGGGGGTTGTGAAGCAGCTCCTGTGAGCTCCCACCTCAAACTCCCACACAAACATTTCATTCCAAAGCAAAGCCCACATTTGAGTGGTTATTTTATTTATACAAGAAAGCTGCTTGTGGTGCCAGTGCAGCATTTGTCCTTGCCTTAGCTTCTGGTTGATGGCAGAAATAAAAACCATTAAGATTAAAAACATTTAACCTCTCTCTGTTGCTAGACCACATAAAAATTAATGAGTTTCTGCCTGGGAATCCCACCCAAATTTCCTCAGTCCCAAGGTACACCCATGGTTTGGGGATCCTGCACCATCATCAGGTATTGACAAGTCTCTGCTGATACATCCCAAACAGCCAAAAGGAGCTTTGGGACTGCAGGGAGACAGTAAACACCTTGTACTCAAACCAGCAGGATTAACTTCAGGCAGCTTAGTGGGGATCAATCTTGAGAGGACCTGAAATGCAGGAATGAGCCACTACCACTGGAGTTAATGTTGGATTCCAGTTAGAAGGTGGCAGAGACAGAAGCAAACTAACTTGAACTTGAATTTCAACCCAAATCGAGCTCAAATTTCCACCCAAACGAAACTCTTTCCAATATCCAGGTTGTCTTTGAGAAATTGAGTTCACCAGCTGTAAACAGTCCAAAAAACTGGGATGGAGACCAATTTCCCAAATTCACGGCACTGCTGTACAGCTTGTGTGGAATTTTTTGTGTGATTTTAAGAGCTTGAACTGAAAGTTCCCATTACCACAGCAACAAAACCCAGGTATACATTGCAAGGGTGGGACCCTATCTGCCACACCCCAAAGTGAATTTTGTGCCCCCGAGCCCACTTTGTGACACACTCTCACTCTGTGGGTGCTCTCCTGGTGTTCCCATAGAAACTGTCCAGGCACAAGGCAGTGACATGACCTTCCAATGCACACAGCCCTTAATTAAAATCTGTTTGTCCTTGAACAGGCTGCTCTGCAGAGTATCTGACTTGTCTAATTAACATCACAGCTCAGACTGGGACCTGAGCAAACAAGAGGAAGGCACGGGAGGCTTTTCCCTGCATCCTGCTCTGCCAAGCCTTCGCTGCCTTGGACAACAAACGAGGACTGCAGTTGTTAACAGAAACACAACCCACCTGTAAAACCCACCTGCCCTTCAGAGCTGCTTTGGGGAAGCACCTGTGCATGCACGCAGGAAAACAATGCCAAAGGCAGAGGAATCAACTAAAGGTCAAGGAACAAACTCAAGCACACCAAAATTCCACTTTGAAAAGCTTCCAAAGCCCACGGCTCAACCACCCATAAAACACAACTGAAAGGACAAAGCTGAAGCAGACAGAAGGGGAGAACACTCAATGACAACAAGGTCCAAGCCCTCCCCTCCTCTTCTGCTGCCTGTGCATTTTCTGAATGCTCACCCAGAGCTCCAAAGCCACTGGCAGAAGGAAGCAGTGGGGCTGAGGCCACATAAAAATGCAGTGTTTGGCCACTCAGCAATCTGCCCAGAACTCTGCCAGGGGCTGAGCGGGTGGCACGATGCTGGCAGACGACTTGGTCTCCATCAGTGTGACACCTGCCAGGCTCCAGCCCAGCAATGGATGTCACTTCTCACACTCATGAAGCAGGAAAGAGTGACCTTCCACTGTGCAGTGACAGGCAGGAGGAAACAAACCTCTTCCCAATCCAACATGGGCAGGGCTTCCCTCCCTCCTCCTCAAGTTTTTCTTTAAAGGATAACTGATGTGAAGGCAGAAAGAGCTGAGAAAAACAGGAGGAGCAGCCTTGAACAAGAATTCCCAGGGTCACCCATCACTGTCAGGCAGCAGCTAATGAGGAGCTGGAGCACAGATTGCCTTTTGCCTGCTGCAAGCTCGTTCAAAGAACTCCACAGCAAAAATGTGCCTCTGGAAAAGGTAAAATACAAAGATTCTTACATATCAGATGTTTTCAGCAATTTGGAGAAGGCAGAGAGAGTCCCAGGAGTGCTGGGGAAGCCAAGGACACTGTGAGAAATAAAGGGAACAGCACAAGGTGCCACCAGTGCCATTATCAGTGATCACCACGACTGCTGTCAAACACTATAATTAGGATATTATAATTGGGTGATGATAGAGGTCCCCAGAGTGGGAACACCACACACTCAGACCTCCCAACACCCTGCTCAGGGCTGCCTTGCTCACAGCAACCTGTCACTGCTGACAACAACTCCATCAGGCTGCACAGAGAATTATCATGTCAGCAGACACAGCCTGGGGTCAGCTGTCTGCTGCCTTAAATACTGCAAATATCACAGGGCAAGAGAAACTCTTCCTGCCTGCAAGGTGAAACTGCCTTTAAAAAAAGGAGAAAAGGGAAAAGGAAAGGTATTTATAGATATTTGATTCATGTTAGTGGGGGCGATTGCAAAACTCATTCCCAATCAGACCTCGTGTAGTTCAAACCTCCAAGCTTTTAGACAGAAGGTAAGGCAGAAAAAAACCCATCAAAACCACCAAGAGTAGTAAAAAAAATGCCCCTTAGTATTTCTATTGATATGAGTTAGTGAAGCAACAGATTTTAGCATCTTACTTGCAATCTGATTAGGTCTTGTACAAAAATAAATCTAATTCCAGAGAGCTGGTGATGGGCAATTAAACATTTCTTCCAAACCAAAAATGGATCAGATTTACCAGGTGCTCAGTGTAAATGCATATTCACTGGCTTAACAAACTAAATACGCATTTAAATAATTACTTGCTTTAAGGGCGTGCTGCCAGTCAATCAAGCTGGGAATTATTCCCCTTCAGCGATTTCCTCTCCTAGCCCTGCATGGCTCCTGTAGCTGTAGGCTCTAAGCCACCAGGTCCAGGTGGCCTCAGACCCTCGGGGATGCGTCCCCTCCACTGATGGGGAGTGGTCCAAATATTTTCCTTTATTTCCCTACCTGAGGAAAGCTGTTCCAGATCCTCCTGAGGCACAGCCTGAGTTTATTCACTGTGAATTTATATCCATTTAGCCTCAGGCCACTGCTCTTCTCTGCCTGGGGCACTCTCCCAAGGGTTTTGGGCAGTTTTCCCTGTTTACTCTGCCCCAGGCAGGGTTCAGCACATCCACACCTGCCTGTCACTCTCACTTGCTCCCAAATGAGCTCCAATCTTTAAGAAAATCTCTTTACTTGCTCCTAAATGCAGGTGATTTCAGCTTCCTACCCTCAAACACCATCTCCTTGCACCCATCCATCATTCAGTTCCTCTTATCCACACTGCTCCTCTCCATCACCAACACACCCAGCAGCAACCTGGCAGAAGAATGAAAATACTCAATTATCTCACTCCAAACCCAGATCTGGTGACACTGGCCAGCACAGCCCCTCACTACCCACCCACGTCACATCCCCAGCACTAATCCCCTCCTGACAAGCAGATTTCAGTCTCAAACACAGGCTGGCAGGAAGGTGACCAACAAATCAAGGTAAACATGAAATTAGCCTGATTCAAACCACTTTTGGGAGCTGGAAACAGCACGCAGGAGCTGGTTCCCCTCCAGCCACAGGGCACAACCCCTGGGACACACTGACCTACACCTCACCTCATTAGTGAGGGGAAGGAAACAAAACCTCCTGTTGAGTTTGGAGAAGAAAAGGTCAGAGATGAAACCATGAATGCTGCACAGCTTCTGAAGTGGTTCCAAGCATCTGGGCCAGACCCCTCCACATCTGGAGGGGAGGAGGTTCCCACTCCACACACTTGCACTGGTGGGAGGATTGCAGTGAGTACTTTCAGTGACCCCTGAGCTGAAAATAACCATCTCCACACACCCTTACTGCTGCTGGGGAAGCGTTTGCTCAGGCTGGAGCTCCGGGGATTACCCAGACCCAGCGATTTTCACTGCAGTCTTTTGCTAAGGGCATGAAACAGAAAATCCAGAGGAAAAAAAAACCCCAGGGAGTTCTGGAAGCTGCCAGGTCTGTGTGCTGGCTCCAGATTTCCTGTCCCCTCACTGATGCAGCATCAGTGCTCCACAGTAGTCATTTCAGCTAATTGCTATCTACCATTAGCTGCAGAGTACTTACAAGGGATTCAATTCCACTGCATATTTGCTAATAAATCCCAAATGACACTGAGGAAGACAGCTGTATTTAGCTGCCTTTACCCTCTTATTAGCAGTGCTGAACAAGACCCCATTTCAATGGGGAATGGCTCCAACAAGCTGCGTCACTGTCACAAACCCAAATTCAAGCTCCCCACTGCCTGCTGGAAAGCAAAAGTCATCCAGCACTCCCCTGCTTACACAACCTCTGTGGCTTTGATCCGTGGGGATGGGGAGCAGAGGACAGATGGGAGTTATTTGCTGGTTTCAGAGCATTTTATGAAGCAGCTTATGACTCTGAGTCGGTAGGTGCAGAAGCTTCAACCTAAGGAGTCGGAAATATTCTGCAGAGGTGCGAGGGCAGCAATTCCCCCGTTTTTGAAAAAGGCAGCTGAGGCTCTGTGGGGAAATGATGCCTGGCTGTGGGTCAGCTGTAGGGAAGGGAAAGGAACCCAGGAGCCCTGGGAGCCTCACAAGGGCCAAGGGGAGCTGCTCCATCAGGAATGAGGTGCAGCACCTTCCACCCAGGCAGGGATGCTCACGGCTCAGCACCAGCCAAACAACCACTGAAGATGCCCAAAGAAAAGCCCCCAATTCCAGGAGCTGAAGATATCCTTGACCTGCAGAAACCTGATCCACACCTGGAAGGTTTGGGCTCTCAGTAAATGATACAGTGGCAACAATCACCTTGCATCCATGACACAAATGCTGCCCACAAATCCAGCTGGAGCCACAAGAAGAACAGAGAGCACAAGGAAATTTTTCTGTGTCAGCTGAGAAGTGAAATTCTAAGAGGCAACGAGCACAAATTTAAGTCATTGTGCTCCAGAATTACTCAAGTATCAAAGGACTACCATGGATGTAATTAACTTTCAGCACTTGAAAATTCTCAGACGAGATTAAGGTGCAAATGTGAATTTCATCTCAGCCTGGTTAACAGTTTCACTTGATAGCCAGTTTCAAAGCACTTAAATTATAAGATGCAAACTTTGCAGGGTCTGAGGAAGTGATGATTAAGGAGATATCAATTTGAAAATTAATTCATTAAAACATGTTCTGACTCCCAAATGGGAAAAAAATTATTATGAATCCACAAAGTGAATGAACTGATCAAATTCTCTGAAGGAGAACTGTGCAGGAGAACACACTTTCAAAAAGAGTGAGAATGAATGAGCCTGGAACACAATTTCTCTGCACAGCTCATCAGCAGGGCATAAACCCAACCACCAGCAGCCACCTGAGCAAAACAGAAATAAATGTAGAGGCCAGGAGCATCAGCTTCCCAAACACAAGTGGAATCATGATGCTGATCCTGAGGATGCTCTTTCCTCCCCAGAAACACAAAACCCAGCAGAGTTTGGTTTGCTCCTGCAGCACCTGAGCCCTGAAATGTGCCCTGCAGAGCACCAGGCAAACCAGCACCTGCTACAGGACAGGGTTTTAGACATTTCTGTTCTGTCACAGAGGAGGCTTGGAATGAACTCAGCACAACCAAGGAACCTTCCTGAGTTTCCCAAGAGTATTTTGCTTTCTTGCGCAACACTAGCACCTTTAATGAGGTTAATCCTTCACAGTGCCATTAAACAGCACCCTGGGGATGGTTTCACCAGCAGTGAAATGCCATTTCCTTCAGTCACTTCCAGAAGCCAGAGAGCAGGAGAGGACATGCAGGCTGAGAGGCTTTTCATTACAAACTTTGGCAATTGGGTCAACACATCTCTCACTGAAATATATGCTGTGATTTAAGCAAACACACTGCAGAATCCAGCAGGTTACAATTACCATATACATTAGAAAAAACAAGTAATTGCCTTATCCACAGCCACACAACGAAAACAATCCATTTATTTGTTACCTATTTTATTTATGCCATTCACCTTCTATTACCCACCAGTACAGAGGAGCTCATTCAGATCAAACTTCACACTGAAAATGGGCAAGTTTGGGGGGTTCTTTCCAAATTCAGAAGAATCATAAATGAGAGGTGTGCAGACATCTCCTCTCTAAACCTGCCCAGACATGCAGTGGGGGCTCAGCCAGATCCCACGGGAGCAGTTCCAGCAGCTCCATCCAGTTCCCTGGATGCTGCCCTGGGATGGGAGAAGGGGCTGCCTGAGCCAGGGGTGAGTCCTCATGGAGCCCATGGATCCAACACAGCAGTGCCAGCACAGGTCAGACACAGCAGAGGAGCAGCTCAGGACCAGAGCAGTGACAGCTTAGACTGAAAACATCCCAAGCTCCCTCAATTCCTGCCCCAGGGTCCTGCCACTCCCAGCTGCTGGAAGGACAAGCTCAGATCCACAAGTGCCACCAGCACAATCATCCCAGTTGTTCTGGGCAGCTGCACAGGCTGTGTGAGGTTTCCTTTCCTGCACAACCTTCTCGAGTGAAAGCAGGGCTTGTTTTCCCACAGGCCCCAGTCTATTCTCCATTCAAGCTGCCTGGACCCCCCCCAGCTGCAGCCTCCACTTCTCCTTCCCCTCTCAGCCTGCCAGTTGCTCCTGCCTCAGAGCATGGGCTTGCAGCAGAACAACTGTGCATGGAAAAGGTGCTGCCAAGCCCCAGAAACACCAGGGACTGCATTACAGCCAAGCCCAGCCAGCCAAAAGAGCCACCTCTGCCTGTGCCAGGCTCCTGCCCATGTCCCACTTCATCCCAAACCTCCTGCAGCAGCTGGAGGCTGCACACAGTCCCCACGTGGTGCCTCTTTTCTGCCCACAGCCCCTGCAAACCACAGACCACGCTTGGGCACGGCAGCGGGATCGTCATCGTGAGGCAGCAGAAAAGGAAACCCTGACAAAGTTCACACCACAGCTTTTTCCACTGACTCCACTGCTACCTACAGCCAATTTGGTTCTGCTCCCTTCCTGTCTCATCTGCTTCCGCCAGCCCCAAGCCAAGGGTTTCAGTCCAAGAGAGAGGGACCTTTGGGATCCATCAGAAAAATCACACCCTGAGCCTGGGCCATGCAGGCTCTGAGCCAGGGAGGGGCTGAGCCTTCCCAGCTCACCATGAGAAGGCTGAGGATGCTCAGCACTTGCACCTGAAAGGGGCTTGGATGGGACCTCAGTGACAGAGCCAGCACAAACCTGGCCCTTGTACTTCCTGCAGAACTCGAGAGCAAATAGCAGGAACCAGACAAATCCAGAGAATCCAATCATGCAGCAACTTCTTTTTTCAAATGACCACCTGGTAAAGCCTGTGAGGAGGGTGAAACCAAGCCAGAGCACGCCAGGGAGAGCCTGTGATAGTCCCTCTCTCAGTGGTGACAGCCCTGAGTGCCCAGACCAGAGGGATTCACAAAGGTGGCACTCCCAGGTCACACAGGGCACGTGGGCAGAGCTGCTGCCAGGGCTGAAGCACTGCCAGCCACCAGGACAGATTGCTGTTGGCAAAGCTGCAGCACAGCAGATTGCACCAATTTCACATTGTTTTTCTGCAGCTGTCTCCTGCTCAGAGGGCTGTTTAAAGCATTGTTGGGCTCTCCCTGAAAATTCCAGGAGTGCCAAAAATCGGGGATCAGCCCAGAGACACTCACAGGTTTAAAAGGCCAACAGAACAAGAGCTCACACTGCCCTTCCCCCTGGCTGTCACACAGCCACAGATTTCACAGATTTTTACAAAATTCCTCCAGACTTTGTAAAGATAATTCCACATCTGTCTGAAAAACAAGGGAAGAGGCTCCCCAGGAGCTCAAATATCAGCCAGGTGTCCACTGCAACCCTTGCCAGCATCTCTAAAACCGTTCCTCCAGCTCCTCAGCGCAAAGCCAAACCCAGCAGAACAGCACCAAAAGTACTTCAGGGAACCCTGTGGCACTGTGTAGAAATCTGTGCATCCCACCAGGTTAATGTGCAAGCCCCCAAACCCGAGGGTGGCAGGAGTCCCAGAAAGCCACGTGGTCCCACGCAAGGTGAGAATCCTGCTCCTCAGAGAGCAGCCCCGCTGTCTGGCACTGTGCTGGGTGTCTGCTGCCTCTCAGGAACCCTCCAGCACCCTGATTTCACTGCTTCCACAGCACTGTGGGACTGACTCCTCCACCACATCTCCCCAGATTTGCAGCACTTCAGTCCCAGCATGGCTCCATGGCAAACATCCACCCTGGAGACGCTTCCGTGCAAATCAAGCACAGGAGGCAAGTCCTGCTCCTCCCCACACAGCACATCAGATTGGTTCTGACACTGTGGCACAGTGCAGTTCAACCACAGGTGTAAACAGCAGCAAACTCATATTTTGAGAAGTTTGTCATGTAGATTACATCCTTTATGTGTGAAGTGGGCTCTGGTCCCATTCTTCCACAGAGGAGTTTGTACCAACATCGTGTTTCTTAAGAAGTCTTCCCAAATACAGCAAGAATGCTCCTCTCCACAGGCCTGTTTTGGGTTTAATTTAGATCCTTCTTGCAACCTCACAGGTACTGCAATGAGCTTACAGACCACAGGCTGCTGCTCTGGGAGAATTCCCTGCTCCCCTCCTGCCTCACACTGGTGAGGGAAGGGAGGATCCAGCATCAGGCTTACACACATGCCCAAATCCAGGGAGCCCATTTATCCTGACAACTGAATTATGCATGTCTGCAGAAAAAGAAAATCTCCGCTCCTGCACAGAGACATCATCATCATCCAGCAGTGAAAAAAACACATGGCACAGCACCAGGCTGCATGGGAAATGTGCTCCAGGAGCAGGGATGGGGAGGAGGAGACAGCTGACAAGACAGCTCTTACCTTAACCCCTAAGGGTGGTGGGCTGGGGGAGCTGCTGCCATGCAGGAGCAGCTCTGTTTCCACAGGGATTTCGTGTGCTGGAGGAGCCTGCCTGTTTAATCCAGGGCATTCCAGAGAGGCTGCAGTTGTGCTGCACAAACAGCCTCCACAAACCTTTCAGGAGCAGTTCCATCCACCAACACACATGGCTTTAATTGGGGATGGGTTTTTTTTTTACTTCCATTCCAGTCACGTGTTGGGAGCTGTTACTTTTCTCTCCTCTGTAGTGTATCTGGATGGCTGCATCCTCACTCTCCTGTCTGAGCCATGCCAGCCTCAGGCAAGCAGCTCCGAGAGTGTCAGCCTCGACAAATGACTCAGTTCTGTCTGGAGCCAGGGCTGCAAAGCTTCTCCTGCCTTCCCTTCCCCTCCCAGGCTGCTGCTCACACAGCTGCCCTGGCCAGGTGAGCTCTGCCCTCAGCACGTGGGCTTGGAGCTCCACAGAGCAGAGCTGGAGCCCCCAGAAAACCTGAGGGCAATTCCTGAGTCACACTGGGGGAACCTCACCCAGAGCCATGCAGGAAGGGATCTCCACCACGGGAGAATCACTCTGCTCAGTGCAGGGAACACAACATTGTTCTCCGCTCACTCCTTACGTGACAGATCTGCTGCTGGTCCTCTCTGCAAAGTGGTCACTCACTGGCACAGCTGGGGACAACTTTCTGCCAAAATCACTGGTGCCAAAGCATGGTTTTATTGAAGAGAACATCTTGCAGAGTGAGTTTTTCTTTTCTTCAGAACAGCAGAGGAAAATGTGGGTATTTTCAGTCATTTCATGATTAACTCCTGAGCTCCCTGCAGAAGCTCCCCATGGACCAGGGTCTCCTCAGAGCCTGTGGTACCTGCTGGAACTCTCCCTGCCTGCCCCCCAGCAGGGCCCACCAAAGGGATGAACACTCAGAAAACAGCAGCTTTCCTTTCTCCCCTGCCTTTACCCAGGAAGGCACCAAGCCACAGACTTCCACCAACCACGCAGTTCGTGCTCCTCGGCTCCGGGATCACTGCCCTGATGGAAGCAATTCATACAAGAGCTGGCCAAGGGCTGCGGCCTTAAAATTCTGGGCACAAGGCAGTGAACTCATATGTTTTATTATTTAGACCCATGCAGGAGCTCAGACACTCGGCTGAACTCAGAGGGCAGGAAATGCCTGGAGGTACACGTGGAGTATCACAATTCCAGGACATTCAGCTGCTTTTATGGGTGTAAGTCTCCACTCAAGCACCATGAGAGGCTGGCCCGTGGAATTCTCAAGCTGGAAGTCACAAGGGCTTGTTTGTCAGGGGGAAAAGAGAAACACCCGTGGCTTAGGAAGCTCAATATTTTCATTTGCTAGTCGCTGGTGGTTTGTATTCCTGCCTTCATGCTGCAGAAGGCTTGGCTGATAAACAAGCTGAATCTGATGGCCTCTGTGTTTTACAGCAAGATCCAATCCCCAGAGCATTTCCTCCATACAAATCTCTGCAGACAGCTGCTAAAAAAAGGGGCTGTTGCTGCTGCAGCACCAGCTGGGATATGGTGAGTGCACAAGGACAGTAAGGACAGGACCCTCCTCAAAGCCCTGGCAGCTCCTGCCCATCCCAAATCCCTCCTGCCCGACTGTCAACCCAGATGTGTGCTTTCCTCTCTCCATCTTTCACCATACCCCAAAAGACAACCACCCCCAAGGCAGGGCAGCTCCACTCGCTCACTCACACAATTTAACTTGCAGGATTTTCTGACAGGGAACATTGCTCTGTGTCCCTCTCTCCTTTTTAAATTAACTGCTCTCTTCTCAAAGCCTGAGAGACAGGGAACTCATGGAGTCATAGGTGCTGAGCACTCAGGGCTGTTCTGCTTTCTTCAAGCCAGTCCCTGGCCCTGGGCTCTTCACAGTGCCCAGAGCCCAGGGCCACCCAGGCTTCTCCTTCTGCTGTGGTTTGCAGTGTCCCCTTTGCAAGGGACACCTTGTAAACAGGCAGAGCCTGGGATTTAATTCACCAGCTGGTAACTTCCTCCTAAAGAACTTTCTGCTCCCTGTTAGAACAGCAGAGCCACTGTAATTTCGTGTGACACCAGTGCTGCAGTGCCCAGCAGGGCTCAGTGAAGGACAGAGCCAAGGTCTCCAATTCACAATTAGCACAATTACCCTCACTCTGACGGTAAGGAAGCGCTGAAGGAAAGGAGTGGGAGCCAGGACATTCAGCTCTCAGTTTTACCACCTCTGTCCTCTTTCAGAGAAGGCTATACAATATCCCACCCTTGAAAACAGGAACAGTATTTCCCAGAAAAGCTGCAATAAAACACTGGTGTTTACCACGCACTCTGAAACCCTGGAACGGATGCAACCCTGCCAGGATCCACTCAGCACCATCATACAAATCATGAATAACAGTAATTAACAAACAGCCCCAGAGAGATGAGTATTAATCAGCATTTCCCAGCTCTCCTCAGGCATGAACGGATATTCCACAGATGGAGTGCACAAAGAGCCACCTCCACTCTGCAGCATGGGTCACAGAATGAACTTGTCCTACAGCTAAGTAATCTGGGCTGAAGCTGCTCCAGAGCACAGGAGAATGCAGCAATTCACACCAAAGTGCCCAAGGAGGTGCCACCAAGTACAGGTGAGCACTCAAATGGCACCTGCTGTGACACCCCCAGAGCAAATACAGCAAAACCACAGGAGTGTCAAGAAAGTCCTGGAAACAGAACTGGGAAGCCACTTGGTACAGCAAACCCCTCTGCTCTACCTGTAAATCCACATTTGTGCAGCTCTGCTCACCAAGGCATGGAGAAACTCCACCGCACACCAGGACCACTGTCCCAGCAGCGGGGTGAGGCTTCCCCTGGGCAACTCAGCACAACCATTAATTATCTGTGTTGCCCTATGGCAGAGCTGATCTCCCTGTGCTGAGTCTGCTGCAATCCTGTAAGAGAAGCCAATCCTCCCAGGGAGAGGCTGCAAATCAAGCTGTCAGTCCCAAAGCCCATCACAGATCAGCAGCTGGAGCTGCACCCACAGCACCCAGGAAAGGGCTCCCTTCCTCAGGGGCCAACTCAGCTGCCTGGCAGCCAGAGAGGTGTGAGGGGCACAGAGCAGGGTGCCCAGGGCAGGAAGGAGCCCTGCCAGCCCCTGTGTGCCCAGAGCTGCCTCCAGCAGTCACCTTGTGCAGCTCAGAGCCAGCTGCAGACAGAACTGACAGCTCCCAGCCCTGCCCATGCATTTTTAAAAGCAGCTTCCAAGACAAACCATCTGCTCCCAGGTGGAACATGAAACAGCTCTTACACTGAGCTATGTTATTAGTGTTTTCCCCATTTAAGTCCTTTTTCTTGGCCTTTCTCTTGCATTAGCCCCTAACTCCCAGTGAGGAGCCCCTCTGGCTGTTCCAGAGGGTGTAAGAGCAAAGGGTAACAGAAAAGCTTGAGGGGGAGCCAAGACAATCCAATATTCCTCTTCCAAAAATCCCTCCAGGGGCAGCAGCTGCACAGAGCTACTGATTCACAACAGAAGGTGAAGCTTCTTTGGATGGATCCTGTCTAATCTCAGAGTCAGCAAGGGAACACCTGTGGCTCCAGTGCCTGCCATCCTCGGGCAAAATCCTCTTGCTGAAAGCAAACTGGGAATAGATTTTTAAGCTATTTTCTCCTACCCTAAAGGTACTGAACAGACAGCAACAGTGCTTTCCAAATCATTAATTCAGGGGTTTGTTGCTGCTGCAGTGTCCAGGGCCTTGCAGAAGGTCTTCTTATCCCTTCCAGTGAAATAAGGAAGAGCAGATAGCAATGAGGTGCTTCAGCAGATGCTTGTCCCCCTTTTCCAGGCTTCAGTGGGACAGGGATCCCTCAGGCACTTCCAGGACCAGGCCATGACATTGGTTTGGGTTTGGCTGCCCACTCCCATGGCTCAGATTCAGTTCTAAAAAGAGCCTGTCTGTGCCCCTCTCCTAATGGAACAGAGGTCATGGCTATCGTCCTCAGCCAGCCCTGTTAATTTCATCTCAGGAGAAGTGAGTTAAGTGACTTAAGTACAGAGCTGTGCTGCAAATTGCTCATTTAATATTGCCCTTGAAACTGCACTGTAATGATAATTTTTCACTTCCTTCCCTAGGCAGTTGCATAACATTGCTGGGCATTGTTTAGAGAGCTCCAGAGCTGAGGCAGCCGTGTCCCTTTCGCCTTCCCCTCACCCAGCACTGGCAGGGATGCTGACTTTCTGGTTGTGGGGGGATTTTGGCTTTTCTTTTTTTTTTCCTCTTCACTCTATTAGCTTATTACATTAAACAACAGATGGACGTGACTCTGAATGCAAATAGCCTTCCAACAAAATTATTCCTACTTTCTTCAGCTTTCAGTGGAAAAAAAAAATCCCATCTATACCAGTTAAATCCAAGGCAATTAGAAAGTCAGATCTGTCAAGTAACATTTAATTAGAAGTATCTTTAGGGAGGGAGCAGCTCGGTCAACGAAAAGCTTTCCCACTGACAATATAAATAGCCCAGGCCCAGAATTCAACAGCCCCACTTTGTGGTTGGGATATTCAGCCTGTGTGCTCAGACCAGGAGGAATTTGGGTTTCATGGCTTTGGTGGGCAAAGGATTTTGTAACAGGGAATTGGAATTCTGGAAGCTGGGCTGGCTGATCAAAGGGGCACAGAGAGCAGGACTGGGATGGGAGGGATGGGACACCAGATACACCTGAGAGCAATTTGGAGATAAAATTGTTCTTCAAGCAGAACAGCATCAAGAGTTAATAAAATCCATCTCTCCACTTGCAGAAATTTACTGCTTGTGGTTTCTTGCAGCATAAGACCTGTCAGAGTTCAAACCTGTTCTTCGAGCAAGTCTGGACATCACCTTGAGTGCAAAAATGTAAGACAGCAAGAAATCAACATACCACAACAAAAGCACAGCTTCTGTTCTCCAGTACCAAAGTCTGATCTGCTGGAAAGGAGGCAAGAGAGCACAGGGGGAAAAACAGGAACATGAGAGCTGGGGAGATAAGGCTTGAGGCAGCAGCATTTGCTCTGTGAGAGCTCAGACCTAAGGGAGCAGTGACAAAGGTGTGTCCTGGGGACGGCTTAAAGCAGCACAGATGAAGGGAGCCACATCTAGCCAGTCCCTGGATCTGGGACACAGGCCAGGCTCAGGGCAGGTGGCAGCAGGGTGGTCCTGCAGGGACCCCCTGTCCCACCCCAGCACTGCCACCCTGCCCTCGCTCCAGCTCCAGGCACAGAAAAGCAGAGGTGGGAATGTCACCCCTCAGGGCACACCTGGAGCCCTGCTGCTTGAGCAGGAACACACACACACTCCATGGGTTTGAACCCAGGCAGGATCTTCCATCCTGGTGAACTTCCTTTAACAAACTAAGCCATTCTATCACTGCCAGCCCCCAAAAAAATCCCTTCCTATCTCCCTCCAAGCCTGAGGCCTGGATCAGTGAGAAGTTGATTCCCCAGACTTTTACCAGCATTTCCAGTTTTAATCCTTTCTGCTTCTGGCTATGACTTTGCTCATCCTCAAGGCACCACCAAGGCAAGGCTTTCCCCTGTGGTTTATGTAATATATCAGGAAAAAATCCAATGTCTGGGACACTTATCACTGAGCTGGAGGAGGGGAATGCCAAGGGAGCTGGGCAGCCTTTTCCTGTCCCCAGTCACCAGAGTGGTCATGGCACAGCTGCATCTGGATCAAGAGAGGAAGAGCCAAAAAGGATTTTAAAAATCACTCTCCTATAACAAATCAATTTCTCAGCTTTCATAACACATTTTCATCCTTTGGTGTAACAGGCACTGCTTCCCCTAACTTTGAAAATAAGGGGCAGCAGATCCCTAATTGGCCACATCCTCCAGGAAAACAGAAATTAATCACACACAGGATTTTCCTGTGGCACAAGCAGCTCGTGCTGTGGTATCAGCCAGAGCTCTGACAGGACCTGGAGCAGAACAGGACCCACCATTCATGGAGTGAACAGAATTGCTGCACCCGATCATCATGACCCAAACACCAAATCTCCTGCTTACAGGAACCCTTTCCAGTGTTCCCCCTCTCCTGCTGCCATGAGCTCCTGGGAACACTTTCCCAGGAGAGAAGCATCCAGCGACCAACGCAACAGGCAGCAAAAGGCACCTCAGGGGCTGGGCATGGGCTCTGGGTGGCACAGCTCCCTCCGGCCTCACAGCCAGCATCCCTGGTGGGACGGGCCACAGCTGCTTCCAGAGCCAGCTCTGGTGGGATTATTAACATTTATCTCACAGGAAACTGGCTTTGAGAGGTGCCCTCAGGCCACACCCGAGTCACACACTGATTTGACTTCAGCTGAATCAGAGGCAAACTTCGAATAACCACAAACACGTGGCTAAGGCACGACGGTCTCTTTCTGGTCTGCTTGGCACAAACATCCCCTACAAGGCACAGGATTTGGGGATAAAGCATCCAGAGGACTGCTGCCACCCCAGGAGAGGCACAATAAGCAGCACTTGGATCAGTCAAGTGCAAGCCAGCACAGAGAGAAGGCAGAGCATCAGCTCAGCTCCATTTACCTGTGCACACAGTCCAATGAATGCCCCGAGGACCAGAAGGGTTTGTATTGCAGCAGCACCTGCAGGGCAGAGACAAAGCAGGCTCACTCTGTGCCAGGCACAAAGCACAGCCCTGTCCCATGGCAGACTGGGGCAGCAGGGACAGAGCTGCTCTCCCCACATCCCACGAGGTGAAACACAGAAGAACCAAAAAGGACACCCAGAATCCTGGAGAAACCTGCAGAGCACCAAGGCCCAGTCCCAGGGCTGCCCAGAAGGATCCCTCTCTCTCCCTGCTGAGGTGGACAGTGTCCTGCCTGGCCTCACTTTGGGATGACCCCATGACTCACCAGTGCTGAAAGTACAAGTGAGAAGTTCAAAACATCCCAAGACAGATGTCAACAAAGCCAACGCTGCCTGCTAAGCTATCATATAATTTTTGCTCAGGCCAGCTATTATGCAGCACAGCTATTTTAGAAACGTTTGTCCTGTTTTAACACGTCCTTCTCTGCCTGGTGGAGACTGCCAACAGAAGAAAAATCAGAATCTTTCAGAACCAGCATTCAGAAATGTAATAAGCAATTTCAAGTTTAATCTACAGAGTAAACAGAGACCAAATGGTCATCCCCAGCTTTCTGGCAGTCCACCTGAGCCCTTTCCCAATCCCACAGAGGAAGCTGATTGCACTTTTCCAAACCCAGCACTGCTGCTGGTGCTAATTTTCATCTCAGGCAGATACAATCAAATACCACCCCTTGGAAAGAAAATAGCTGTTAGCCTTACATAAAGTCCAGATTCAAAAGTGTGTGAGTTTACTTTACAAGAACCAGGGAAAATACCAAAGTATTTCATGGTATTGCTATCCCTTGGTTACACACAAAACAAAGAACAAATCCACCCCAGTAGTGGATTTTCTCCCCAATTTCCTTTGCAAACCCCAGTTTACTCTGCCTCAATCACCAGGCTGAGTTGTGCCCTCTCTCTCTGCCTTCCACGTCAGAAGGGCAGCAGTTTCTCCACCCCGGTTTTCCCATCAGAACAGGAGGAAGGAGCCTCCTCTCTCAGAGCACTCTCTAATTGCCCGATGCACATTCAGGTCAGGTCCTCACCCCGGTGACACTAATGAGTGAGATGGGGACTGTTTGTGACACAATCAAGGAAAGTTTGTAAACATCACAAAAGTCAGGAGTGCTTGGGAAAACAGAGCCTGCAGAACAGAGAGCAAGGCAAGGGAAAGGTGTGCTTTTATCTGAGTTCTCAGGGCAGATTGATGCATTTCTGGAGTGATTAATCCATTTCTGGATTGAATGTTCTTTCTGTGTGGGATCAATAACATCTCCACGATGTCACTGCACTACAGTGAGGGTTTCCCCAGGACATGTCCATGTCTCCCTCCCAGACCCAGAAATCTCCAGAGGGGCCTTTTAAAAGCAAGGGGCCAAATCCAGGGGAGCCCTCTGGACAATGGTGGACGTGTCCCAGCGTGAGCTTGTCACTCTCCACAGTCCAGGGGAACCACTGGATGGATTTGGTGCTTCCTACACCTTCAGAATCAGCCAGCCAGCACAAAAAGGCAGGTTAGAGCACCTGCAGCAGTGGAGAAGAGCAGGACACCTGCTGCCAGCAGGTATTTCACAGCTCCTACAACCCCTGTTCTGCCCAGCAAGTCCTCAGAGGTTACACACAGCTCAATTAATGCACTTAAATTACTACCAGCCCAAAACCCCAAGGAAGGTAAAGCAGTGACTCAGGCTCACACAGAACTTGGCCAGCTCAAACCTGAGGAGCACAATCACAGAACTGGACAATTCCAACAAGCCCCAGCAGTGACCCCACACCAGGAGCTGACCCCACAGAGTCACAACTTCCAAAGGCCTGGACTTTCAACAAGTCCTCCCTGAAACTTCACAGTTCTGTGTAGCAAATGGCATCAGAAAGGTGAACAAATGCAGACACACAGAGCTGCACAGGAGCAGAAACACCCTGGTTTGTGTAGCAAAAGTTTTGACTCCAGTCTCTGTAAACAGAGATGTTTGGCCCAGTCAGCAGCCAGATTATTTGCAGCCAGCATAACAGAGCACATGCCTTTGTTTAGGAGGGGTTGAATTTAGGGAAGCACTAAAGGATGTAATAAAATGAACAAACACTTTCATTTTTGGCGTGTTTCTCCCCACCTCGCCCTGTTTCCTAGAAGGCAAATACCTTCCCCAGCTCTCCTGCCTGCACAGGTACCTTCTGCAGTTCTTACACCTCAATTAATGCTCCCAGGCAAAATGAAAACCGTACATACTAAGATTTTGGTCCCAGTTACTGGATTTTCAGTCACCCAAGGTTTTATCCATCACACCAGTTGGAGCCACTGAATTCACCTTCAAGTTTCCGCACTGCAATAGAAGTGAAATTAAGGAAGAAACTACGTTACCACTTATTTTGCAGAGCAGTAGGGACAGAGGCTCCACCAGCACTTGTTTTCAAGGCCTGAAAGGCACAGCAGAGACTTTTAAAACCACATGCCCTGCCAGAGCCACCCAGATAAGCCACAGGAAAATGCTTCCCATTTCTCTTCCCCAGCAGCTGGGAGCAGTGCTCATGTGCAGGCACACGTTTGTGATAAGCAGCCTCCCGCTAAAATTTCGTTTGCAAAAGTGACCAAAATCTAGTCCCCAAAAAGTTTCCATGAAAAACAAAGAGAAAGAAAGAAGAAGCTTAAGTCTGGTCAAAATCCAGCAGGTTTCTCCCCAGCTCTAGCTGCCCCAGAGTAGGCAGAGCAATGGTATTAACTCTGCTGCCTCCTTTTTCCCTGGAGTTGCTCTACAACACAACCTAACCAAGAAACACCTGCTGCCCTCCCTGATGAACCAACACTCGTTAAAGCAGACAACCCACTAGCTGCTGTGCTAATTACTGCAGAGCATGCAAAGAGAATTGATGAAAAGCTACTGTACCCTACACACTTCAAGCCAGCTTGGGCTTTTTTAGCCCTCCAGTCCAGCCACTGTACCACCTCCACTTCAGACTACTAGAGGAGAAATAAAACACCATGGTGAGCAGCGTGAACAACGCCGTAAGGCCTCAAAGTCACTCATTTAGTCTTCTTTGGGTTTAGTGCCTTCCAGTTTTGATCTAAATCAAGAGAACGAGCCTTGCCATGAACGCCAAACAGCCTGAATCTATTTTTTCCCCCCAGCCCTGTGTGAACATCTGTAGCGCCCAGTTTTAAAGCCGAGACTCGAAGTCTCTGCAGTGCGATCAGGAGCCTCCCAAGCGAACGCCCAGCACCGCGGAGCTTTGAGCATCACCCTCCTGAGCAGAGGAGCCGCTCGCCGCAGGCCAGTGCCAAGGATCCCACCGGAGCACCGCCAGCTCCCACTGCCCACGAGCTGCCCCAGGGAGGGAGCGCCGCGTCCTTCCCGGCTCCTCTCGCTCCGCTCCGGCCGCGTCCCCACCCGTGCAACAGCTCCCAGCCCCCGTGGGTGAGCGCTCCCTCCGCCCGTCCCTCCGCCGCGCTCCCGGGGCTCGGGGCTGTCCCCGGGGACCGGGCTGTGCCCGGGGCTCCGCGGGCTCGCAGCTCCGGGGCCGGGCTCCTCCCGGCCCGCTCACCTGCAGTAGAAGCGTCGGGCGGCGGAGCCGGGGCTGTCCCCGCCGGCCGGGCTCGCCATGGGCGCCGGCCCCGCGCCGGGGAGCGGGCAGCGGACTATGGCAGCGCCGGGAAGTGATGCACCGAGCAAAGAAACTCGCGGGCAGGCCCCTCCTCCGGCTGATGTCACCCGGCCTGCCTGCCTGCCTCCCTCCCTCCCGCCCGGCTCGGCTCGGCACGGCACGGCACGGCGGGTCC